>JAUPFP010000001.1:3915000-4032121 GCA_036925085.1 Brachycybe producta | reverse complement strand
GATGAATGATGAAAGGATGATAGGATGAATGGATGAAAGGATGAATGATGAATGGATGAAAGGATAAATGGATGAAAGGATGAATGGATGAAAGGATTAATGGATGAAAGGATGAATGGATAAAAGAATGAATGGATGAAAAGATGAATGGATGAAAGGATGAATGGATGAAAGGATAAATGGATGAAAGGATGAATGGATGAAAGGATAAATGGATGAAAGGATGATGGATGAAAGGATAAATGGATGAAAGGATAAATGGATGAAAGGATGAAAGGATGAATGGATGAAAGGATGAATGGATGATAGGATGAATGGATGAAAGGATGAATGATGAAAGGATGAATGGATGAAGGATGAATGATGAAAGGATGAATGGATGAAAGGATAAATGGATGAAAGGATGAATGGATGAAAGGATTAATGGATGAAAGGATGAATGATAAAAGAATGAATGGATGAAAAGATGAATGGATGAAAGGATGAATGGATTAAAAGATGAAAGCATGAAAGGATGAATGAATGAAAGGATAAATGGATGAAAGGATGAAAGGATGAATGGATGAAAGGCTGAATGGATGAAAGGTGAATGGATGAAAAGATGAATGATGAAAGGATGAATGGATAAAATGATGAATGGATGAAAGGATGAATGGATGAATGGATAAAAGAATGAATGGATGAAAAGATGAATGAATGGATGATAGGATGAATGGATGAATAGATGAAAAGATGAAAGGATGAATGTATGAAAGGATGAATGGATGAATGGATGAAAGGATGAATGGATGAAAGGATAAATGGATGAAAGGATAAATGGATGAAAGGATAAATGGATGAAAGGATGAATGGATGAAAGGATGAATGGATGAAAGGATGATAGGATGAATGGATGAATGGATGAAAAGATGAAAGGATGACTGAATGAAAGGATGACTGGATGAATGGATGAAAGGATAAATGGATAAATGGATGAAAGGATAAATGGATGAAAGGATGAAAGGATGACTGGATGAAAGGATGAATGGATGAAAGGATGAATGGATGAATGATGAAAGGATGAATGGATGAATGATGAAAGGATGAATGGATAAATGATGAAAGGATGAATGGATGAATGGATAAAAGAATGGATGAAAAGATGAATGAATGGATGATAGGATGAATGGATGAAAAGATGAAAGGATGAATGAATGAAAGGATAAATGGATGAAAGGATGAAAGTATAAATGGATGAAAGGATGAATGGATGAAAGGATGAATGGATGAATGGATGAATGATGAAAGGATGAAGGATGAATGGATGAAAGGATGAATGGATGAAAAGATTAAAGGATGAATGGATGAAAGGATGAATGGATGAAAGGATGAATGGATGAAAGGATGAAAACAAATGGATGAAAGGATGAATGGATAAATGGTTGAAAGGATGAATGGATGAATGGATAAATGGTTGAAAAGATGAATGGATGAAAGGATGAATGGAATAAAAGGATGAATAAATAAATGGATGAAAGGATGAATGGATAAATGGATGAAAGGATGAATGGATGAAAAGATGAATAGATGAAAAGATGAAAGGATGAATGGATGAAAAGATGAATGGATGAAAGGATGAAAGCATGAAAGGATGAATGGATGAAAGGATTAATGGATGAAAGGATTAATGGATGAAAGGATGAAAGGATGAATGGATGAAAGATGAAAGGATGAATGGATGAAAGGATGAAAGAATGAAGATGAAAGAATGAATGGATGAAAGGATTAATGGATGAAAGGATTAATGGATGAAAGGATGAATGGATGAAAGGATGAATGGATGAAAGGATGAATGGATGAAAGGATGAATGGATGAATGATGAAAGAATGAATGGATGAAAGGATGAATGGATAAAAGGATGAATGGATAAATGGTTGAAAGGATGAATGGATGAAAAGCATGAAAAGATGAATGGATGAAAGGATGAAAGGATGAATGATGAAAGGATGAATGGATGAATGGATGAAAGGATAAATGGATGAATGGATGAAAGGATGAATGATGAAAGGATGAATGATGAAAGGATGAATGATGAATGGATGAAAGGATGAATGGATAAAAGAATGAATGGATGAAAAGATGAATGGATGAAAGGATGAATGGATGAAAAAATAAATGGATGAAAGGATAAATGGATGAATGGATGAAAGGATGAAAGGATTAATGGATGAAAGGATGAATGGATTCAAAGATGAAAGCATGAAAGGATGAATGGATGAAAGGATAAATGGATGAAAGGATAAATTGATGAAAGGATGAAGGATGAATGGATGAAAGGATGAATGGATGAAGGATGAATGGATGAAAGGCTGAATGGATGAATGATGAAAGGATGAATGGATAAATGATGAATGGATGAATGGATAAAAGAATGAATGGATGAAAAGATGAATGAATGGATGATAGGATGAATGGATGAATAGATGAAAAGATGAAAGGATGAATGTATGAAAGGATGAATGGATGAATGGATGAAAGGATGAATGGATGAAAGAATGAATGAATGAAAGGATGAATGGATAAATGGATAAATGGATGAAAGGATGAATGGATGATAGGATGAATGGATGAATGATGAAAGGATGAATGGATGAAAGGATGAATGGATGAAAGGATGAATGGATAAAGAATGAATGGAAGAAAAGATGAATGGATGAAAGGATAAATGGATGAAAGGATAAATGGATGAAAGGATAAATGGATGAAAGGATGAATGGATGAAAGGATGAATGGATGAAAGGATGAATGGATGAAAGGATGAATGGATAAAAGAATGAATGGATGAAAAGATGATGGTGAAAGGATAAAAGGATGAAAGGATAAATGGATGAAAGGATAAATGGATGAAAGGATGAAAGATGAATGGATGAAAGGATGATAGGATGAATGGATGAAAGGATGAATGGATGAAAGGATGAATGATGAAAGGATGAATGGATGAAAGGATTAATGGATGAAAGGATGAATGGATAAAAGGATGAATGATGAAAGGATGAATGGATAAAATGATGAATGGATGAAAGGCTGAATGGATGAAAAGATGAAAGGATGAATGAATGAAAGGATGAATGGATGAAAGGATGAATGGATGAATGATGAAAGGATGAAGGATGAATGGATGAAAGATGAATGGATGAAAAGATTAAAGGATGAATGGATGAATGATGAAAGGATGAAGGATGAATGGATAAAAGGATGAATGGATAAATGGTTGAAAGGATGAATGGATGAATGGATAAATGGTTGAAAAGATGAATGGATAAATGGATGGAAGGATGAAAAGATGAATGGATGAAAGGATGAATGATGAAAGGATAAAAGGATGATTGGATAAAAGGATGAATGGATGAAAGGATGAATGGATGAAAGGATAAATGGATGAAAACAAATGGATGAAAGGATGAATGGATGAATGGATGAAAGGATGAAAGGATGAATGGATGAAGGATGAATGGATGAAAGGATAAATGGATGAAAACAAATGGATGAAAGGATGAATGGATGAAAGGATGAATGGATGAAAGGATGAATGGATGAAAGGATAATGGATGAAAGGATAAATGGATGAAAGGATAAATGGATGAAAGGATAAATGGATGAAAGGATAAATGGATGAAAAGGATAAATGGATGAAAGGATAAATGGATGAAAGGATAAATGGATGAAAGGATGAATGGATGAAAGGATGAATGGATGAAAGGATGAATGGATGAAAAGATAAATGGATGAAAAGATGAATGGATGAAAGGATGAAAAGATGAAATGATGAATGGATGAAAGGATGAAAAGATGAAATGATGAATGGATGAAAACAAATGTATGAAAGGATGAATGGATGAATGGATGAATGGATAAAAGGATGAATGGATAAATGGATGAAAGGATGGGTGATGAAAGGATGAATGGATAAAAGGATGAATAAATAAATGGATGATAGGATGAAAGGATGAATGGATAAAAGGATGAATGGATGAAAGGACGAATAGATGAAAGGATGAAAAGATGAAAGCATGAATGGATGAAAGGATGAAAAGATGAAAGGATGAATGGATGAAAGGATGAAAGCATGAAATGATGAATGAATGAAAAGATGAATGGATAAAAGGATGAAAAGATGAAAGGATGGATGATAGGATGAATGGATGAAAAGATGAAAGCATGAAATGATGAATGAATGAAAAGATGAAAGCACGAAATGATGAATGAATGAAAAGATGAATGGATAAAAGGATGATGGATGAAAGGATGAAAAGATGAAAGGATGGATGATAGGATGAATGGATGAAAAGATGAAAGCATGAAATGATGAATGAATGAAAAGATGAAAGCATGAAATGATGAATGGATGAAAAGATGAATGGATAAAAGGATGAATGGATGAAAGGATGAATGGATAGAAAAGATGAATGAATGGAAGAAAGGATGAATGGATGAAAGGATGAATGGATGATAGGATAAATGGATGAAAGGATGAATGGATGAAAGGATAAATGGATGAATAGATTAAAAGATGAATGGATGAATGGATGAAAGGATGAATGGATAAAAGGATGAATGGATGAAAGGATGAAAGGATGAATGGATGAAAGGATGAATGATTGAAAGGATGAATGGATGAATAGATGAAAGGATGAATGGATGAATAGATTAAAAGATGAATGGATGAATGGATGAAAAGATGAATGGATGAAAGGATGAAAAGATGAAATGATGAATGGATGAAAACAAATGGATGAAAGATGAATGGATGAAAGGATGAATGGATGAATGGATGAATGGATGAAAAGATGAATGGATGAATGGATAAATGGATGAAGGATGACTGGATGAAAGAATGAATGGATGAAAGGATGAATGGATGAAAGGATGAATGATGAAAGGATGAATGGATAAAATGATGAATGGATGAAAGGATGAAAGGATGAATGGATGAATGGATAAAAGAATGGATGAAAAGATGAATGAATGGATGATAGGATGAATGGATGAAAAGATGAAAGGATGAATGAAAGGAGAATGATGAAAGGATAATGGATGAAAGGATAAATGGATGAAAGGATAAATGGATGAAAGGATAAATGGATGAAAGGATAATGGATGAAAGGATAAATGGATGAAAGGATAAATGGATGAAAGGATGAATGGATGAAAGGATGAATGGATGAAAGGATGAATGGATGAAAGGATGAATGGATGAAAGGATGAATGGATGAAAGGATGAAGGATGAATGGATGAATGGATGAATGGATGAATGATGAAAGGATGAAGGATGAATGGATGAAAGGATGAATGGATGAAAGATTAAAGGATGAATGGATGAATGATGAAAGGATGAAGGATGAATGGATAAAAGGATGAATGGATAAATGGTTGAAAGGATGAATGGATGAATGGATAAATGTTGAAAAGATGAATGGATAAATGGATGAAAGGATGAATGGATAAAAGGATGAATAAATAAATGGATGAAAGGATGAATGGATAAATGGATGAAAGGATGAAAGGATGATTGATGAAAGGATGAATGGATAAAAGGATGATTGGATAAAAGGATGAATGGATGAAAGGATGAATGGATGAAAGGATATATGGATGAAAGGATAAATGGATGAAAACAAATGGATGAAAGGATGAATGGATGAAAGGATGAATGGATGGATGGATGAAAGGATAAATGGATGAAAACAAATGGATGAAAGGATGAATGGATGAAAGGATGAATGGATGAAAGGATAAATGGATGAAAGGATAAATGGATGAAAGGATGAATGGATGAAAGGATGAATGGATGAAAGGATGAATGGATGAAAAGATGAATGGATGAAAAGATGAATGGATGAAAGGATGAATGGATGAAAGGATGAATGGATGAAAGGATGAATGGATGAAAGGATAAATGGATGAAAGGATAAATGGATGAAAGGATAAATGGATGAATGGATGAATGGATAAATGGATGAAAGGATGAATGGATGAAAGGATGAATGGATGAAAGCATGAAAAGATGAATGGATGAAAGGATGAATGATGAAAGGATGAATGGATAAAAGGATGATTGGATGAAAGGATGAATGGATGAATGGATGAAAGGATGGATGGATAAAAAATGAATGGATGAAAGGATGAATGGATGAAAGGATGGATGGATAAAAAATGAATGGATGAAAGGATGAATGGATGAAAAATGAATGGATGAAAGGATGAATGGATAAAAAGATGAATGGATGAATGGATGAAAGGATGAAAGGATGAATGGATGAATGGATGAAAGGATAAATGGATGAAAACAAATGGATGAAAACAAATGGATGAAAGGATGAATGGATAAAAGGATGAATGGATAAATGGATGAAAGAATGAATGTATGAAAGGATGAATGTATGAAAGGATGGGTGATGAAAGGGTGAATGATGAAAGGATGAATAGATAAAAGGATGAATGAATAAATGGATGAAAGGATGATTGGATGAAAGGATGAATGGATGAATGGATAAAAGGATGAATGGATAAATGGATGAAAGGATGAATGGATGAAAGGATGGGTGATGAAAGGATGAATGGATAAAAGGATGAATAAATAAATGGATGATAGGATGAAAGGATGAATGGATAAAAGGATGAATGGATAAATGGATGAAAGGACGAATAGATGAAAGGATGAAAAGATGAAAGGATGAAAAGATGAAAGCATGAATGGATGAAAGGATGAAAAGATGAAAGGATGAATGGATGAAAGGATGAAAGCATGAAATGATGAATGAATGAAAAGATGAATGGATAAAAGGATGAATGGATGAAAGGATGAAAAGATGAAAGGATGGATGATAGGTTGAATGGATGAAAGGATGAATGGATGAAAGGATTAATGATGAAAGGATGAATGGATAAAAGGATGAATGGATAAAAGGATGAAAGGATGAAAAGATGAAAGCATGAATGGATGAAAGGATGAAAAGATGAAAGGATGAATGGATGAAAGGATGAAAGCATGAAATGATGAATGAATGAAAAGATGAAAGCATGAAATGATGAATGAATGAAAAGATGAATGGATAAAAGGATGAATGGATGAAAGGATGAATGGATGAAAGGATGAAAAGATGAAAGGATGGATGATAGGATGAATGGATGAAAAGATGAAAGCATGAAATGATGAATGAATGAAAAGATGAAAGCATGAAATGATGAATGAATGAAAAGATGAATGGATAAAAGGATGAATGGATGAAAGGATGAATGGCTGAAAAGATGAATGAATGGAAGAAAGGATGAATGGATGAAAGGATGAATGGATGATAGGATAAATGGATGAAAGGATGAATGGATGAAAGGATTAATGATGAAAGGATGAATGGATAAAAGGATGAATGGATGAAAGGATGAAAGGATGAAAGGATGAAAGGATTAATGATGAAAGGATGAATGGATAAAAGGATGAATGGATAAAAGGATGAATGGATGAAAGGATGAAAGGATGAATGGATGAAAGGATGAATGATTGAAAGGATGAATGGATGAATAGATGAAAGGATGAATGGATGAATAGATTAAAAGATGAATGGATGAATGGATGAAAAGATGAATGGATGAAAGGATGAAAAGATGAAATGATGAATGGATGAAAACAAATGGATGAAAGGATGAATGGATGAAAGGATGAATGGATGAATGGATAAATGGATGAAAGGATGGGTGATGAAAGGATGAATGGAAGAAAGGATGAATGGATAAAAGGATGAATGGATAAATAGATGAAAGGATGAATAGATAAAAGGATGAAAAGATGAATGGATGAAAAGATGAAAGCATGAATGGATGAAAGGATGAATGGATGAAAGGATGAATGGATGAAAGGATGAATGGATGAAAGGATGAAAACAAATGGATGAAAGGATGAATGGATGAAAGGATGAAAACAAATGGATGAAAGGATGAATGGATGAAAGGATGAAAACAAATGGATGAAAGGATGAAAAGATGAAAGGATGAATGGATAAATTGATGAAAGGATGAAAAGATGAAAGGATGAAAGGATGAATGGATAAATTGATGAAAGGATGAAAAGATGAAAGGATGAAAGGATGAATGGATGAAAGGATGAATGGATGAAAAGATGAATGAATGGAAGAAAGGATGAATGGATGAAAGGATGAATGAATGGAAGAAAGGATGAACAATGAAAGGATGAATGGATGAAAGGATGAACAATGAAAGGATGAATGGATAAAAGGATGAATGGATGAAAGGATGAATGAATAAAAGGATGAAAGGATGAATGATGAAAAGATGAATGGATAAAAGGATCAAAGGATGAATGGATGAAAGGATGAATGGATGAAAGGATGAATGAATAATAGGATGAAAGGATGAAAACATAAATGGATGAAAGGATTAAAGAATAAATGGATGAAACGATGAAAGGATGAATGGATAAATGGATGAAAGGATGAAAGGATGAATGGATGAAAAGATGAATGGATGAAAGCATAAAAGGATGAATGGATAAATGGATGAATGGATAAAAGGATGAATGGATAAATGGATGAAAGGATGAATGTATGAAAGGATGAATGTATGAAAGGATGGGTGATGAAAGGGTGAATGATGAAAGGATGAATAGATAAAAGGATGAATGGATAAATGGATGAAAGGATGATTGGATGAAAGGATGAATAGATTAATGGATGAAAGGGCAAATGGATGAATGAATAAAAGGATGAAAGGGCAAATGGCTGAATGGATGAATGAAAGGACGAATGGATGAAAGGATGAATGGATGAAAGGGTGAAAGGATGAAATAATGAATAGATAAATGGATGAATGGATGAAAGGATGAAATAATGAATAGATTAATGGATGAATGGATGAAAGGATGAAAACATGAATGAATGAAAGGATGAATGGATGAAAGGGTAAAAGGATGAATGAAAGGATGAATGCATGAGAAGTTGAATGGATGAAAGGATGAATGGATGAAAGGATGAAAACATGAATAAATGAAAGGGTGAAAGGATGAATGGATGAAAGGATGGATGGATAAAAAATGAATGGATGAAAGGATGAATGGATGAAAAATGAATGGATGAAAGGATGAATGGATAAAAAGATGAATGGATGAATAGATGAAAGGATTAAAGGATGACTGGATGAATGGATGAAAAGATGAATGGATGAATAGATGAATGGATGAATGGATGAATGGATGAAAAGATGAATGGATGAAAGGATGAAAGGATGAATGGATGAAAGGATGAATGGATGAAAAGATAAATGGATGAAAGGTTGAATGGATGAAAGGATGAGTGGGTGAAAGGATGAAAAGATGAATGGATGAATAGATGAATGGATGAATGGATGAAAGGATGAATGGATGAAAAGATGAATGGATGAATAGATGAAAGGATTAAAGGATGACTGGATGAATGGATGAAAAGATGAATGGATGAATAGATGAAAGGATTAAAGGATGAATGGATGAAAGGATGAATGGATTAAAGGATGAATAGATGAAAGGATGAATGGATGAAAGGATAAATGGGTGAAAAGATGAATGGATGAATGGATGAATGGATGAAAGGATGAATGGATGAAAGGATGAGTGGGTGAAAGGATGAAAAGATGAATGGATGAATAGATGAATAGATGAATGGATGAATGGATGAAAAGATGAATGGATGAATAGATGAAAGGATTAAAGGATGACTGGATGAATGGATGAAAAGATGGATGAATGAATGATAGGATGAATGGATGAATGGATGAAAGGATGGAAGGATGAATGGATGAATGGATGAAAGGATGGAAGGATGAATGGATGAAAGGATGAATTGATAAAAGGATGAATGGATGAAAGGATGAATGGATGAATGGATGATAAAATGGATGAAAGAAAGAATGAACAGATTTAAGGATGAATGGATGAAAGAACAAAAGGGTGAATAGATAAATGGATGAAAGGATGATAAAATGGATGAATGAAAGAATGAACAGATTTAAGGATGAATGGATGACTGGATGAAAGGATGACTGGATGAATGGATGACTGGATGAAAGGATGACTGGATGAAAGGATGACTGGATGAAAGGATGACTGGATGAAAGGATGAATGGATGATAGGATAAATGGATGAAAGGATGAATGGATGAAAGGATTAATGATGAAAGGATGAATGAATAAAAGGATGAATGGATGAAAGGATGAAAGGATGAATGGATGAAAGGATGAATGATTGAAAGGATGAATGGATGAATAGATGAAAGGATGAATGGATGAATAGATTAAAAGATGAATGGATGAATGGATGAAAAGATGAATGGATGAAAGGATGAAAAGATGAAATGATGAATGGATGAAAACAAATGGATGAAAGGATGAATGGATGAAAGGATGAATGGATGAAAAGATGAATGGATGAATGGATGAATGGATAAATGGATGAAAGGATGAATGGATGAAAGGATGGGTGATGAAAGGATGAATGGATGAAAGGATGAAAGGATGAATGGATAAAAGGATGAATGGATAAATGGATGAAAGGATGAATAGATGAAAGGATGAAAAGATGAATGGATGAAAAGATGAAAGCATGAATGGATGAAAGGATGAATGGATGAAAGGATGAATGGATGAAAGGATGAAAACAAATGGATGAAAGGATGAAAAGATGAAAGGATGAATGGATAAATTGATGAAAGGATGAAAAGATGAAAGGATGAAAGGATGAATGGATAAATTGATGAAAGGATGAAAAGATGAAAGGATGAAAGGATGAATGGATGAAAGGATGAATGGATGAAAAGATGAATGAATGGAAGAAAGGATGAATGGATGAAAGGATGAATGAATGGAAGAAAGGATGAACAATAAAAGGATGAAAGGATGAACAATGAAAGGATGAATGGATAAAAGGATGAATGGATGAAAGGATGAATGAATAAAAGGATGAAAGGATGAATGATGAAAAGATGAATGGATAAAAGGATGAAAGGATCAAAGGATGAATGGATGAAAGGATGAATGGATGAAAGGATGAATGAATAATAGGATGAAAGGATGAAAACATAAATGGATGAAAGGATGAAAGGATGAATGGATGAAAGGATGAATGAATAATAGGATGAAAGGATGAAAACATAAATGGATGAAAGGATGAAAGGATGAATGAATGAAAAGATGAATGGATGAAAGCATAAAAGGATGAATGGATGAAAGGATGAAAGGATGAATGGATGAAAGGATGAATGAATAATAGGATGAAAGGATGAAAACATAAATGGATGAAAGGATGAAAGGATGAAAGGATGAATGAATGAAAAGATGAATGGATGAAAGCATAAAAGGATGAATGGATGAAAGGATGAATGAATAATAGGATGAAAGGATGAAAACATAAATGGATGAAAGGATGAATGGATGAAAGGATGAATGGATGAAAGCATAAAAGGATGAATGGATGAAAGGATGAATGGATGAAAAGTGAATGGATGAAAGCATAAAAGGATGAATGGATAAATGGATGAATGGATAAAAGGATGAATGGATAAAAGGATGAATGGATAAATGGATGAAAGGATGAATGTATGAAAGGATGAATGTATGAAAGGATGGGTGATGAAAGGGTGAATGATGAAAGGATGAATAGATAAAAGGATGAATGGATAAATGGATGAAAGGATGATTGGATGAAAGGATGAATAGATTAATGGATGAAAGGGCAAATGGATGAATGAATAAAAGGATGAAAGGGCAAATGGCTGAATGGATGAATGAAAGGACGAATGGATGAAAGGATGAATGGATGAAAGGATGAATGGATGAAAGGGTGAAAGGATGAAATAATGAATAGATAAATGGATGAATGGATGAAAGGATGAAATAATGAATAGATAAATGGATGAATGGATGAAAGGATGAAAACATGAATGAATGAAAGGATGAATGGATGAAAGGATAAAAGGATGAATGAAAGGATGAATGGATGAGAAGTTGAATGGATGAAAGGATGAATGGATGAAAGGATGAAAACATGAATAAATGAAAGGGTGAAAGGATGAATGGATGAAAGGATGGATGGATAAAAAATGAATGGATGAAAGGATGAATGGATGAAAAATGAATGGATGAAAGGATGAATGGATAAAAACATGAATGGATGAATAGATGAAAGGATTAAAGGATGACTGGATGAATGGATGAAAAGATGAATGGATGAATAGATGAATGGATGAAAGGATGAATGGATGAATGGATGAAAGGATGAATGGATGAAAAGATAAATGGATGAAAGGTTGAATGGATGAAAGGATGAGTGGGTGAAAGGATGAAAAGATGAATGGATGAATAGATGAATGGATGAAAGGATGAATGGATGAAAAGATGAATGGATGAATAGATGAAAGGATTAAAGGATGACTGGATGAATGGATGAAAAGATGAATGGATGAATAGATGAAAGGATTAAAGGATGAATGGATGAAAGGATGAATGGATTAAAGGATGAATAGATGAAAGGATGAATGGATGAAAGGATAAATGGGTGAAAAGATGAATGGATGAATGGATGAAAAGATGAATGGATGAAAGGATGAATGGATGAAAGGATGAATGGATGAAAGGATGAGTGGGTGAAAGGATGAAAAGATGAATGGATGAATAGATGAATGGATGAATGGATGAAAGGATGAATGGATGAAAAGATGAATGGATGAATAGATGAAAGGATTAAAGGATGACTGGATGAATGGATGAAAAGATGGATGAATGAATGATAGGATGAATGGATGAAAGGATGAATGGATGAAAGGATGGAAGGATGAATGGATGAAAGGATGAATTGATAAAAGGATGAATGGATGAAAGGATGAATGGATGAATGGATGATAAAATGGATGAATGAAAGAATGAACAGATTTAAGGATGAATGGATGAAAGAACAAAAGGGTGAATAGATAAATGGATGAAAGGATGATAAAATGGATGAATGAAAGAATGAACAGATTTAAGGATGAATGGATGACTGGATGAAAGGATGACTGGATGAAAGGATGACTGGATGAAAGGATGACTGGATGAAAGGATGACTGGATGAAAGGATGACTGGATGAAAGGATGACTGAATGAAAGAACAAATGGGTGAATAGATAAATGGATAAAAGGTTGAAGGGATAAAGGGTGTGAATGGATGAAAGGATGAATGGATGCATGGATGAATAAATGCATGAATGGATGAATGAATGAATGGATGAAAGGATGAATGGATGAAAGGATGAATGGATGAAAGAATAAATAGATGAACGGATGAAAGGATAAATAGATGAATGAATGAAAGGATAAATAGATGAATGGATGAAAGGATAAATAGATGAATGGATGAAAAGATGAATGGATGAAAGGATGAATGAATAAATGGGCAGATAGGTGGATGGATGGACATATGGCAGATTAGGATGGACAGATGGATGGATGGACAAAAAAATGGTAATATGGAAGGACAGATGGAAAACGGATGGGCAGATAAACGGGTGGACAGGTGGATGAGCGGATGGGTGAATGGGCAGACAGATGGGTGGACAGACAGGCAGGTGGATGGATGGGTGGACAGACAGACAGACAGATGGACAAGCAGATCTGGACAGATGGATGGAAGGACAGAAGGATGAAAGAATGAAAAAATGAAAGGATGAAATAATGAAAAGATGAATGGATGAAAAGAAAATAAGACAAAAGGATGAAAGGATGACAAAATGAAAGATGAAAAATGGCAGCAAAAATGGACACAAAATGGTTGCCAAAAATGGACACAAAATGGCGTCAAAAATGGACACAAAATGGCGTCGAAAATGGTCACACAAAGGTGGCGAAAATGGAAACAAACTGGCTGCGAAAATGGACACAAAACGGCGGCAAAAAATGAACACAAAAAAGCGGCGAAAATGGACCCAAAATTGCAGCAAAAATGGACTCAAAATGGCGTCAAAAATGGACACAAAATGGCGTCGAAAATGGTCACACAAAGGTGGCGAAAATGGAAACAAACTGGCTGCGAAAATGGACACAAAACGGCGGCAAAAAATGAACACAAAAAAGCGGCGAAAATGGACCCAAAATGGCGTCGAAAATGGACATAAACTGGCGGCGAAAATGGACACAAACTGGCGGCGAAAGTGGACCCAAACTGGCGGCGAAAGTGGACACAAAATGGCGGCGAAAATGGATAGAAAATGGCGTCAAAAATGGATAGAATATGGCTCGAAAGTGGACACAAAAAGGCGGCGAAAATGGACACAAAATGGCCGCGAAAATGGACACAAACTGGCAGTGAAAATGGCAGTGAAAACGGATACAAAATGGCGGTGAAAATGGATACAAAATGGCGGCGAAAATGGACACAAAATGGCGACGAAAATGGGCACAAAATGGCGGCGAAAATGGACACAAAATGGCGGCGAAGATGGACACAAAATGGCAACGAAAATGGTCACAAAAAGGTGGCGAAAATTGACACAAAATGGCTTCGCAAATGGACACAAACTGGCGGCGAAAATGGACACAAACTGGCGGCGAAAATGGACACAAACTGGCGGCGAAAATGGACACAAACTGGCGGCGAAAATGGACACAAACTGGCGGCAAAAATGGACACAAACTGGTGGCGAAAATGGACACAAACTGGCCGCGAAAATGGACACAAACTGGCGGCGAAAATGGACACAAACTGGCCGCGAAAATGGACACAAACTGGCCGCGAAAATGGACACAAACTGGCCGCGAAAATGGACACAAACTGGTGGCGAAAATGGACAAACTGGCAGCGAAAATGGACACAAAATGGCGACAAAGATGGAACCAAAAAGGCGGCGAAAATGTACACAAAATGGCGGCAAAATGTACAAATGGACATAAAATGGCACCGAAACTGGACAAATGGACACAAAATGGCGGCGAAAATGACCAAATGGCGGCAAAAATGACCAAATGGACACAAATCCGTGGCGCAAATGGACACAAAATAGCTATTTTGGCTACTTTTGATAAAAGTGGGGCAAAAAAATAAGTAAAATAGTGAGTAGAAAAGCGAATGAAAGAAGGTTGCCAGGAGTGGAGCGTCCTTCGTTTATGAGCACACCTCTTACTCTCCGAACCTTAGATAAGGTGATACCTCTTCGATTCTTTACTACAGTATGTTTTTTTGACCTCCATTGCTCTAAAGAGCAATGGAGGTATATAGGATCATGCAAGACAAGGGGCAAAAAAGGATGTGTGTGTCTGTGTCCAGAACCCGATTTTGTGGGTCGAACAACTCAAGAACGGAATGAGTTAAAGACATGCAGTATTTTTTATTTGATTCTGTGGGTCAATATGATGCTCCTGACAATAAATTAGAAAATTTTACCCAGGGGTTATTTTTTATGCATTTTTTAGAAACAAATTTTGAGTTTTTGGTCATAGTTTTTTGTGGGTGGAACAACTCGAAAACGGGGTCACTTACAATAAAATGTTATCAGACCTAAAATGATGTACACATTCTTACGATGAAACTGGAAAAAATTGAAATTTTAGAGCAATTTGATATATAGAATTTCGATTTTTTAAAAATGTAATTTTTTTTAAAAAAACCGAGATTCTTCCTCTTTCCAGTTGTACCATTCGAAAGGGGGACTTTTCTATTATTTAGGAGGGGTATTCCTTTCTATGTTCTGTTTTTATTTTTGTGACGTATTTTCATTTTAAACCATATTATTACAAATGAATGATGCATGCGCATCACATGTAACTATGTCATGTACGTGAGTACATACATGTGTTTATCTATATACACATGCGCACACATGTGTACATGTGCACACAAGTGTGTACATGTGCATACACATGCACACAAGTGTACATGTGCATACACATGCGCGCACGTGTGTAAATGTGCATACGCATGCGCGCATGTGCATAAATGTGCGTACACATGTTTGCACGTGTGTAAATGTGCGTACTCATGTGCGTATGTGTGTAAATGTGCGTACTCATGTGTGCATGTGTGTAAATGTGCGTACACATGTGCACACGTGTGTACATGTGTGTACTCATGCGAGCACATGAGTTCATGTGCGTACTCATGCACACACGTGTAGCAATGAAAAAAAGTTGGTTATTTGATATATGAAAGCATATATTAAAGCAATGGAGGTCTATAGAGGGTTCCTTGAATTCCTTGTTTTTAATATGACACTGAAGTCGCAGTTCAATTTTGCATGTTTTCACCCTAAGGCCTAGTTTCCACTGGGGTGAAAATTTCAACTAGCGAAAAATAGATGAAACATTGCCCTCACCCATTGAGACTATCATAGGCAAAGGCCACCTTTTGTTCAATTTTTCACCAGTTGAAATTTTCAAAACGTTCAAATTTTCATCCCAATGTAAAAAAAACGCCTAACTCTACTGACATTTAACTAAAATTTCTAATGGGTAACAACACAATAATTAATTAGTGTTTTGTACGACATTTCTTGTTCAATAAAAATGTGATTAATTGATTAGGTTTATAAATCCTATTGTGTGCGCAAAACCTGCCTCTCTCTCTCTCTCTCTCTCTCTCTCTCTCTCTCTTTCTTATAATTTGAGAAATGAATATTACAAATTGTATTAGGCTTACAACTCTCATAAATGTTTCAACACAACAACTGTCATCTAAGTGATACACATAATAAAACAATTAAAAAGCTTATTCATTTTAACTATAATAAATTAAATAGACCAACCAACCAATAATAGAAAACAAGTCTAGCAATATTATAGCCAAACTTAAAAATAGCAAAATTTGCTATTGACAACAAACAAGTTGAAAACAATAATTATAATTGGTACAAGCAGAAATTTCTTCATCATTTGAACATTAGAGTTTGGTCATAAAACAACAAAGCCCCCCCCCCCAAAAAAAATGAACATTTTAGTCATTTTAACAACACTGATAGGTTTAACTTTACTAAGTTATTCTAAACCATTGAATGGTCAAGTAACAACTGGACAATCAGTGATGTACACAAGAACATCAGGAAAAAAATTTAATGGAGATCCACTTCAAATACACAATCATGTGACACTTTCACAATGTGCAATACTTGGTGACAAACATGATCACAATATATTTAATTTTATTCATGATCATTTGGGCAAGATGGGCACTTGCCAAATTCTACTAAATTACTATTGGAAAGGCTGGCAAAATAATATGACTGACGAAATTGGTACGGATTTCTACCAACTAGAAAAGGCAAAATTAATATTTGTAATATTTATGGACTAGAAAGTATACTTGGCACTTGCACTGGATTAGCATTGTGTTTTCACGTCATCTGACTTTGTTTGAATATGTTTTCGCGTCAGTTATGTTTATATACAAAGCAACCATAACATATTATGTTATATACGTGTTTTGTCTATTGTTCTGTCAAAATGTTATTCTAAAAATTTGCTTTTACCAATTACAAATGTATTGGTAGACAAAGCTTTAAAAAAAATTAATTGCAGTTAAAAAGGTTAACCATAATTAATATTCTAATGGAAAAAATTCTGGTAACATTAATCAAGTTTAAATATCTGAACAATAGAGTTAACTAAACTGCATAGACACAGTGTGGTTAACCACATATTGAATGGTTAAATTAGTAACTTCTTGTTGTTCAACGAAATTTAACCTAGTAACAACATGGCGGATAGTGAGAGTCACTCAATTTTTGATCAAATGAGGAATGAAAATTTCACAAAAATGCATGCTCAACTGTTTAATCATCCTTTTAGGGCAATAGGCATTAGGGCATGTGTGGTGGTGCTTAAGGCAAATATCCAAATGTCATCTTTAATTAACAATGTTTTTTTTGTAATTTTTCAGATCATTCCAGATCCTTGTGCAGAAAATCCATGCCGAAATAATGGAGAATGCAGAATAATGATTCGCAGAAATGGCAACAATTTTTTCTGCACATGCCCATTCCCTTTAGGAGGAAATTATTGTGAAGGTATGAAAGCAATGTTCACACTTTTGTCACAATATTGTTGTCATAATAAATACCAATCATAAATGCTTCCAAAATTACAGAAATGTCATGTGATACATGTAATCAAAATGGCAACTTGATCATTTTTGTCAACGCCAGCACAGCAGATCCGAGGACGTGGCTCGATAATTACGATTATTGCCGTAGTTTGGGAATGAGGATGTTATTGGACAAAGACCAAGAAAAGCACAACTTCATCATAGAGACCATAACAAAAGTCTATCCGCAATATTCGAGGGTCTTTTTTTGGATAGGAATGAATCGAACCATTAATACTGAAAAATTCAGATATGTTGATGGCACTCTTTCAGATGGTTCATTCGAACCGTTTGAAAAATACACGGCTCAAGATACACTCTATGTTGGAATTACTAACAGTCCGAGTGTCAATTGGTCCTTTCGTAATATGGTAAATGAAGGTCAAATGCAAATTGGTTTGCCACCAATTTCAGTTTGCGAAAATGATTATTCATAAAAAAAAATTTGGTTTAAATCTATTTAAAAACTCACTGGTTCTATAGTTACTAGTTCTGATTGTAGGATTATTACTATTTGCACAACAATAATGGTTATTTTATTATGTTACTATTTTCACTATTATTATTAATGCTCGGATTTTTATGCAAGTTATATTATGCAAATGTTTCTCAATTTGTGGCCAGAGTGCCAATTGTGAAATAATAATCATCATCATTAGATTACAACTGCAAATATGCCTTTTTCTAATCAAAAAGGCTGGTTAGAGGCTAGGTGTCTACACACATTCAGTTATCAATTAGAGTTCTACCCTCTAACAAGTATGTTTGATTGAGAAAATCATAATAGTCGGTTGATCTAAATGGGAGTGTCTCTTCACAATTGGCTCTTGGGCCCCAGATTGAGAAACATCTGCTTCATATTTTGCATACAAAGCCGAATATCATTGTTATTGTTCATATTATTATTATTGTTGTTATTCATATTATAATTATTGTTATTATTTTATTATTATTATTATTATTATTATTATTATTATTATTATTATTATTATTATTATTATTATTATTATTATTATTATTAAAATTAACACCAGGTGGGCCCTTTCAATTTACACCTATTTTGTTATTTATTAGTTAATTAATTAACGATAGCTTTAAAAAGATTTTCAGTGTTCAGAAAGAAAGATGTGTTAAAGCAATGTTTTTAACTGTATTTTCATCACAATATCTTTCAAAATAAACTATTTATAGCAACTTAAATATGGCGTACTGTTTTCAGTTATTATTATCAAGTTCTTACAAGTTAGTTCAGATAAATATTTTCATATTAAACATAGAATATAGAAGTAGCCTTATAAGACAGAATTTAATGTGTATTAAAAACTAGAATAGCACACGAATACATACTCAAAGTATTTTCATTAATATATATTTCAAAATAAACAGTAGGCCTATATAACATTTTGAAAATCATTTTTACTAAACACTTATTGCAAAATGACAAGAATGTTTATTTTTTTTAAATATATCAACATGTATCTGTGACATTAATAATATCACAAAGCTATAATTAAGTGCTGACACTGTTAGTTCTGAATGAATTATTGATTTATTATTAATAATACCTGTCTATTAAAAGGTATAACACAATACAATACAATTTACAATAGAGAAAATCAATAATAAACTAATGGATTCAAATTATGCAATTATTATTGCCTTCTAAACAATGTAAGTGGCATACATATTGTTAAACAAAAGAAATTTCAATTCAATTTAATTTAATTTAAATAATGGTACATTTAATAAACTGAATAAGCAATCAGAAAAGAAATCTGAATGAATATTTGCAATAATGGACTATAATGTACCATATGGTGCAATTATGGACTATACATGTAATATGTGCAAATGTCAATCTCACCAATGACATGTGACATATGTGTGTGACAAATAGAATCTAGCATCATTAAAACCATTACGGTATCAGTTTTTAAACAACAACAACAACAACAACAACAACAACAACAACAACAAGAAAATGCATCCTTTAGTAATGTTGTTATTAATTTGTTTAATTTTATTAATTTCTAAAAAACCATTTGATGGTCAAGCATTAACAGTAAAATCACTTTTGTACACCAAAACTTCAGGCAAAAAGTTTAATGGAACTCCGATTGAAACCCACAAGAATGTGACATTTACCCAATGTGCATTTCTTGGTGACAATATTACAGAACACAATATTTTTAATTTTATTCCTGATCAATCAGGTAACACGGGTACGTGCGAAATCATGCTAAGTTACTACTGGGAAGAATGGGAAAAGAAAATGACTGATGAAATTGGCACGGATTTCTATGCAATAGAACAGGCAATGTTTTTATGTTATTATAATTGTATATGCTATGCAAGTTCAGTTTTTATTGCATTATTATGTGTGCGTTTGTGATATGCATTTATTTATATATTGATTTTTGTTTAGAAATTATGCGTTTTATGCATATTGAAAATATATCTAAAAATGCAAAAATATACAAACTATAGTAATTGTTCGTTTTATGCTAATAAAAAGTGTATGTTATGTAATAAAAGCATAATTAAATGTCTGAAACAATTAACACAGCTGCAATAATCAAAAGTAATAACAGAAAATGAAAAATCAAAAACGATTTCGTCTAACAAACTCTTCGTACGTAGAATATCATTCTGACCAAAAAATGTTTTTAAAAAAAACTTTAAACAACTTTATGCAATTTTTTTTAAAAAAAAAAACCTATGCAAATTGTGCATTTAATACATCTTTATTTAGGCTTAAACTGATTATTATTTTACATAATATGGCACTCATGTAGTATCAGAGTGTCATCGAAAAGGGTTGGAACCAGGGCTGACCACTCTAGGAAAATTAGGAGGTTTTTCCTAGGACAGATTCATATTATTGGTCTTTTTTTCCTAGAGTTATAAGACAATGGAACTCTCTTCCTGAGGAAGTGGTGAATGGGGAAAATTTTGTTTTGTGGGATTGACATTTGTCTATTCATTTTGGTTTTTTATACATGTGCTTGACAATGCTTAATGCTGCATGTGGACTTTTATGTCCCTCTGCCATAGGCCTATTTGGCTGCTAGCAGAGTACTAATTGTATTTGTAATTGTAATGGTCATTTCACGTTTATTTTGTAGCAATTTTAAGCAAAAAAAAAATTGACTTTACTGATTATTGTCTGTGCATATTGCAATTTGCACAAAAAAGTTCAAATTGAGCAAAACATGCAAATTTTAATGTAACATTGTTTGCAATCTTTTTCAGACTGCTCCAGATCAGTGTAATCCAAATCCTTGCAAACGTACTGGGACGTGCAAAGCAATTTTTCGTACAACTGGTATAAATTACTATTGTATGTGTCCTTTCCCACTGAAAGATAACTGTGATGGTACGTATCATAATATACTAAAATAGCTTAGTTGACACTAGGCACCAGTAGAGGCCACGGCTTCAAAATTGACACTAGTGTCAACATAGCATTTCAACATAAACTAACCCAATGTACCACTTGTCCACACATAAACAAGTATAGAAAACTATTTTTGGGGGGGTTTTCATAGTTCTTTCATGCTCAAAATGCACTCAGAAAGGTGACAGCGTTATTTTCCTTTACACCGACCTAACTGGACAAACATGGTTAGATAGCTATGACACCTGCAGAAAGAGGGACATGAGAATGGTCGTTGACAATAACCAAGAGAAACACGATTTCATCATTCAGGCCATAAAAGATAATTATGAATCGGCTGATCAAAGTGTCTTTTTCTGGCTCGGAATGAATCGTTCTTCTACGGCTGAAACGTTCACTTTTGTCGATCAAACTCAATGGGACACTTCTTTTTCACCTTGGAAACCTGGTAGCCCACAAAAGGACAATTATGTTGCAATGGTCAACGGTGACAACGGTGACTTGTCATGGCTAAATCTGCCAAATGATGGTCAACCTACAACTTCAATTTCTGTTTGCGAAAATAACTACCCTTTGCTTTTAGATACTACTTAAGTGTGTTTTGTTTTGTTTTTTGTTTGCAAAAAAACAAAGTTTGTGTTTTAGAAAATAATACCTTTAGATAATTATTATTGCAAGATTGTGATTCATTTATACATTTGCATCACTCAAATAAATATATAGGTTTTAAGCAAAGAGTTATTTTTAAGTAATTTTTCAGTGTTGTAATGAATAATTTACAATAATACAATTTTATGTAATTTTTAGATGTTAAAATGTAAAAATTTGCAATAATTTGTGTCATTTTTAAGTGTTAAAATACAAAAAATTGCAATAATTGCAACATGCAATTTTTATGCCTTTTTTAGGTATTAAATTGCAAAAAAATTGCAATAATTGCAACAAGCAATTTTTATGTCATTTTTAGAGTGTTAAAATGCAAAAATTTGCAATAATAACAAAATGCAATTTTTATGTAATTTTTAGGTATTAAAATGCAAAAAATTGCAATAATTGCAACATGCAATTTTTATGTCATTTTTAGGTGTTAAAATGCAAAAAAATGCAATTGCAACATGCAATTTTTATGTAATGTTCAGAGTGTTAAAATGCAAAAATTTGCAATAATAACAAAATGCAATGTCTTTTTATCAATACCGCCAATAAAAATTTCTCACTAACTGTTTATCTAACTACAAATATTACACAAAATAAACAATGAATAAAGCAACAACAAAACAAAAACAGTGTAAGTAAAATATAAATCACATTAAATGACAAAATGAAAATCAATGAAAAAAAACATTCACTAATGGATCTAATTATGCAGCAGAAACATAATGAAAACAAAAAAGAAGTCTTAATTCATATAATTGAATAATGCAATTCATACAATAGAACTTTAATCATGGCCACATAACAAAAAAAAAATAAATGAACAATTAGAAAACAAAACTAGGAATGAAAGTGAACTAAAGTTATTAATGTTTGCTATTGGCAACATTTTCGAAACAATAAAAACATCACAGCACTACTACTACCACATGACAAATTGAAAGTAACTTGTGACATAAATCATATTCTTGTAACTTATATTAATTAGAATTTTATCAAGAAACAACAACATCTAGAAAAATGCAGCATTTTATCACAATAGTACAGATAAGTATCATTTTGCTATGTTACAACACAATGCAATTGAATGTTGAAGCAAGTGACCCAACAAGTATTTACAAGAAATCACCAGGAAAGAAGTTCGTTAAGGATCCACTTGAAATACACAAGAATGTAACTGTTGCGCAATGTGCATCATTTGGTGGCAACCTTCAACAACACAATTCTTTCAATTTTATTCATGATAATGCTGGCAAGAAAACAGGAACATGCCAAATTTTAGCAAGTTTCGTTTGGGAGTGGGACAGTAACACAGTTACCGAAAGTGGCACAGATTTCTATATTTTGCAAAAGGTAAATATACTTTTTTTTTAACAAAAAAAAAATTGCAACTGACCTCTGTTTCATCAAAATACAAGTTCAAACAATTTACAAATTACAAGTAATTAATTCTAATATTTACAAGTTACCAATACGAGTGTTTCACAAAGCATTTTCTACAACTTGTAGTTTGTTTTGACTCCAAATTTGACAAGTTGTTTAGCCATTTTCTACAAGCGTTTATATTTGTAACTTGTAAAAAATATAATTAGTAATTTTATGAAACACAATCTTAAGTAAAAGTTCTTAAGTTACAAGTGAATTTGCTTGTCGAGGACTTACTGGACCCCATTTCACAAAACTACAAGTATTGTCAATAACAATTGTAGATTACTTGTACTTGTAATCACAAGTTTTTTTGGAACAGGCATTTCACAAGTGTCAGTCACAAGTTTGTCATCTACACTTGATAGTTACAAGTGATCTTTTGTAGTTTACAAGTATACACTTGTAAAAAAAATTACTTGTTACTTACAAACTTGTACTTTTGTGAAACAGGCCAGTTGTACTTTTATGTTGTATTGTGCTGGTGTTGTATACTGTTGCATGTTGTCATGTCATATGGTTGTAATAGGTTAGAATGTTTGACAAATTGTCAAACAAGAAAGACTTTAAAGTGACTGACAATGTTTACAACCAATTCAATTCAACTCAACTCAGTACGCCTGCAATCAGCTCGATGTACAGTGGTGAAATTATAAATTGCTTTAATTAACAATTGATTGTTTTTTTTTACTATTTCTCAGACTATTCCAGATCAGTGCAGCCCAAATCCCTGTCATCATGGTGCGGCATGTTATCCTACTATTCTAACCAGTGGTAAATATTACTATTGCGAATGTCCATACCCACTATACAATGACTGTGATGGTACGTAAGCCAATAGGAAAGCACCACGTTGAGACTTGCGCCAATAGCACGACAATTATAATTGTACCCTAAAACCCGTGTTTTGTTTCCTTCGTAAATATAAGTTTAAATAATCAAAGTTTGTTGGAAACTAGAATTGTAGATTTATATATTAGGTTGGTAGGAAAATAATTGCGGCTTTTGTTTACTGCAATTGAAACTCAATTGTTTTCAATATAAGTGTTATTAATTCACAAATTTCGTTATTATAGCTGATAAAAAACAAAAACCGCAATTATTTTCCTACCAACCTAAAATTAGGTCTATCTTCCAGATAATATTTTATGGCAATTTCAAAATATTAATTTTAAAATTTATCTAGCTTGCTATAAAAAAGCAATGCATCAATAAACAAAATTGTTAAATTTTGCAATAAAAATTTTTATTTTAAAATATAATGATATAATTAACAAATACAATTCTAATTTCTAACAAAGTTTGAATTGTTTCAGCTTCAAATCATGCTTTTCATTAATTAATCACTTGTAATTTTTTTTCACATCTCTTGGCGCCAGTTTCAATATGGAATTTTGAAACTGACCATTGTCCACCTATCTATAGAAAAGTGTTTTTGGGTTTTAATAGATCTGTCCTGCCAAAAGTGTTCTAAAAAAGGTGACTTGATCGTTTTCATCGACTCCAAAGTAACAGGACAAACATGGCTACAAAGTTACGAAACCTGCAGAAATAGGGCTCAAAGATTGGTCGTTGACAATAACCAAGAGAAACACGATTTCATCATTCAGGCCATAAAAGATAATTATCAATCGGATGATGAACTCGGTGATCAAAGTGTCTTTTTTTGGCTCGGAATGAATCGTTCTTCTACGGCTGAAACTTTCACTTTTGTCGACCAAACTCAATGGGACACTTCTTTTTCACCTTGGAAAGCTGGCAGTTCACAAAATGACATTTGTGTTGCAATGGTCAACGGTGACAATGGTGAATTGTCATGGCTAAATCTGCCAAATGATGGTCAACCTACAACTTCAATTTCTGTTTGTGAATCTAATTTCCCTATACTTTTGGAACCACCATAAAAAATATGCTTTTTAACAATTTGACAAAAGTTTGAATTTATCAATAATATAATGTTTGTGGATTTTATCATATTGCAACATTACAATGTGTGATTTTCCCAGTGTGTTTTGGTGTGATTTTGATGTAATATGACAGTTTAAAATAAACAGTATGCAAAACTACAAATGTGTAATTTCAATTAATAGAATAATAATAAAATTCTAAGTAATTTTAATGTGGAAACACACATGAGTAAATTTGGTTAGAAAGTATTAGATTGGTAGGAAAATAATTGCGGTTTTTGTCTTCTCAGCTAATAACAAAATTTATGAATTAATAATTAATATTGACGCCTTTTTGCAAATTAATTACAAGTTTATTTATTCCGGTGGTGTAAAATTCCGGAGTCCGAGAGTTGATAACATCTCGAAATGCATTTTTTTTTGGCAGCAGCTACGTTAATTGTTGAAGATATTTAATTGTTTTATGGTCCATTTTCAATTTCATAGCCTAAATTGAAACACAATTAACAATCAATCCAAAGTTAACATTATTACTCAAATACAAGACCGCAAAATGCACTTTCAAATGATCTTAACACAAGCACAATGTAATTAGTAATTACACTTATATTGAAAACAACTGAGTTTCAATTGCAGTAAACAAAAACCGCAATTATTTTCCTACCAATTTAATAAAATAAAACCTTCATTTTATGTATTGTTTATGAAATTATGGCATCATTTCATGTTATTTGCACATGCTAATTAGTAGGACTCAGATTTTTATGCAATATCAACACATCTCGCCCAATTCGGGGCCAAATGGCTCATTATCATCATCATCATTGACCGACCCCACGTTGTGTGGGACGTGGGTCCTGGGAAAGAAGAAGATCAAAGCAAATGTCTCAGTTTGTGGCTCAAGTGCCAATTGTGAAATCATCATCATAATCATCATCATCATAAAAGTTAATTAGAGGCTAGCTGTCTGGTTACCATCAGTTGTCAACTAGAGTTCTAGCCTCTAACCAGTGTTTTTGATTGAAAAACCATAATTGTTGGTTGATCTAAACGGAATTGTTAAATTACAATTGGCACTTGAGACCACAAGATTGAGAAACATATGCTTGATATTAGCCTAAAAATCTGAGCCCTACTAATTAGCTGCAAATAAGAATTACGGGCTTCTATGCTTAAGGACATGATTGTTTTTGAGGCGCTTACAGGACTTTGTGTATCTAATAGGTTTTACGGACTCGACTTGATAGCCTTCATGCACCTAATGAGCTTTATGGGCCTAATGATTTTTTTGGGGTACATATGGCTTTGTAGGTCACATGGGGTTTGTAGGTCTCTATTATATGCTAGTATGCATAAATACAAAGTTTATTATATAAAATTGACTGATCAAAAGCCAAATAATCATTTATCAAAAAAGAAAAGAAAATAAGCACCATTTTTCCTGACAAGTGACATTTTGTTTCATTGCTCTCCACCAAATCAGAATTTCTGAAGATTCTTGTCATAAAATAACACGGAAATTGTATTTGATGCTGTGCCACAATATGTTATCATATTCTATGACAGAATTCATAAGTTATTCATAAAACAATTTATTACCAAAACTCATATAACACACAGACATCCAAAAACCATAAAAAAGGTTCAAAATAAAACAAGAGATTTTTACCTAAAAAATATTACAAAGTGAAACAACTTTGTCCAGCAACTTTTTTTTTGTCTCTCAGCCAAAAACAAAAATGCATAATTTTCATTTCTTGTGTTTTATGGTTGTCATTTGCATAATTTTGGTACTGAACAATGGTCATTACATTCTGTATAAAAAGAATGTCGGATTGGTGTCTATGGCAGAACCGCGTGATTCTTATCAGAATGTGTCCATTTCAGAATGTGCATCTCTTGGTGGCAAATCTGACATGCATAATGCTTTTAATTTTATATTTGACAACTCCGGCATTACTGGCAATTGCCAAATTCTTGCATTTAACCAAGGAGAAAATAAACAACTGGTTACAGCAAAATCAAACCAATATTTTTATGAAATCCAAAAGGCAAATTTTCTTTAATTAATCAAATTTCTGCATTTGTGTGTGTCCTTGTTGTAATTGCAATGTGTGTATTAATTGCTTATCTTAAACTGTGTGGCAAATCGCATAACAAAATAACAAAGCATTTCCAATTATGGCATTGATTTTGCCATAAGGAGTAAAAGAATCGAATGGTAGTAATTTTATGACAATATCTTTCAAAATAAACTTTTTAATAGACTTAAAAAGGCAACAATAGTATATTTTGATGGTTTAATTAGCATTATTATGAAAATTATCATCATAAAATGCTACAAGTTAATTACTCTACTCTTCTAGTTTCTAATACAATTGGAATTTATTTTAAAAGAACCATCTGACAAGAAGAAATATAGCTAAATACTGGAAGTTGTACACCTAATCAGATCTAAGCAGAATTCAATGTTTGTTTTTTGACTATTTGTAATTGTAAACATTTTAAAACTCTGCAGATGATTCCAGATCCTTGCAAACCAAATCCTTGCCAAAATGGAGCATGTAGCATTATACTTCGCAACAACGGTACCAACTACAACTGTCGCTGTTCTTTCCCATTTGATGAAAGTAATTGTGCTGGTAAGTTCTATTTGTATCAGGTGCTGCATCCTGACACATCTGAAATCCTTCAACATCTCACACATCACATCCTGACACATGACATTCTGCCACACCTGACATCCTGACAAATATCTGACATACAGACACATCTGACAACCGAAACACAGCTAACATCCTTACACATCTGACATCCTGACACAAACACACATCTGACATCCTGACACAAACACACATCTGACATCTTGACACAAACACATCTGACATCTTGACACAAACACACATCTGACATGCCGACACAAACACACATCCGACATGCCACCACAAACACACATCCAACATGCCGACACAACGACACATATGACATGCTGACACACACGCATCTGACATGCCGACACAAACACACATCTGACATGCCGACACAAACACGCATCTGACATGCCGACACAAACACACATCTGACATGCCGACACAAAGACACACAACTGACATGCCGACACAAAGACACACAACTGACATGCCGACACAAAGACACACAACTGACATGCCGACACAAACACACATCTGACATCTTAACACCATCCACAGTATATGTCCGCAGTTTTCAGCGTATCCACAGTTGAGAACATCTGACATTCTTACCCATGAAAAAAACATGCTAATGCAGAATTTGTTCCTATGTATTTGTAGTTCACAGTAAAACATGCACAACATGTAATGCAAGGGATGGAAGTATAATTTACGTGAACACCAACACCACAGAAGCAAGGACGAGGACCTGGCTTGAAAGCTACGAATATTGCCGTAGTTTAAACATGAGACTGGTTATCGACAAAGACAGTTACAAGGACAGCTTAATTTATAACACGGTATATTCTCTCTTTTCGAAAAACCCCCTGAACCGTTTATTTTTTTGGATCGGAATGAATCGCACCAGTTCAACCCAAAATTACACCTATGTCGATGGTACCGTCTCTGATGGTTCTTTCGAAAGGTTTGAACCTGATATGAAAAATGACGAGCTATATGTTGCAATTATCAACTATGCTACACGTTACAGATTTACAAGTTTAGCAAATGATGCTCAAACGTCAGGGTTGTATTATCCACTTAGTGTTTGCGAAAATGATTATTCTACAACTGTAACTTAAAAAAGTCGTCTAAATCCTTACTTTGAATTGAAACAAAAGGCCCTCTTTTTCACAAACACATGTGTATAAAAGAATTTCAGCAATTATAAATTTGTTGGTTTTACAAAATTGCATGCATTTTGACACTTTTTGGTTACATTTTCAGCAAGTTTGAAATTTTTGTTAATTAACTTTTTGAAAACACATTTTAAACCTTTTTTTTTTTGGAAAAGTCATTTATGACTTAATAAATATGATATTGTATATGTTTATGCCAATAAAAATGGAAATGATAATGAGAGGTTTTTCTTGTGGTACCATTTTTCTTTACTGTTGCATTGCAACTTATGCAATATCAAGCAAATGTTTCTCAATCTGTAGCCCAAGTGCCAACTGTGAAGTAACAATCCAGTATCAATCCAAAATACTGGTGAGAGGCTAGAACTCTAGTTGGCAACTGATAGTAATCAGGCATCTAGCCTCTAGCATGCCTTTTTGAATAGAAAACAGCATAAGTACAGTTGCTCAAACAATGATGATGATTACTTCACAAATGGCACTTGGGCCAGAAATTGAGAAACATATGCTTGATATTGCATAAAAATCCGACCACTAGTTATGACCATTTTAAAGTTATTCTGTAAAGTATTATTGCTAAACATATGTTTCTGGTTGTAGTTGTGGTAACAGCAGTTGTTTGCTTGAAATCTTATCTTTTGACAAGTGAGACCAACCTGCTGTTCTTCAGCTAAATGTCATTAAGTTAGATAGTCACAAGTATCCATTTATCATACATAACTATGCTAAATGTTGTGTGTTTTTGTGAACTTATGACAGTATCATTTTATTAGATTTTGAACTTTTTTCTGCAACATGAAGAGCTTTTTTTTATAAATATGCTAACTGAGCAACTTGCTGTGAAAACACCTTTGTCACTTGTCAGAAATCCTGATCAGATTCATAATTTATTCATAAAATAATTTATAATATTGTATTGTACGAAAAAAACAGAAAACTGAGATCAAAAAAACAACAACAGAAAATCTTGTTTATTAGCAACACAATATCAAAAGTGGGTCCTAGATTTCAAATAAAAACAATTTCCCTAAAAATCAGTGAAACATTTTATGAAAAAAATTCATTCGAAAAATCTGTTAGTAAAAATGAATAATTATTATCTTTTAGCCTTCATCTCATTCATTTGCATTTTGCCCATCCAAACAATAATCCAACCATCAGTTAGCTACAATATTATTCATGGCATGAAATCTGTTTCTACAACGGTTGCAAAATATGAAAATGTTCTAGTCACAGAATGTGCCCTTCTTGCAAGGAAAACTAAAATGTATACTGCCTTTAACTTCATAAGTTCTGAACATAGTACCAAAGGTACCTGCCAAATCGTTATGGTTTACTCATGGCAGGTCGGACTGTTAACTCCAGAACCAAACAGTGATTTTTATGAAATCAAACAGGTAATCCTAATTTTTTTCTTGTTGATCTTGCAAACAATCTTTACTCAGTTTTAACATCTTGAATTATATTGGAATTTGTTTAAATTACTCTGCAAGTAACAATGATGGTTATTTGCAAAGGTAAGTCCAAAAAAAAGCCTTGCAAAAAGCATTGTAAACCTTACAAGTTAATGATGGATGAAAATTCAACAAGCAAGTTTTGCAAGCATATATTGCAAGCATATCTCGCAAGCGAATCTTCAATGCAAATCTTCAACGCAAATCTTGCAAGCATATCATGTTCAATGCAAATCTTGCAGACATACCTTAGAACATATTCTTGCAAGCACCTTTTGCAATGTCCTTCAAGAAAATTTTGCAAGCACCTTTTGCAATGCCCTTCAAGAAAATCTTGCAAACAAATTTATGCTAGCAATTCTTGCAAGCAAATCTTGCAAATAGCTAAATACTGCAAATAAATGATGAATGCAAATACAACGAGCAAATCTAAAGCATATTTTGTAAGCAAATCTTACAAGCAATTTTTGCAATCAGATCTTCAACACAAATCTTTGCAGCATACTGTATCTCACAAGCAACTTTCGCAAGAAGTCCTTCAGAGCACACAAAATCTTGCAAAAAGAACTTCTGCTAGCAGATTTGCATGGAAGAGTTCGTTTGCAACTAAAAGTGTTCAAGCTTTCAATTAAATCTTGCAAAAATATAGCAAGATCTAATTAAGCTCAACTCTTTGCTGTATTTTGAACTTATGCCCAATGTCACTAAAACTTGTTGGTGCCAATAACTTCTTTCTTTCAATTCAAACAGATAAGTCTCGATCCATGTACACCAAATCCTTGCTTACATTCTGGAGCATGCAAACCAATAATTCTTGACAATGGATTTGATTACTATTGCATTTGTCCTTATCCACTCACTGACAACTGTGACAGTAAGTATATTTCATTTTATTGTCATAAAAAATGGCAACATATTCCTAACAAAAATATGTTTCTTTTGTAAAGAACTATCGTGTGAATCATGCGTTCAAAAGGACGATTTGGTCATTTTCGTAAATAGCAGCGTCACGATGAAGACCTGGTTAGAAAGTTACGAATATTGCAGAAGTCTAAGCAAACGTATGGTACTTGACAAGAACGAAGAAATGCACAACTTCATCAAAAAGGCAGTTCTTCAAGTCTATCCTGAATCTGCTTCCAATGTCTTTTTCTGGATAGGAATGAATCGCTCAACAACAAAAGAACGATTTAAGTTTGTTGATGGAAGCGAATGGAATGACGTCATCTTTGACTACTGGTATGCAAGGCAAACATTGAACGAGTCGTACGTTGCAATTGCCAACTGTGACGATTGCCATTGGTCTTGGCGCAATTTGCCAAATGATGGTCAAAATTCAGTTAATTTAAACACAATTTCTGTTTGCGAAAATAATTACCCAATAATTATATCTTAAAAAAATTATGGAAGCCGTTTTTTTTGTCATTATTAACACAAATTGCTCACAAATATAATTTTTTTATATATCTTTTTAATGGCAATCAGGCAACCATTTTGTTTAGAATGAATTAACCAGAGTTGGGTCATTAAATTGTAGAAAATCAAAAATCATTCAATTCTATCCATAAATTGGATAGATTAAATAAGACAAACAGATGAATATGGCCACCATTTGTATTTTTGTTGCAACAAACACAAATGGTCACAATGGTGGTCATATAGTCCAATAGAACTAAGAGCCAATATTCAAGAAGAATATTTAGCACTTGTAACTGAACTTGAACCCTCTAAGCAAGGCTCCATGAATCTATAAAATATCATTGGACAGCTCTTTTTTCTGTAATGAAACTCTTGTTCAGAAGATTTTAGCTGAAGTATCAAGTGTTAAATTTCTTTCTTGAATTTGGTCCTAAAGTACTTCAGGCCTTTTTTATTTCGTGTACATGCGTCATTGCATTTATTTTTCTTCAGTGCTGACCAATCACAAATTAAATATTTATAAATGAAATTTATGAATGAGAAGAAAAAAAAACCTCTTGGTTCTCAGATAACTCAATAAAAACAAGATTAATCTAGATTCAGAAAAGATGTTTCCATAACTTTCTTTTAGCTCACCATTGACGCCCATGTAATTTTCTTCCTTCAACGTAAATAGGCAGAAAAATATAAATATTAAAGAATCAGACAGAAATCAGACAAAATAATGTATATACAGCATGTATCTCTATATATAATAAATTGACACCAAAATTTCAACAACCAAAAAAAAAAAAGTTTTTCAATGAAAAAGAACCACCAAAGTGTGTCTTTTTGTTGATAATCAAATAACCAATAGGTTTTTTTTTATTAGATTTGAGTGGTTTCCTCTAGTTATTTTCAGAATAGAGACAAGTTTCATTATCTCAAAGGGCCCCCACCATTTGGCCCCTTACTCTATATATCCTCACTCACCTACGCAGACTTTCACTGTCTCCATGGTTTCTTCTTAGCCAAAATGACAAACATACAATTTAAAAATACATGTTTTCATTTTTTTTTTGAAACAATAACTTTTGATATACATGTATATCAATTACTAACCAATTCTAAATTGCAATTGTTTTTTTTTTGTGTGTGTGTAGGTGTGTATCATGTGACCATTTATATATAAATATATAGTATGGCATTTAAATTTGGTTATTTTCAAAAAAAAAAAAATTTCTGAATGAAAAAAGCACTTTCTTATATTAATATTACACACAAGTTATTAAATATATCTGAATTCAATATTTGCGTGCAAGAAATAGAATCCTTAAATTGCCTATATTACAAGGTGGTAAGAAAAAAAAAAGTGAAAAATCAACATCTTATTACTCTAATTCAAACATACTTTTAAACGTCAATTAACTCTTTCAACAGGATTTCAACAGAAAAAATTCCACGTTGAAATTTAAGTTTTTTTTTATGATAAACCCTCCTCTTAAAAAATACAAGTTAAAAGGAACCTTTTTTGAATTTGTTTTTTTTTTTAAATCTTTTGAGGCCACTTAAAAGGTATCAATACTAATACCTAGTACACACACCTAATAATTTAAATGCATTTAAATAATAAACGTGTTCTACCGAGCCCTAAATATGAATTCAATTTATTCAGTTAATCTGAAAATATAATATATAAACTATTGACATTAAAATATTGATTTAGTATTTCAATTTAAAATATTAATAATAAAAGTCAATTTTTAATTTGGTGTTCATGGCCTTAACTGGATTCCGTATAATTCACCTAAACACATTTAATTTGAATTCATTTAACTCATGTGTGACAGTGTGTACAAGGTATTAGGTAACAATTGTACAAAATACGTCACATTTTCGTTGTTTATATAGAACTTTACATAAGTATTATTGACTGTATATATATATATATAAACAAAATACACAATCAATAAGAAAATGCCAACTGTATGATTTATTTTACAACCCACTCAAATGAAAGAGACTAACACTCAAGTGTTTGTAGACCATAAACAACACACTAAACTACTTTAACATGACAAACATAAGACTAACAAAAAGAACATACAACTTGACCAAAACCCAACATGAACAACACTCAACACAAACAATTTAAAGAAACACAAATTAAACAATCACACAAAACAGAAACAATTTAACATGAACAACACAACAACAACACCATTTTTTGAATATTCATGGAATATTATAATCCATGAATAATTTAAAAAAAAATGTAAATCTAAATGCCCTGAAAAACACTTGAAACAAACTCAGGAGGGCTGAATAGATTTCCGAGGACCAGAAAAGCCCATAAACGGGGTTTGGAAAAATGGGCCCCAAAAAGCGCCCTGATAACTTAAACATTTAAAGTCACTTAATTCACAAACAAGGGGGGCATGTGGGCAAATCAGAGGTGTCGTCAACGTCGAAAGATGAGCTATATCTCAATCGCTGTATTCCAATTTGGAACTGTCTGCCACATGAAGTTGTCCACTCTCCTACACCTGATGTTTTACGTACAAAATTATATTCCATGCAGATTTTAAAATGGCGTTCAGAGAAGGGTTTACTTGAATGATTATGTTATCTTATTTCTAATTTGTTCACATTGGGATGTTGTGTTGATTTTTATGGTTTTATATTTTTTACCAATATGCTCATGTTTCTTTATTCTCCTTAAGATATGTAATAAAGATTCTATTATTATTATTATTATTATTATTATTATTATTATTATTAGATGCTTTGCGATTTTTCGTCCAAAAAATACACGAAATAAAATGAAAACGATATATTTTTAATTAATTTCGTTTTTTATTTATTTCGTAATTAAATTTCGTTAATGGTTTGCGTTCTGCCAAAACGAAAAAAATTAAAATAAAACACGAAATATCACATTTTTGGCTACAATTAAAACCTGAAACAAAAAGTACCTATGTGCATTACTAAAACCAGAAATCACGACGGCGACAACAAGGGATGGAAATGGTAATAACAGCAAATAAATAAAAAGTAAAAAACAATTAAATATTATAACCTACCTTTAACCTAACATCTGCTGCTTTTTGTTGAGTAAATTTAATACTTTCCTGGAGATTACATGCACTAATTTCTTCAAAATATTCTATCGTTTGTTTGAAGTGGGAAAAAAAAATGGCTGCTTTTTTGACCAAAATGTCAACAAACACGCATGCGCGACTATTTCGTGGTAACGAAATATAAGAAATGTTTCGTCACGAAAAATAGAAAAAATATCGTAACGACACTTGTAAAATTAGACTGAAAATACGAAATAATTTTAAATATATCGTATTTTTAATGTATTTCGTATTTTCTCACATTTCGTTTTACAGTTCGCAAAGCATCTATTACTATTATTATTATTAATACGAAAACTAAAAAAAAAATATTTATATAACTTTACCATTAAAATGATAAATTTGCCAAACACAAAAGCCACTGACGAGTTTCCGAGAAAACCAACCAAGCAACAACCTAAAAAATAATTTTAAAAGTTTTCAACTTCAAAATTCAAACCTCGAAAATTCATAATTCTGCATGACTGATATACAAACCACATGAGTCTGGATAGAAGTTTACATTGAATAAATTAATGTCGAAGTTTCGAAGAACCAAACCTCAGAAGCTATACAGAAATATAAATAAATTCAATTTTAGGTTAAAGTTCAAGGGACAATTCGGTGACTATTAGAAGTAAAAATGGGCATTAATCGCTTTTTTTTTTAAATGAATGAACCTCAATAAGAAGTAGAAACTGCAAGACCCAAAGAAATCTCAAAGATACGATCTCTTTGAGCCCACACTGCTGAGTTGCCCACGCAACTATTGGTAAAACAAGCAACTTAAACCTTAAAAAGATGGTACACGAAACAAATGTTTTTTTTTTTAAAAATCGGCATTAATCGTTACTGAAAATTTAATATACCTTATTAAAAAGTAGAACTCGCTAGACCCGAAGAGATCTCGCAATTCGATCTCTGAGCCCACTGATGAGTTGCCCACGCAACTATTTGCCAAAAAAAAAACAGCGTGACTAAAAGCCACCTAAAAATAGGAGATAAAAGGTTTCTAAATTGTCAATCTCGAGCCTCGAAAACTTCTTCAATTATTACAATAACCAATTTACAAACCTCGTATTAATAAGACCCACCCACACACAAATCAAATTAATTATTTTTGAAGCTTAATCTGAAAATAAAGTCTTAAAAGAAAAATTAATGTGCAAGTCAAAATTAAGTACATACAGTACATTCATTAATTATACACTTTACGACAAAAGATTCAAAATTTCATAAATAAACCACAACAACAAAACAGCAGAATTTTATTTAAAAAAAAAAATACAAATACAAATACAAAAATACAATTCCTGAAAATACAATTAAAAAAAATTCATATTAAGTAACAAAATTAGGAGACTATCGAAGGATACCCCCAAGTCCTTCGTAATCTCAACTTGAAACCGTACCACAAAGCTTAAAAAAACAGCTTAAAAGTACGGTTTCAAGTTAAACGCGGAAAACAAAAAACCGCAGAAACGCACAAAGAAGCAAAATTCGAAGACAAAAAAGAGCATCCTACACCCAAAACCCACTAAATAACACTAAAACTCCCGAAGTCACCCCCCCCCCCCCAAACCACAACCAAAAAATTTTTCCACAAAAATCCCCAAAAAAAATGTAACAATATGTTTATAACGAATATCGTGTTCGTGTTTGCACCACAGGAGTGAGTGTGACTAGGTTGCAGAGCCACAAATCGAGACCGGAGATTTTGATTTCTATAACGAATATATAACGAATCGAAGTTCGTTTTAGTTAGTTAAGACCTAGCAGTAGATTTTAATTATAGCTTATTATATTTATAAAAATTTCCACATATATTAAAACACCGTTAATATATAAGCGAATAATTTATATAAATATACTATAATAAAAGCTACCGTCGTCGTTGGAAGGGTGTGGAGTACATTTCGCCGATCATTTATCGAAAGTCGTTTTTTTCAAAGGTTTACAAAGAAATTTTTTTAAAAAAAATCCGACATACCGATTACGAATATTTACGAGACATAATGTATATTCAGTGGCGGATTTACCATTTTGCCGCCCCTAGGCAGCAACTGAAAACACATGGCCTATACTTTCTTAAAGTAATAAAGTTACTTTTGTATGCTTTTAACAATGGTAATGTCAACTGTTTTGTCGGAAGTGGTCATATTAGACAGTTTATTGTTTTACAATATTTTTTTTGTATCCAAAACAAATTTCCAAAAAAAAATTTTTACAATTTGCCACCCCCAAAAATTTTCCGCCCTAGGCAGCTGCCTACTCTGCCTATTGGTAAATCCGCCCCTGTGTATATTTGTGACGATTCTGTGACCACGAATCACAATCTAGTGGGAACTCTAGGTTCTTGTTCGAAAAATCATCAAAAAATAAGCTCCAACTGAAGACACCGAATGACACACAACTGAAGCTGGGATCTGGAAGGGAAGGGAAGTGTAGGATTGGGAAGTTTCGTAACTTTCGTGCGTGTTCGTGTCCCGAAACACTAAGACGTCAGTAGTGCAATGAAACTTTTAACATTTAAAGAGACAAGAACACAAACAAAAAAAAAATATTGCCAATTTGCAACAACTCCTACCTCAACTGTCGCCAATGCTACCAACGACAGAAGTGTGCATTACGGAACTTCATCGCCACATCCAGATTTAATCGTTTTAGTAGCTTACCACGGGACAACACAACATAAAAGCACGAATAAGTATAGAGCTAAAAATACGCACACTCACAAGTAGCGGATCAGAAAATATATATTTAATAATGTAAGGGGAGGAAAAACTATCACGGTTCCAGGGTGCGAACCGGTCGGGTTTGTGCTACCATGCGAGCATGTCTCCTTTTGAGGTCTCTGGACTCGCTTTGAAAAAATTCGAAATGGTAATTTCTCTGGTTTCTTAAGTTTCCACTCTTTAGTTCAGAATTCAAAAACTTTCGCAGAAAAAGCCATTTCGATATAAGGAATCTTGAGTACTTACAGGTTTATCCGGAGTCGTCTTCGGCTCTGCATGTTTCGAAGTTTCGGACCTAGACATGCCCCGAGGTTGAACGTTAGCCAACCTCAGGTCGCTTAGCGAAGAGCCAGGAAAAGACAAAACACAGAATAGTTTTTTGGAAAAGTTAACACTAACAATTTAAAATGTTAAGAAAAGAAAAGTATCACAAAGGACATTCAATGACAACACAAAAAACGAACCCCATTTAATGTCAGATTTTATCCAACATTCCAAAATTTGTAATCGGGGCCCTGAATTGAACATTAACATGGTCATTGAACAAGGTCAAAAAATGAAGAGCAAGGGAAAAACAAGACTTTTTTTTAATTATTTAACCAAAAATTAATAATGGAAACAAAATAAATCAAACCCTTAAGTAGTATTTTTTTTAACCAACATTGCCAATTTATGTTTCCAGGGTTGAAAGTTAGCAAAACCCAGGTCTAGAAATGGACAGCAAAAATCGAGCCCAAATTTATTACAAACTGGACCCCATTTAATTCCCGGGAAACTACTGTAATAATTTGTCGAATTTTATGCAAACCGGATCCAAAAATCCAACCACATTTAAAGCCAGATTTTTTTTTTGCCATTTTTAATTTGTAATCATGAGCCCATGATTGAACATTAGCCAACCACAGGGCCGGAAAAGCGAAAAGCCAGGAAAAACATTTTCGAAAAACTTCTTTAACCGAAATCTAAGTACAATGGACTCCAAAAACCAAAGCCTTAAATGTCAAGATTTTAACAGACATTCCCAATTTGTCATCATGTCCCCCGGGTTGAACATTAGCCAACTCCAGGTCGGAAGAAAAAAAATTTAAAATTTAACCTGAAATTAAAGCAAAAAAAAATGGGACACCAAAAAACCAAAGCCTTAAATGTCAAGATTTTAACGGACATCCCCAAATTTGTCATCATGTCCCCGGGTTGAACATTAGTCAACTCCAAATCGAAAAACGTTTAGCAAGAAAAAAAAATTTGAAATTTAACGGAAATTAAAGCAAAAAAAAAAAAATGGGACACCAAAAAACCAAACCCTTAAAATGCCTAATTTTTTTTTTTTTTACATCCCCCAATTTATAACCATGGGCCCAGGGTTGAACGTTAGCCAACCCCAGGCCGGAGAAAAATTTGAAATAGAAATTGAAAATAAAAATTAATTAACACTTCAACACTTCCAAATATAAATTAAAAATTACACATTTACACATACAAAACAAACACAATTAAGACAATAAGACAATCAGAAGAAAGAAACAAAGTGTTCTCCAATTAACCCCTCTTAAGCCAAATTCAAGAAAAATGGACCCATAATTCCAATTTATAACCTGAAAATAAACAAAAAAAAATATAATTAGTTATTTTTAATTAAACACAGAACATTATAAAGTTTGAAAACAAGTTAATGGAGTTTAGTTAAAGAAATTACAATTTATGACAGTATTTTTCAAAAATGTTTCTTAAGCAATAGCTTAAACAAAGTTAAACAAAGCTGCGTCATATTAAAGCTTAGCTTTATTTTTTAAGTAACGATTTCGCATAACGTTCAAGTTTCGAGTTATGTGTCAAAGAGTGGTTTTTCGTGTTCAAAAGAAGTTAAGTTGTGCAGAAAACGCAACGTAAGTTGAATATTCAAAGCTGAACAATCACCTGCTTAGAGGCTAATCGACTCCTAATCGAAAATATATTTTTTTTTTCGCAAAACAGAAAATTATTGACAAATAACGACATAAATAATTCGCAAATAAAACCGAAATTAAATAATATCAACAGTTAAGTGTCGCGTTTTAAAGTGTAAATGCCTTTCTCGTACAAAATTAAGAAAAACTATTGTTTTTTTTAAAAAACTAAAGGGCAGCTCAAATCAAATTGATTTTTTTGAAATAAAAGTTTATCCATTTGAAAATGACCTAGTTGGATCTATTAACAAACGATATTTTTTTAAATTTTCGTTTATTTTGAAAGATATCTTCGAAAACGAAAAATAACCTTAAATAATTCAACTACCCTTACAGTTTTTAAAACACTTTCTAGTTTCTTAATTTTGCACTTAACCGGCGGAATATTCATAAACGCGTTTAAAACTTGTGTTTGTTTTTTCAGGACAGTAAAATCGTAAATATTTCCGTGTAAATATTGCTCAAATTAAAACATTTTAAAAGGTCACCACCCCCCCCCCCCCCCTCCCCCTCTTCCTCTCTTCCAAAACCCACAAAACTGAAATTTAAACGTAAAATTTGGGTATTTTTTTTCCGATTAACGAGTCTCGAGCCACCAAACTAAGGTTGCGATATGCTCATCTAAGTTACGCACAAAGAGCGACACAACCGCGAAAAAAAAGCAATAAATCGCCCGCATATAGAAGCTATTTTAACGTCTAATATAAATAATTCTTCAAAATTTAAAATAATCGTTGCATAAAAATCACAAATAAAACAAAATTAAAACACGAATAAATTATTCTTTTGTTTCATTTGCGATTTATGCAACGATTTTTTTTTAACATGAAGCTTATGAAGCTTAATTAAAATTTATTTAAGTGTTTAAATCATTAGATTAATTAAAAATAACCATCCAAAATCGTATAATTAAAAGCCAATAAAATTAAGACACAATTCTGACCTTTTAAATTAAAACACTTAAAATAAATTGCCGCAGTTAAACCGTAGCACAAACAAAAACTGCGGCAACAACTAATGACGAATTCGCGCCAAAAAATCCCCTTTTTATCAACTTTGAACCTTATAACCGCCTCGTATTATTCATATTAAAATAACGACACCGTTTAGAGGCTAACATTTTCAAGTCATTGACATACACTTAAGAGTTCTCTTAGATTTTAGCCTCTAACTGATCGTTAAAGGCTAATTAACCAATAGAAATCCTACCTTTTATTGTATTCATACGCCATCAACTGGATACAAAAAATAGTTCCAAACCTCCACAATTATCCAATCACAATGGAGAATCGATGTCAGGCGATCTTATGACGTCATTTTAATTTGCATAAAAATTCTTTAAGTTAGCTCTTTATCTTTATGGCTGAAATTCAAGAAAGAAAATTGTCACTTGGCCTTTAACTTGAATCCTCAGAACAGGGTTCCAATATACAACAAAAAAGCCTGTAGTCTCTTAGTTCATTGAGTAACTATGAACAGAGTTTATGTTGAAACCCTGTTCAGAGTGTTCAAGTGCCAAATTTCATTCATGAATCTGTGCCTTTGTTACATAATAAAAAATCAACTAAAATCGAAACGATGTCAGTTTTATAACATCATTTTAATTTGAATAAAAATTCAGTAAGTTTGCTTTTTATCATTACTGCTGAAATTCAAGAAAGGAACTTGACACTTGGCCTTAAACTTGAATCCTCAGAACAAGGTTCCAACATAAAAAAACCTATTGGTTCATTGAGTAACTACTAACAGAGTTTTTCTATGTTGAAAGTTGAAACCCTGTTCAGAGAGTTCAAGTGCCCCGTTTATTTCATGAATCTGGGCCTTTATTATACAATGAGAAAAAAAATTAATGACGTCATTTTAATTTGCATAAAAATTCCTTAAGTTTGCTCTTTATTTTTTAAAAAAGAAACTAATTGTCATTGGCCTTCAACTTGAGTCTTGAATCCTCAGAACAAGGTTCCAACATAGAAAAAAACTCTTGATCCATTGAGTAACTATGAACAGAGGTTATGTTGAAACCCTGTTCAGAGAGTTCAAGTGCCAAGTTTATTTTATGAATATGGGCGTTTATTATACAATGAAGCTCAATTAATGACGTCATTTTAATTTGAATAAAAATTCCTTAAGTTTGCTTTTTATCATTACTGCTAAAATTCAAGAAACGGAACTTGACACTTGGCCTTAAGCTGGAATCCTCAGAACAGGGTTCCAACATAAACACAGTTTTGAAACCCTATAAAACACAATTTGAACAATAAATAATATCTTTAATGTTATGCAATATTTAGGCCTACTTCCGCTCTTCTGGTCCACATGCAAAGCATTTTTGAAGTTAAAGAAATATTCCAAGACTATATATAGTCCATGAATATTTTCAAAAAATGGCAAAAAATAAAAGCCAGATGCCCTGTAAAGCACTAAAATAAACTCAGGGAACCCAACAGACTTCCGAGGACCGAGGATCGTAAAAACCCATAAATTCAAAAAAATAAAAATTTTCATAGTTACATGTGATGCGCATGCGTTACTCATGTGTAATAATATTTTTAAAAATGAGAATACGTCACATGTATTATAATATACAAAAATAATAACAGAACATAGAAAGGAACACCCCTCCTAAATAATAGGAATAGTCCCCCTTTCAAATGCTACAACTGGTACAACAATCTCAATTTTTTTAAAAAAAATACGTTTTTAAAAAATCGAAATTTCTTACATCAGATCACTTTAAAATTTCAATTTTTTTTTTCCCATTTTCATCGTCAGAAAGTGTACATCTTTTTAGGTCTGATGACATTTCGTTGTAGGTGGCCCCGTTTTTGAGTTGCTTGGCCCACAAAAAGTTATGACCAAAAACTCAAAATTTGTTTCTAAAAAATTCATAAAAAAATAACCCCTGAGTAAAATTTTCTGCTTTTTTGTCAGGAGGAGCATCATATTGACCCACTGAATCAAATAAAAAGCACCATGTCTTTATCTCATTCTGTTCTTGAGTTGTTCGACCCACAAACTCTGGGTTCCGGATATACAGACTTCCAGACATACAGACATATGGACACACAGCCCCTTTTCAAAATGTCAAACAATGAAATTATTTATGGACTATAGTAAATGACCTAGAGTCCATGGTTTTTTTTAAATTTATGAGCTTTTCTGGTCCTCAGACGTCTGTTGGGCCCTCCTGAGTTCGTTTCAGTGCTTTTAAGGACATTTAGAAGATTTTCATTTTTTGAAAATATTCATGGACTAGGCCTATGTATGTCAGGCATTTCAATATAATATTATACATACAAATATAGGACAATATATGTAATCGATCATACACACAGAATGGCCTTTCACATGATTGTCATGACAACCATTAGTAAACATATATTGAGTTTTTAGAAGCGGAACAACCGGCTTTATAAACACCAATGACTACAATGATGAAACACCGCAGTTTATTAGACTTGTGTAATGGTTGGAACCAAAATAAGAGCTATAAGTTGGTCAAAACACGTGGAGAAGATGACTAGCATCAAAACAAGACTTTAGCCGGCAAACAAAGTCAAGTGACCACTGTAATCATTTCTAATTGTTAGTATCAGTATTTTAATTTGGACAATATCAGATGCTGTAATTATGTACAACAATGGATTTGGTTTATTGGTTTAATATATGTAAATGCAATTTGCATTAAACGACATGAAGTTGTTAAATCAATAATGTTATCAGTGGAAATATCAATAATTGCCACTTTTAAACAATTGAGTGAATGACATTCCACCTAGCACAACTGCAACTGTTCTTCAGTATTATAATTGGCATTATGAGTAAAGAGATTGCGAATTATCAATATTACAATTTGCATCATCAATATTATAATTTGCATCATCGATTCATCAATATAGCAAAATAACATCATCAATATTGCAAATAACATCATCAATAATGCAAATGCCAACAACAGTATTGTAATTACTAATTACTAGCATCAGTATTACAAACACCCATCATCAATTTATATGATTGCCACAAAAAAACACGTCAACATTGCTTAAAATTAGCATATTTGACATTGTCAGTATTGTACTTTTCATCATAATCTTGGAAATGTCAACATTAACCATGTCAACAGTTGCTTCAAATAGTGCTGCAACTACTGCAGTCAACACTGAAACTGCCATCATGATATTTGAATCAATGCTATTGCCTCAATTGTCAGTATTGCAACTGCCACAAACACATTTGCAGTTGCCACAAACACATTTGCAGTTGCCACAGTAAGTACCGCAGTTGTTATTTGCCTCATCATAACTGTCACTAACAACTAAGATGTTGCTTGGCAACTGTCATATGATAAACAATCTAGTTGCTATTATCATCATGTATTGTTGTACATGGTTCCATTAAAATTAAAGTGTGAAAACATTGACTTTTGTGTACCTATTTTATTTAAATTGACAAGAAAGAAAGAAAAAAAAGGTTCTACAGATATAACTAAATTGCATGACTTCATTTAATTGCCTTATATTGATTAAAATGGTGGCGGCGGCGGGTGTTGTCATTGCGTGACTTCAAATAACATTCAGTGTGTGCAAACAAATAAACAACATTGCTTCACACTCGAAAAAACTACTGCAGATAAATTTTTACACACATTTTTTTCTCGTTTGGATTGCCTCTCGTTTGGATTGCCTCTCGTTTGATCCCTTTTTATAAATGTGGCATAATTTTGAAAAGTGTAAATCAACATGCCAGTGCCAGGAGTGGTAAGTCGGTCCATAATTGCCTCTCATCGCAATGGATCACAACAAACAGCGACAAGAATGTCGCAAAATGGGACAACCTCCAGAATGTTACAAGGAAGAGCAATCAGTAGTGGAATGGGAACGCCAGCATGGCAATCGGATGTTCCTGGAACGGTATCTAATCAGAAATTACTGCAAGCATATCCACCACCGCAAGATCATCGGTCGCGACAAATGTCCGCTTATCGACGATGGTTGTCGCGAAATAAAGTTGGACAAAGTTGTGATCGAAATGCATCTTCGAAAAACAATAATACGCAACAACAACAGAAAGTATCAGGAGTGTATCAGTGGCATAGACCTGGTCCAAAGTATCGCGAGACACTCGGTGCCTCGGTGTTGCTCTACCTTGGCATCGGTATGATTGTGGTGGGAATGGTCATTACATTTGTGGGCATTGGTGACCATGCATTTCATACTTTGGAACTACAACTGATTGGACCAACTTTGATTGCTTTAGGGCTTGTCATTTGTGGAATACGTGTCATCATCTGTGCGTTTGCAAACAAGTGTGACAAGTGTGACCGTCGAATAAGTCTCGACGATGGAATACGACGAAAATCAACGGTTTCGTATCCGGCAAGCATACATTCTTGGAGACCTGCCAGTACCACACAAATGGGACCTAGCATTTCGGCACTGCAGCAACTACCACCACCACTACCATCATCATCATCATCATCCGATCTATGGCCACGTCGGCCACCGACACCACTACAGTTTCAAAAACATTCTAGCCCCTATCCTCCACCACCAGATCCTAAGAGAACAATTGACTCCAGAAGTTCCTCATTTCCTGAAAGTATCTTTTCATCTGATACTCCTCAGGACTTTAGTGTTATTAGTGTGGAATCAGAATGTTGTAGCAGTTGCTCAAGTGACTTTCAAGAAGTAGAATTTCAAAATGCACAATTGGAAGAAGAAAAAGAAAGCTCAAAAGACAAACAAAACATTGGAATTAAAGAACAGCAAAATGCAAAACAAGAAGTCATTTTGAATCCTTCCAGTTTAAAAAAAATGAGTCTTCCTGAAAAACAAACAGAAAAAATGAATTAGCACACCCTGTATATTTTAGTTATAAAAGGCTCAAATTCAAACATTACACTTGACACTTGAACTTCAAACTTGAACCCTTTGTGCAGGATTCAAACATAAAAATCCTCTTCATGGGTACTCAATCAAAGGTAGTTTTTTTATGTCGGAGTCCTGCTCAGAGGGTTCAAGTTGTAGCTCAAAATACAAAAAAAAAATTCAGAATTACAAGGGTCTCATGTGTGCTTAACACTTGTTTTTGAGTGTGTGCTCCCACTTTGAAGCTAAGCTTAGATCCGAATTGAAGAAGAAAATTAAGCACTTTGAACCCTCAAAGAAGGATTTCAATATTGCAAATCCAGATATCTAAGTATCAAGTTTTCTTATTGTATTTGAATCTAATCTTATTAATGATACCAGTGATTAAAATTGATTGAAATTAACTCTGAACAAAGCCAAAGAATGACGTTGACCACTAAGTGGCAGCACATGCAAAAATATGATTTATGCTATCAAATGCTTACATTTTATATCAGAATAAAACATATACTAAGGTGGTTTTCAAGTGTAAACGGGGCCTCTCGAATTCTCATTATTCTGTCTTTCAGGTGCAAAATCAAGAGAAACTTGAATCTGTTTTAAAAACTAGAAGGGTAGCTTAATAACTGAACAATATTTTCGTGTTGATATCTTTCAAAATAAGCTTTTTATGTCAGTTTGAAACTGGCCGAACTATTAGCAGATGATATTTTTAATTTTCGCCTATAAAAAGTTTATTTTGAAAAATATCAAAACAATGAAAATATTCATAAGTGATTGAGGCACTCTTCTAGTTTCTAAAACACTAACCTAGTTTCTCTGTATTTTGCTCTTCTGAAAGACAGAATTAATCAAGAGTTCGAAAATCAGCTGTTCATAAACCATCTTAAGAGAAACTTGAATGTGTTTTAAAAACTAGAAGGGTAGCTCAGTCACTGAAGAGTATTTTCATGTTGATATTTTTCAAAATAAGCTTTTTATGTCAGTTTGAAAATGACCCAACTACAAGCAGAAGCTAATATTTTTAATTTTGTCTATAAAAAGTTTATTTTGAAAAATATCAAAACAATGAAGAAAAAAAGCCTACTCTCAAGTGACTGAGGAACTCTTCTAGTTTCTAAAACACTAAACTAGTTTTTTTTTTGTATTTTGCTCAAGATCTGAAAAGACAGAATTAATCAAGAGTTAAAATAATCAGCTGTTCATAAACCATCTTAAGAGAAACTTGAATGTGTTTTAAAAACTAGAAGGGTAGCTTAATCACTTAAGAATATTTTCGTGTTGATATCTTTCAAAATAAACTTTTTATGTCAGTTTGAAACCGACCCAACTATTAGCAGACGATATTTTTAATTTTGTCTATAAAAAGTTTATTTTGAAAGATGTCAAAACAATGAAAATATTAATAAGTGATTGAGGAACTCTTCTAGTTTTTTAAAACACTAGCCTACTTTCCCTGTATTTTGCTCTTCTGAAAAGACAGAATTAACCAGGAGTTCGTAAATCAGCTGTTCATATAAATCATTTTAAAAGAATTAACGAAGTTATAGATTTTTTTTTAAAAAAAAATGAAGTCTTATTTTGTTCAGAATTTAAGCAAAATAACTTTTCTTATCTTCTCGTTTCATGTTTTTCATAACAAGTTTTTAAGACATTAAAAGATCAAATAAACTTTGTCGTCAGTGCTTTTTTTAAAAAAAAAATAGCACATATGACACGCTTGACAAAATCAACAATAAACGCAATTTACTTGATTAATTTTAAGTTGATAATAACAAAAAAAAATCTGCTAAAATGTGCATATTTTCAAAAAATGTTGACATTATTATTTAATATTAAAAAAAAATTGTTGAAAATGACATTTTCCTTATGAAAAACTAGTTTTCATAATCGATTTCTGGTTATTCTGACTTTTAGGAGCAAAAAATCTAAAGAAACTTTTAATGTATTTTTAGAAACTAGAAGGGTAGCTTAAACACTGAAAAAGTATTTTTCATGTTGATATATTTTAAAGGTCAGTTTAAAAACGAGCCAACTTCAATCTGATGACTATTTTTTTTTTAATTTTTTTTTTATAAAAAGTTTATTTTGAAAGATATTAACATGAAAATTATTAGGTTGGTAAGAAAATAATTGCGGTTTTTGTTTTCTCATCTAATAACGAAATTTACGAATTAATAATTAACTTTATTAATCGCACATTTTTGTCAATTAATTACAAGTTTATTTATTCCGGTGGTGTCAAATTCCGGAGTCCTGGAGTTGATAAAATCTCGAAATGTATTTTTGGCAGCAGCTACCATTGTTGAAAATATTTGTTACTTGTCCATTTTTAATTCAATAGCCTAAATTGAAACACAATAAACAATAAATCCAAAGTCAATATTACTCAAATACAAGACCGCAAAACGCACTTTCAACTGATCTTAACACAAACACAATGTAAATTACATTTATATTAAAAACACATGAGTTTCATTGTAGTAAACAAAAACCGCAATTATTTTCCTACCAAATATAATACTATTAAGTGATTCAACTACGTCTCTAGTTACTAACTAACACAGTTTCAATTGAAAAGGATGTTTTTCTTAAGAAAATCTCAATTTCATACTCGATCTCTGGTTATTCTGAATTTCAGGAGCAAAGACAAAAGGAACTAGATACTAGACGGGTAGCTCAAACATGTAATTGCAATTTCATGTTGATATCTTTTAAAATACGCTTTTTTATGTCAGTCTATAGAAGATATCAACACGAAAATTACTATTAAGTGGTTCAGCTACCCTTCTAGTTTCTCTTTAGTTTTGTTCTTCAGAATCGCAGACTAAATCAGTTTGTTAATAAAACATCTTAAATAACTTTTACAACTTTATTAATACTTTATCATTTTTATGCAAATTTCAATATGTTGTTGAAAAATCATTAAATTTTCAAGTGTGTAGTATTTGCAATTTTTAAAGAACTTTGCTTTTTAAAACAATGTAAAATATTTAAAATAACGTTAAAATGTTTCAGCTCAAAAAGAAAAAAATGTTGATAAATTTTTAATTAAGGTATATTATTTATTAATTTAACTCTGTTAATTATGCAAAAAGAAAAGAAGATAGTATTTTGCAATATTCGCATCTTAGGTAGTCGATTTTGACTGCAAAGTGTGGTTTCAGGTGGTTGTGTTGTGGTTGGCAATGTATTTTTTTATGGAAAGATTCGAAGTGATCTCTAATGAGAACAGCTCGACATCATTTTGCAGTAGGAATCAACCACCAAAAGTGGTTTGTTGGCACATAGGCCACATTTTGACTACAAATTGAAAGTAGGGTTGTCACCAAAACTAACCACCTTGAGTCTTTCCTTAAAAATACATTGTAACAACAGCCCAACCACAGCCTAACCACCTTCGACCTCATTTTGCAGTTGAAAAGTGGTTAAAAAGTGGTCTGTGTATTCCAACCCTAATACCTTGTACATGTACACACATGAGCTAAATGAATTCAAATTAAATGTGTTTAGGTGAATTATACGGAATCCAGTTAAGGACATGAACACCAAATAAAAATTGACTTTAATTATTAATATTTTAAATTAAAATACTAAATCAATATTTTGTCAATAGTTTATATAATTATATTTAAGTATTAACTCAATATTTTGAGATTATTAACTGAATAAATTGAATTCGACATATTGTCCGTTTGTCCTTCACAGGGCTCTGTAGAACGTGTTTAATATTTAAATGCGTTTAATTGTGTATGTGTGTCGACGGTATTACAGAAAAAAATAAATAGCAAATAAATGAATAAAATGTATTTTGATGATGGTATCTTTCAAAATAAACTTTTTATAGAACTTTTTTTCTCTCCAAGTTTTAAAAACAAGAAACGAAATTTTTGAAACTGACAGTACCGTTATTAAAACAATACTAAATTTATTTGCAATATTTTAAATTTTAAGCAATTAAACTGATAATTTTTTTTTTGAATTTATGCTTCAAAAAAAATTCTAAGCAAGATAAATACAGTCTATACAGGTAGCTCAACTTCATGTTAGAAAAAAAAAAGTCATTTGGAGAGTGAGCATTATAACTCATTCTAGTTTCTAAGATAATTTCAAATTTTTCTCAAAATTGTTTCTAAAATGTGGGGAAAAAAAAGAAATTTCTAAACCTGAATATATTGCAATTACAAAATAGAAATTTTCAGAATTTTTCTTATCATATTTTGTATGCAATTTCAACTATACAAATAAAAAAATATATTGTTTGCTTTTACTCTTACTTTGAAATTTTGCACACTTTATAATAATATTTCATGAAAAATAAACATTTTCGAAAATACATTTTAAACAATTTTTTACTGACTCCTTTTTGAACAGAAAAAAAAGGGTTTCTGATATTAGATTCGTTTCATAAAAAAACAACAATGTTTTATGTCAATTCTTTGGCACACAAATGAGAAAACTGTAAAAAAAAAAAGTACACACATTGGGTCTAAAAAAACGTAGCATATTTTAAATTATAATTCAATTTGAAAGAAAACACGCGAACCATAAAGAAGACAAAATGAAAAAAATATATCTAAAAGAACAGAATGTGAGGTATGGACTCTTAAAACTTATAGAATGAATTCTGGCTCAGCCCACAAAACGTTAGTGATCACAGCCCACCACCTCCATGAGGACCACAAACTCTACCAGGGCCCATGATTCACACCATTCTCATAAGACCCCACAAAATTCACCAGGTTCATAAAGACCCTAAATTCCACAAGGCCCATAATTCACACCATGCTCAGAAAGTCCGCCATTCTCGTAAAGACCACTAAGAGTCTATAAGGTTCACAAAGTCGACTATGTCTATAAGACACACGAAGTCCACCAGGTCCATAAAACAGTAAAGACCACCAGGCCCATGCTTCACACCATGCCCAAAGTCAACGAGGCCCATAAAAACCATAAAGTCTATCAGGCACATGATTCACAGCATGCCCAGAAAGTCCACCATTCTCATAAGGCCCAGAAAATCCACCATTCTCATGAGTCCAAAATAATCCACCAGGCCCATATGATGCCCAGAAAATACACCATTCCCATGAGGTCAAAAAAATCCACCAGGCCCATGATGCCCAGAAAATCCACCAGGCCCATGGGGCCCACAAAGTAAATCAGTTGAGTTTTTGCAAAAAACCCACCTGCCAATGCCGATACTCTTATTGTGCCAATAAGAACAATAACTAAACTAGTGTATTTTTATATTTTCCTACAGAATATCAGGCATTGTTCCCACTGACACAATAAGCAAGTACGCACGCGCATGCACGTACACACAAATAGAGACAGAAAATGAGATAAAAAGATAAAAAGAAAGGATTATTTGTATAATATACATAATAGAGAGAGAGAGAGAGAGAGAGAATAAAACCAAGAGAAATGAAAAAAAGAGTGTAGTTGTCATGACAACTAAGATGTAAGGACAAGTGACGCCCTCTAGTCTTTAAGCATCTTCCATTGCTTTTTTTTTTTGCTATTCTACTCCAATCCATCCAATCAGAAACCTCAGCACAAACACACAAAAAAATACAACATTCACACCTAGAAAAAGCATCGCAGATAAAAATAGTGAAAAATTTGTATTTGTATTTGTGGTTGTAATTTTTTTTCCATACTTCATATTATGAGAGATATTTCAATAAGAACAACAAAAAGATAATTTTAAGTGGATTTATGTTTGTGACAGATGTTGTTTTAAATTACAATGAAAGAGACACACAACAACATTTTATGTCACATGATGTGACCTTTTATGTTTTTGTCATATGTGTGTCTTTCTTTCTCTGTCTCTCTCTCTCTCTGTGTGTGTGATGGTCACTTAGGCTTAAAGTCTCCTTCTATATGTCGGCCACAATGTCTTTTTTAGTTCTATTCTTCAATCATTTGATTGATTGATTTATTGATGACATTTGATTTAACTTTTGATTGTGTGTGTTTTTTTTTAAACAAAAGCTAAGGAGCCACCTGTGAGGTGTGTGGCATAAAAAAAAACATTATGAGATAAAATTGTTATTATAAATATTATAAATGTGACTTTTACATGAAAACAATGTGGATTATATTTATATTTTAATTTTAATTAATGTGAGAAATTTTGAAATTTATCATCATAATCATCATCAAAATTGTAAAGTATCTCATTTCTATTTATTTGGAAAAACAAAAGGTATTGTAACATTTTTTTTAATAAAAATTGAACCCTCAAAACAGGGCTCCAACATAGAAAAACTCTGCTCGAAGATACTGGAGTTTTTTCTCTGTTGAAACCCTGTTCTGAGGGTTTAAGTTTAAATTCAAGTGCGAAGCTTCCTTGTTGAGTTTTAGCCATAGTTATTGTGTGTAAATTAGGCTGAAATTCAAAAATAAAACTTAGCACTTGAACTTGAACTTAAACTTAAACCCTCAGAACAGGGTTCCAACATAGACAATCTCTACTCGAAGATACTGAATAAAACAAAGAGGTTTTCTATGTTGAAACCCTGTTCTGAGGGTTTAAGCTCAAGTGCTAAGTTTCCTTGTTGAGTTTCAGCTATAGTTGTTGTGTGTAGCTTAGGTTCAAATTCAAATATAAAACTTGGCACTTGAAGTTAAACTTGTACTCTCAAAACAGAGTTCCAACATAGAAAAACTCTTTGTTTTTTATTCAGTATTTTTGAGTTGGAGTTGTTGAGTTGGAGTCACGTTGGAGCCTTGTTCTGAGGGTTTAAGTTTAAGTTAAAGTGCTGAGTTTCCTTGTTGAATTTGAGCCATTTTGTTGTCGTTGTGTGTAAATTTGCATATCGCTTTAATGATTTTATTAAATAGGATCAATAATTAAATTATGCATGAAACTTAAAAAGTAAAAGTGAAAACCAGGCAGTTTGCATAATTTCTAAGCAATTTGCATAAAAAACAACAAATAACTAATAATTAACAAAGTTTTCTTCTTATTAAGAAAAAATAGATTTTCTATATTGGAACCATACTCAGAGAGAGAGAGTTCAAGTAGAAGTTCAAGTATTAAGTTTCCTTCTTGATTTTGTGGTTTACATACATCTTAGTTAGTAATGAGTTTCAATGGAAAATGTAAAAGTTCCCCCTGTAAGTATTAATTGAACAACACCTGCAATACACCAGAAATGAAGAAAAATTCCCATTGAAATTCAATGTAAATAATGTTTTAACTGTTTCTTAGTTAAAGTAAACACTAAAAACCACTTAAAATAATCATCGTGCATCAAGTGTATTGAATATTATTTTTTGAGTATTTTTCTAGTCTTTTTTTTTTTGAGTATTTTTCTAGTCTCTTTTTTTTAAAAAAAAAAATTTTGAATACAAAATAAATAACTAAAAAGTTTACATTAGAAAACAAACAAAAAATTCACTTTAAATCCATTTATCCATCAACTTATTTACTTAAAATATTAAATAAAAATTCATAAACTCACCGACACAATAATAATATTTTGAAAAACTACAAGATTTAATATTGCAAACATTTAATGTAAATATATAGTATTTTTGAAATAAATTTAAAAGCTTATTATATTGAATATATATTGAAAAAAGACAAAATTGGATTTAAATAATAAGATAAATTTTTCATATCTTAATATTCTACACAATTGTTGTTTATTTTATAATATTATATTGTATAATATTGAATAATAGAATATTTTATTGTTAAAATGGAGTTGTCACATAGATCAACATCAAAATTGACATTTTTAGACTTTCATGAAAAGTTTATTTTCAAAGATATATCCACACACAAAAAAAATACATGAAAATACTTTTATCTCACTGAATTTATTATTACAAAAAAAATAGTGAAATATTCACAAGAAAATCGTGAAATTTACTTGTTTTTTCATTTTGAAGTCAAATGCATTTTTAAGGCACTTTGACTTTAAGGCTCGTAATCTCTACATTTAATGATTCCCTTAATCCCAATGGTTTCTTAAGCCCAGTGGTTCACTTTGTGGTCGACTAAGAACAAAGATCCATTTAACCCAGTGGTTCACTTAGCTCAGTGGTCCACTTAGCCCAGTGGTTCACTTAGACCATATTTCTCCCTATTGGAGAACTATACCAAGTGGTCCACTTTGTAGTTAACTAAGCCTAAAAGTCCATTTAGCTCAGTGGTTCACGTAGACCAAAATTCCACTTATCTCAATGATCAAGTGTTAGCTCATTTGTCCACTTAGCCACTGGTTCTCTAAGCCCAGTAGTTCACTAAACCCTGTGGTTCACTATTGAACCTACATTTAAGTTGCTTTGCAAATTGGTTAGGTTTAAATTTATGTTAATTTAAGTTAGGATGAGTTTTTAGGTTGTGAATTATTATATAAAACCCACTTTCTAACATTGTTTTAATTTCTCCTTTAAACTTGTATTTAAATTTAAAAAAAAGCCATTTTCTAAGTCGAAATTTAAAATGTGCTGAAAACTAGAGTAGTAATTGTTAGGGCTCGGATTATTATGCAATATCAAGCAAATGTTTCTCAATCTGTGGGCCCAAGTGCCAATTGTGAGGCAACCAATTAGAAGTTGACGGTTGTCATAAAAAGGGCGGAGCCAACGTCTGTTTGTCCCGATTTCTAATTGCCTGTGATAGTGAATGGGTTGGGGCTACGTTTCTTCTATTTTTCACCAGTTGAATGAAGTTTTAAAAAAGTTCAAATTTTGACTCCATCCTCCAGTTTTGATCAACCAATAATTATGGTTAATTTTTTTCAATCAAAAACACTGGGTAGAGGCTAGAATTCTAGTTGACAAGCTGACTAGTTGACACTAACCAGCCTTTTTAATTAGAAAAAGCATAATTTATAATTGGCACTTGGGCCACATATTGAGAAACATGTGCTTGATAATTGCATAAAAATCCGAGCACTAGTAATTACACTAATTTTAAAAAATATGTCCATTATTATTATTTAAAAATGAGCTTATTTTACAATAGTTAAACAATGAAAATATATCGCTCTTTAATGAAAAAATTGTATTTCTTAAGGTAAGTTTAAAAAAATACTAATTCTAGTATCTTAGTTTATCAAATTATCCTTTCTAGTCTAGTTAAGATTATTCTAGCTTTTAATATATTTGAAAATATTTTTTTTGATAATAACTCCTGAAAAAAGTTTATTTCTTCAAAATATTCCGCACAAATTTATCAATAAATATTTATCTTTGTGTGTTTTTAGGTCCAAATTCAAGAAGTAAACTTTGGCACAATATAATTCTCAATTTAAAACCCTCTGAGCAGTGTTTCAATATAGAAAAGGTACATGTTTAAGAGGCTACATCACTAAATTACTTCGAAAAATCTCCGCAAAGAGCGCTAGCATCGTTTTTCTATTGAGCCCATAGACCCAATGTTAAAGAAGAAACGTTAATTTTTAAAATACACAGTCGCGGCAGCAATATGTTTATTTTTCATATTTAAAGTTGTCCAATTTTGATGGTTCAAAGTGCAATGTGCACCTTAAATATATGCTAATCTAGTGATCGAATGACAAAAAATTGGTAAGTGTTTTTCTATTTTTTAAAACTATTTCAAAATCGCGAATTTCTAACTCTTATGTTAAACTCCATTGAGTACGCTCAAATAAGAAAAAAAACGTTCATTAAAATGCTCGTAAAAATACGTAAAAATAATTTTAAAAAAACTAGAAAAAAATCAGCACGTGCGCCAATGTGTTGGCTTTACTGTGGTTTAATTGTGTTTTTTTTTAAATTATTTTTAGGTATTTTACCAACTGTTTTTTTTTTTCATAATAGCACGTACTCAATGGAGTTTAACATAAGAGTTAGAAATTCGCGATTTTGAAATAAGTTTTTTAAAAATAGAAGCACACTTACGAATTTTTTGTCATTCTATCACTATATCAGCATATAATTAAGGTGCACATTGCACTTTGAACCATCAAAATTGGACAACTTTAAATATGAAAAATAAACATATTGCCGCCGCGACTACTGTGTAATTTCAAGTTGTAGTTCATTTGCTAAGAAAGTAAGAAGTTTCCCTTCTTGAATTTGCATCCTAGTTTATCATTAATAGATGAAAACCATGATTAATCATTGAGGTCTATGTGGATATCATCAACAAACAAATAAAAATAGAAAACTCATCGTAAAAAATGAGCTTTAATTTCGTCAACCAGAAGAGAAGAAGAAAAAAAAAAGCCAAAAAATGCAATTTCGCATTTTTTTTTTTGTTCCTTTGGTGCTTTTTCTATGCATAAAATTCTTTCTAGTCCTCAATGTTTACTGTCAAAGTGAAAAATAAGTAATTCTACAAATCCACTAGTCAATTTTAAAACACCACTAATTTGGTAGTAAATTTGTCTATTGATTAACACTGTTAAAACAACATACAAAAATGCCTTCAACGACTTGAACGTGTTTTTAGAAACTAGAAGAGTAACTCAATCAATATAAACTCTTTTAAAATAAACTTTTTTTTATGTCAGTTTGAAAATGAAGAAACTTTTAGGCAAATGACATTTTTAAATTTTTATCTATAAAAAAGTTTATTTTGAAAGATATATCATCAGCATGCAAAATACTATTGAGCTACCCGTTCTAGTTTTTAACACTGGTAATAACAACAATGTCGAATGCCTACAATAAATACCTTGAAAGTGGTTAAGAAACTAGAAGTGTAGCTCAATCACTTATAAGTATTTTCATGTCGATATCTTTTAAAATAAACTTTTTTTAATGTCCGTTTAAAAAAAATGATTCAACCTTAACAAGATGGTATTTTTAAAATTTTGTCCATTAAAAAAGTTTATTTTGAAAGATATATCAGCATAAAAATAGTAATTATGTGATTCGGTTACCTGTTCTAGTTTCTAACATACTTCCAATTTCTCTTTAGTGTTTTTTTTTGTCTTTTAAAAATGCAGAAAATTTACAAAACAAGCAATTTCTGAAGCAACAAAATCAAGTTGTTTTAGAAACTAGAAATGCAATTTGCAATTTCAAATTCTCTAATCAAAAAGTTATTAAGAGTTTCTAATATGGTTTAGGCACTTTGCACATTTTTTTGTTGTTGATAATTCTAGTCAATGTACAGAGAGACATTAGCAAATTGTTGATTCCTACAAATTGACTAGGCAATTTTCAGAATGACTGATTTTCCACTTGTACTAAGTTCTCAATAGGAAATTATTTCTAAGAACAGCACCCAAATCTCATTTCCTATTTCAAACCCGAACATAATAGTCAAAGTGGTGCCACTTTGCCGCCATTCACTTTTGCCATTTTGCCCCATTTTTTTCTCAACTACCATTTGTATTGTCAGCTTTAATGAGATCCACAAATATTCCAAAATCCACTAGACTGAAAATAGACCTCGGTGCCTATTATATATATAGGCACAGATTCAAGAAAAAAACTTAGCACTTGAACTTGAACTTCAACTTGAACTCTCTCTCTCTCTCTCTCTCTGAAAATCTTGAACAGGGAATTATTTAGAGGGTTGAAGTTCAAAGTGCAAAGAGTATTTTTGAACTCTGGCCATAATATTTCCATTAAGGCTTTACTTCTCACCTCCCCATTTTCCATTTAAAAGTTTTTGTATTTGACAACCCTGTTCAGAGAGGGTTCAAGTTACATTCCAAGTGCCATGTGTGCTGCTTGAACTTCGGCCATATTATTTCCATCCAAAGTTTCATTTCCACAATCCTGAAGTCTCTCTATATTTAGCCTATATTTAATAAAGATTTTTGTCTATGTAAGAAACCCTGTTCAGAGGGTTAAAGTTAAAGTTCAAGTGCCAAGTGTACTTATTGAACTTTGGCCATAATATTTTCTCTACAACCTCCTTTCCCACCCCTACAAACTTATTGTCTTTACATTTAGCCCATATTTATTCAGATGATTTTTTATGTTAGAACCCTGTTTAGAGAGTTCAAGACACAAGCGTATATCTTGACCATTAACCATAAAAATTCCTTTAAAACCTCCTTTCTCACCTCCTACAAACGTATTGTATTTACATTTAGCCCATAATTATTTAGATATTTTTTATGTTAGAACCCTGTAGAGAGAGCTCAAGTGCCAAGTGTAATTCTTGAACTTTGGCCATAATGTTTTCTCTAAAACCTCCTTTCCCACCCCCACAAACTTATTGGCTTTACAATAGCCCATATTTATTTTTATGTTAGAACCCTGTGTGGAGAGTTCAAGTGTCAAGTGTAATTCTTGAACTTTGGCCATAATATTTCCATCAAAGGTTTATTTCCCATCACAAAGCCATTGTTGCTATATTTAGCCCACATTTATTCCCAAAAACCAATGAAAAAGTCAATTTGAAATATCATAATAACCAAAAAGAAGAATCAGAAGAAAAAAAAAATTGATTTGAATCTCATTTGCAAAAATGAAAATAATTTTTCAATGTATTTTTAATTAAAGAGAACAGATTATTATTAGGTTGTAATTAACATAGATTATACACGGTTTAATAACATTTTTCATTGAGGTGGAACAGATCTCAATGGAAAATTTGTGGTGAGAGTTAACTGCCTCAAGGAACAAGAAGAATGAAGAACAAGAAGAGAAAAAAAAACGGCACTTGAGTGACAGATGCGAAATTCTCAAGGGACTCATCACAAGCTCTCAGAAAATGCATTCAAAGCAGCAATTCAAATGTGATTCCTTAAGAATAAATTAACAAAACACTCAAAGAAATCTTAAAACTCTCAGACACTCCTCGCAGAAAAAACTTAGACACTTAAATAGGCATAACAAACTGACACTCAAATCAAAAGAAAAAGCTAATGCTCCAAATCAAAAGCTGACACTCCAATCCTAAGAGATATCGGGAGGGGAAGGGAAGCTAACACTCAAATTAAACCAAAAAGATGAAACTCAAATAAAAAAACTAACACTCAAATAAAAAGCTAACACTCAAATAAAAAGCTAACACTAAAAATGAAAAAGCTAACACTCAAATAAAAAGCTAACACTCAAATAAAACGCTAACACTAAAAATAAAAAGCTGATACTTGAATCAGAAAAAAAGCTAACACTCAAATAATAAAATCTAACACTCGAATAAAATAGCTAACGCTTCAATCCAAAAGCTGACACTCCAATCATAAGAAATAGCACTAAGAATTAAAGAAAAAAGCTAACACTCAAATTGAATAAAAAAAAGGCTAATACTCGAATCGAAAGAAAACACAAACACTCAAATTAAACCAAAAAGCTGACACTCAAATCAAAAAAACAAACTAAAACTCAGAAGAAAAAAACTAACACTCAACTAAAAAAAAAAGCTAACACTTAAATCAATCTGTGTTAAGAGCCCATTTCAGATAGTTCAAGTGAAAGTTCAAAGTGCTAAGTTTTTAGTTCTAGATTTTGATCCGTAAAAACTTTCAAACACTTAAAAGCCAATTAAATTTGTTGCAGAAACTCTTTTTCTTATGAGTGAAATAATGCTAAACATCTCTACTAAGGAAGGAAGGAAAGGGGGATCATTGAACTTTCAAAGTGAAATGTGTCACAAGACTGTCACATCCTTTAAGTTGTAACCCACTTTAACGGAAATCAATGTTAAAATAAGGAGACATTTTGCACAAAAAAGATTTCTTCAAATAATCAATGGGACCCAATATCTCCTTTAAACAACTTCAGAATAAAGTGTTCAATGAAGTCTGAAAAAATATCTGGGTCACTTTTAGACCTACAACACCCCCTCCCCCCCCCCCCCCCCAAAAAAATAGAAACTTTCTAACAACAGAAAAAACTCAAGTTTCCAGTACATTAGAAACTAGAAGAGTAAGAAAAATGAATGACGTGAAAGTATTTTCATGACAGTATATTTCAAAATAAACATTTTATGGAAGGTTAACCATGGCCAAATTAGTTTCAGTTTTATTAACCAAGAAAATATAACCTAAATGAGTCGAACTTTCATAAATTGTTTAAGAGAGTAATAATTAAGGATCGGATTTTTATGCAAATATCAAGTATGTGTTTCTCAATCTGTGGCCCAAGTGCCAATTGTGGAGTAACAATCTCGTTTAGAGATCAACCAACAATTGTTTTTTTTTTAATAAAAAAAAACTGGTTAGCGGCTAGAACTCTAGTTGACAACTGATAGTAGTCAGACATCTAGCCTCTAACATGCCTTTTTGATAAGAAAAAAGCATAATTGCAGTTTGTTCTAATGATGATGATGATTACTTCACAATTGGCACTTGGGCCATAGGTTGAGAAACATTTGCTTTTGATATTTGCATAAAAATCCGAGCCCTAGCACAGTAAACCCGTTGTAAGTTCAGTTTACATTAAATAATGAGAAAATTTCCAAATTCAATTAAAACTAGAAGAGTAAAACAAAGGTGAAGAAATAAATTTCACAATGTAATCTTTTAAAGTAAACTTTTTAAGGCAATTTGAAAAAGATCGAATTTCGTATTTTTTCAATGTTAAAAAAATGTCTTTCTTTTTAGGAAAAAAAAACTATAAAATGTTTATTTTGAAAGATATCATCATAAAAATATCAGTTGCACCTAGATATAAACCATAGGTAACTAATGGAAATGATTCTGGAATTTTAAACAGTTGCATTAATGAGTTCAACCTATTTTAATTGCTAGACATTTTTGTAGCGGTCGCAATTTTTATTTTTTAAAATAAAATATTGAAAATAATTTAAAATAATTACGAAAAAATATTCTGCACCTTTGTTTATCTTCTCAGATGAGAATAAAAGTTGTTTAGTGAAAAAAGACCAAACACAAGTTGAGTTCAGACTAATTTAATTAACAGAGAATTTTTAATTGGTTCAATACATGTTAATTATTTTCATTACAGTTTGAAAAATAACAGAATTTTAAGATTTTGAACTTCATCAGACACTTTTATTCGTATTTTAACCCAACTTAAGAGCCTATATGTGTGACGCCATTTTGAATATTAGCAGATGACAGATATAGTTCCACTTTTCGCCATTTAGTGGCACCCCAAAGCTAAGCCATTGAAGCCAATGAGAAAGAGAAATTCCTATTTTAAAAAATACATGGTTCAGACAAATTTTTTGTTTTCTGCAACAAAAATTGTGATTTTCAAAATTCAAATTGCAATATGTACATAACAATATTGCCCATCTAGTGATAAGTTGGTAAAAATTTATAATTAGTTTTTCTATTTTTAATTTTGCTTTAAAATCTCGTATTTTTTTAGCCCATGTTAATGGGCGAAATTAAAAATAGAAAAACTAATTATAAATTTTTACCAACTTATTACTAGATGAGCAATATTGTTATGTACATATTGCAATTTGAATTTTGAAAATAACAATTTTCGTTGCAGAAAACAAAACATTTGCCTGAACCATGTATTTTTTAAAATAGGAGTTTCTCTTTCTCAATAGCTTAACTGTGGGGCGCCACTAAACGGCGAAAAGTGGAACTAGAACTGTCATCTGCTAATATTCAAAATGGCGTCACACATATAGGCTCTTAAAAGTGAAAACCCCTCCAAAAAAACTAGAATTTGACAACTAAAATTTACCATAAAAAGTGCATTTTGAAAAATATCAGTATGAAAATACCTTTTTTTTTTCTTCTAATTTCTAAAATACATTCAATTTCATCTTAATGTATGCTTCCTAAAACTGAGTTATTCCTTCATTTGCATATATTTTGGAGAAGAAAAAAATGGCTATTTATAAAAGGTCTCAACAGGTATCCCTCCTGCTTTTGTTAGGACCCAATAATCTCTTGCAGCAGCGTCCTAACAAAAGTAGGACACCCTGCTAAGCTTTAATAATAATAATAATAATAATAATAATAATAATAATAAAATGAAGCTTTTCATGGAATAATGAAATAAGAAAAATGTTTTAAATTATGCAAGATCTGTCATTGTCAGCTGGTAGTAAATTTCGAACACGACATAGAGAAAAAGGAGGAGGAGAAAAAAAATCAATCAGTTAGGGTTTTTTTCTTCTTCTTCTGAGCAGCTTATCATACAATTACAATACACCTGAGGAACACATTTTTGCTTCAACACTTTTTCCAAAGCAACAAATTTCAAATCATGACACAATACAATACATAGTTGCCATGGCAACTAAAGCAATCATTCATATAATATATACAACCCATATATTTATCAATAGGAATGATGATGGTGATGGAGAGACAGAGAGAGCCTTTTGTAATTAATCATTATGACATCTATTTTCTAACTGTATTTTAGGACAATAGAATAACCTTTTTTTTTTGGGTGTGTTGTGTGTGTGTGTTGACCTCTTCAACACATGTATGGCATTGCATTCAATCATGTGTTTTTACAACAATGAGAACCTGTTTAGAGGCTGCAATTCAATGTCAAAAAGTCAAACTAGTATCTAGAACTCTTTAACACCTTATTATAGAAATAGAATAAACCTGTCATATGACAATAAATTTTGTCATATATAGCTCATAACCATGTAGAAATCACAAAAACAAATTACAAAATATTATTATGACAAATACTGTCATAAGACTGCCATTGACTGGTGTAGGCCTACAACATAATGTAATAGTCATAAAATAATAGCGCACAAACACTGACATCATAAGGTATAACTGCCAAAATTTAATGACTTTTTCGCTAATGTCTCATCGCAGAAAAAAATCATAAAATTATGACAATCATACCTTATGACGTCACTACATGTGCTCAATCTTTTTATTACTAACATATTAATCTGCACACCAGTCAATGGCAGTCATATGACAATATCTGTTATAACAATATTTTTTAATTTGTTTTTTGTTACTGTTACAGGGGTTATGAGTTAGATGTGACAATTTACTGTCATATCACACAGATTGGGCGATAACTGACTTAAATGCACAATTTGGAGTTACTTTCCAATTAAATCTTTTGTTCACATTTTGCATAATTCTGATTTTCATTTTAAAAACCATTAATTAAAATTTAAAAAAACACCATTAAAATTACTTAACTGAAACAAAGAAAACAGAACTCCATCCATGATAACTGAAAGAATGTTGGTCATGTGACTTTAAATGACCTCAGCAGACCTCATTTGCATATTTATAGCATTATGACGTCATCCATTTAAAGGTTAAATGCAACACAAAATTTATTAAAAAAAAATTTGTGTTTCATTCTATTTTATTTTGCTGAGAGTTGTCTGTCTGTTTATCTTGAGAGTTAACTTTCTAACTGCAAAAACACATTATTTAATTTACAAATTAACTCTTTAAGTTAGTTTTAAAGTGTAAACGCTTTTCGAACTCTCATCATTCTGTCTTACAGGTGCAAAATGAAGAGAAACTTGAAAGTGTTTTTAGAAACTAGAAGGGCAGCTCTCAAATCACTTAAGAGTATTTACATATTGATATATTTCAAAATAAGCATTTTTATGCCAGTTTCAATTTTTTTCTATTAAAAGTTTATTTTAAAACAATGAGAACATGAAATCACTATGAAGTGATTCGAGCTACCCATTCCAGTTTCTATCACAATTTCAATCTCTCCTTAAAGTATTGCTCATTCCGACATAGGCAATTAGAAATCGGGACAAACAGGAGTTGGCTCCGCCCTTTTTATAACGACCGACAACTTCTAATTGGTTTGTTGTGTGGTTCGATATTAAAAAAGGCCGAGCATGTGACGTCAGACTACATAATCAACCAATTAGAAGTTGCCGGTCGTCATAAAAAGGGCGGAGCCAACTTCTGTATGTCCCGATTTCTAATTGCCTGTCATTCCGACTTCATAAAACATCTTAATCAGAATTTTTTTTTCTCAAGAGAGTAACAAGTTGAAGTTCAAGTGCCCAAGTTTTTCCTACTTGAATCTGAGCCTTGAAAAAAAAAATCCAATCATTATGGATTGAATTTTGCTTTTCATCTGACACAATTAATAACATCAAATTGATCCAATATAATATTATTATTAAAAAGAAATATGAAAATAAATCCAATCATACAAAAAAAAATTATTAAAGTTTTTTTCTCAAAGATTTTGTCTTAATTGATAGAGTCTTTAACATGAGAAAAGAACCTCTCAAAATCCAATTACTACTAGACTTTGAATTAAACCCCCATTTTGAAAAGAGAGCTGAAGTACTTTTTTTTTTCTCTTTGGAAAGAAACTCTCAGTAGATTTTTTGGAGAAAACCATCTGCAAACGTGCTTCAAAGACACGCACTCATAAGTCCCACACACACACACACACACAGACACATTCACAATGACACACATAATACACAGTCAAACAAACATTCAAGTGCAAACAACTTTTTTTTATGATCAGTGAATTTCATTGATTGGAACAGACACAGACACACTTGAAGCAAAACAAGCTAGTCACATGCTTAACCGTGCTCACACGTGCAACCGACAGCTACAAACAAATTCAGATAAACACGCACACGGTTGCCTGCGGTGATGACCATGTTGCAGCCCTGTGTACCTTTGAGAACGAGGCAATTGTCTCTGATACCAGTACAGATGGTTTGCACTAGACAGCCACATCTATGAGTTTTGACAATGCATTTTTCACATACTGTTTCCCTCTGTCACAGACCTTCTTGGCTGACTGACTCCACAGTAATTTTTCAAATTCAAATTGAAAACAATAGCAACAGCAGTGAACCTAGTACAGTTCGCTAGTGGCCACCAACCAGTGCTTCATAATTTATAACTTAGTTTGACATTTGCCCTTAGACATCCCAGTCTGTATTATTTTCCCATTGCACTTGTAACATAGAATTGTGTGCCAAAAGACTACCACTGCAGCAAAGCGCAAGAGCTGGTTTGAGGTGCTGTTTAAGTAGAATGTCTTCATTTTTCAATGACCAGCTGTGACAAATACTCGCGACGAACCTGACCAGTTCGCCTCCAGCCACAATCCTAGTTACCTTTCAGCATAAACCCTCAAAAGTGTCTCGGGCATATTTTACCCTTCTCAGATTCAGCTGCAATATCTTCATCTCGTTGCTCGTCACCAGCTCTTTATGTACTCCCATAATTGGTTCTACCTTTAACACATTCTACCTCAGCTAAGTAGACAGGACACATGGTGTCCAAGATTCCATAGCAGTTTTTTTTAGTTTTATATAGATATTTGCAGTGTGCAGTGTGGACACTTCGACGAACACGAACGAACAACGACACATTGCTTTATGTTACTTCAAAAAAAAATGTTTGTGTTTGTTTGCGTTCGTACATAGTGTAGACGTGAAAGTAAAACCTCTTTAAGAAACTAGAAACTGACTGTAGGATGGAACACATCAAAGTATATATGCGAATTTAACTTTGATTGCTCATAAGCATGTTTGAGCATGTTCGTGTTCGTTTGCATACGCCTCAGTTTGCTCTGCTCGTTCGTTAAGTGTCACAACCCTAATGGCACATTCACACTAGGCTGGTTTCCCAGCTGCTGGTTGCTTGTAGCCCTCTAGCGCAGCATAGTGTGAACTGCTACCAACAGCTGCTTTCTCCAGCAATCTAGTGATTTTAACAGCAGCTGGTCAAGTTGAACATGTCCAACTTTAGCAGCTACCAGCTGGTCATGTGACTCCCTTCCTGGCTGCTACCAGCTAGTACGAACCATTTATCGCTAGTAGTGGCACTAGTGGGTAGTTGAAACTTCACTGCTTGGGTTGGTTGGTTGTTAGATTTTGTGTTTTTGCAAGACTTGTGTTGCTAGTATCAGCAGTGACTGAACAAGTGTGAACCCAAAGTAGCCACTGCTTGATGTTGCTGCTGGCTATTAGCAGCAACAGCAAGCAGCAGCTGCTTTGGGTTCACACTTGTCCAGTCACTGCTGGTATTAGCAGTGCAAGTCATCCAATCACCGTCTTGCAAAAACACAAACTCTATCAACAACCAACAAAAGTAGTGGAGTTTCAACTACCACTAGTGCCACTACTAGCAATAAAAAGTTCACACTAGATGGCAGCAGCAAGAAGAGAGTCACATGACCAGCTGGTAGCTGCTAAAGTTGGACATGTCCAACTTCACCAGCCACTGCTAGCCCGCTGGGGAAAGCAGCTGCTAGTAGCAGTTCAGACTATGCTGCTAGAGCACTACAACCAGCCAGCAGCAACCAGCGGCTGGGAAACCAGCCTAGTGTGACTGCGGCATTACAAACACTCAAAAAAGCTGCTAACTTCATCTGCATCACACACTAAAAAAACACATTTAGCTGACATACAAAAACAGTACAAAATATGGACACACATATACAGATGGGTTGAACTGTCTTTTAGGTGAACAACTTTTGGTGAAGTGTCCTAGAACCTTCCTAACTTTTAAGACAATCTTCTCTTCATGCATTCAAACATAAGTATGCACAATCTAATTTTTTTTGTGTGTTTCATCAGTCAAACTAAGAAACACACCGCCATATACACACACACACACACACACACAGTTCATTACACAAAAATAAAATAGGTACATTTTCAGAAAAAAGAAAAAAAAAAGACAACAAATAACTCTCCTTTTTGATCTAAATTCCAAAACAAAACAGCCAAACACATAAAAAAAAAAAGAGAAGCTATTGTTGTTGGTTCCAAGTACCCTTAAAATGGTTTAAAGAGCTTGCAATGAACATTTTTTTCTTCCAAAAAATGTTCTGCAAACAACAAAACCTAATCGACACTCTCATCATCATCATCATCATTATTCTGAAAAAAAACCTAAAACATAAAATGAAAAAAAAAGGCTTCAGTTATACAAAACAAAAATATTCTAAGCATATAAAATTCTAGAATATTCCTGGAGTTTGTCTTTTCTACTATTTATTTTGTTTTTTTACATTTCACTTTATATGTTTCTATCATTGAGACAGAAAGATAGAGTCTCTTAACAAATTCCCCATTGCATTTTCTAGACTTGTGTTGTATGTGTGTTTTAGGTAGGAAGAAAAAAAAAACATACAAAAGATAAAAATCTAAGTGCAACCTCTGACAATGGACAATGTTGGCAATGATTTTAGGATTCATTCAGGGTTTTTATTTGTTAGTGACTTGTATAAGTCCTTCCAACTTCCCCCTCCAAAAAGCTTAGATGCAATTTAATCTAAGCCTCTAACAATGGAGTAGGAAGAGGCTAAGAGTGTCATCCAATGTTTGCAACCAAATAAATTCTCAAAGAGCATTTTGCTCTTCAAGTCCTCCCCCCCCCAAAAAAAAAAGCAAAAAGAAAAAAACTTTGCAATGATATTATTTAAAAAAAAAAAAGAATGAATGGAATTTAACTGGAATAAAATGAAGAAAAGTAGAAAAATGTTAATGTGTTACATACTTGAAAAATAAATAATTTAATAAATGCAACAACAAAAAATATGGCGGACAAAGTCTTGTGAGATTATACAGGCAGTTAGAAATAGGAAAGAACTTCAGTTAGCTCCGCCCTTTTTATGACGACCGGCAACTTCAAATTGGTTTGTTGTGTGGTTCGAAGTTGAAAAGGGCGGAGCATGTGACGTCAGACTACATAACCAACCAATTAGAAGTTGCCGGTTGTCATAAAAAGGGCGGAGCCAATTGAAGTTCTCTCCTATTTCTAACTGCCTGTTGAGATTATATTGCGAGAAAATGTTAGCATAATGACATTTTTTTTTATAAATTGTAAGAATATGTTTAATAAAGAAAAATATATAGAAGAAATAAAATATGCTAGAAAGAATTAAGGTGGCTTTATAGATATTTATTTTGCTTTTGTCTCACTGGACGGCGCCACTGCAATGGCTAAGCTCTATAGACGCTTTTTTTTTGTAAAATTTGTAAGCAAAAACGTCAAATATAAAGAAACAAAATTATGAAGAAAAAAAAAATTCAAATTGTTTTCAAAACTAGAATGGTAAAAGATTATATGCTAAACGTTTTTTCATGGCAATATCTTAAAAATAAAGTTCAGTTTGAAAATGATCCGTTTTTTTGGGGGGGGGGGGGGGGGGGAAGGGTTCTATTGTCATTTCATGCAAAACTATTTTCGCACTTTTTCAAACTGTCATAAAAAGTTTATTTTAAAAGATATCATGATTGAAAAAAAACTTTTAGCATTATCACCAACTATTCTAGTTTCTAAAAACAATTTGATTTTTTTCGTAATGTTTCTTCTGAAAAACGTTCGCTTGTAAAATATAAATTTTCTCAAAACCGCAGGTGAAAAGGGAAAAGAGACCTCCTATAGAACATAAATAGCCACACAGGCGCGCCATCTCGGAGTACGAAAACAAAATAAATATGTATAAAGCCACCTATAAAGTATAACTGAAAAGGTTGAATTTATAAAATATGGCTGAATAACCAAAAATATGCTAGAAAAAGTTGCATAAGCAAAACATATACTGACAGCGTATCGTCTATGCTTCAAGAGCTAGAATGGGAAACATTAGCAGTCCGAAGAAATGAGCAAAGCCTCACTCTTCTGGGACGTTTGCTGTCTGATGATAACATTACTCTGCTTAATGGTTTACTAACTAGAAATCCTCGTAAAGATTTGGGCAATCAAAGACTTTCAAAGAATTAATGGCTAGGACTGATGCATATTTTGGGTCTTTTCTTCCTAATGTTGTTAAGACTATGGAATTCTCTTCCTGTGAATAGTTCTTTGTTAGGACGATTTCAATTTCGTGATGATGTCTTATTTTTAAATAATGACAATCACTCATGATTGGGAGCAATCCCTCCCTGCCACATGGCTTTCATGCTGATTGCAGGTGTATCTAATTGAATTGAATTGAATAATAAAATGTACAAACAAGCTAAAGAATTAAAATGCAAAATATGATCGTAATATCTGCATATAAGCAAAATATGCCAGAAAAAAAAATCGTTTTGGATAAGCATGTTGGTAAAACTCCAACATGCAAAAATGTGCCTTAAAAGCGCGGATCGGATAATATGCAAAATATAAGTTCGTAAAAAGCTAAATATATGCAAAATACAAAAAAACAATGAACACAAAATGTATTAAATGTCAGCATAAAATATGCATTTTTATTGTCATTTTCAGAATACATCATGATGTCGGCAATGCCGGCGGTCGCCATACGGCGAGAAAGAAGCAAAAGCAAAGAAAAAATCAGTCGTCCAACAACGAAACGTGGTCGACTGGCCGAATACTATCATAAGAAGATATCTCGTATGGGCAGCCTTCGTCCACCAGTACGAACCTACTCAACGGCCACATCTCCAGATTCGGAATTACCACCGGAACTCCTCGTACAGATCGATCCTTACGAAGGCCGATGTTCCAACGTGAGACGCGTCCTCGGCTACATGTCACTCTTCCACACGGGTTGCGTGCTCATCGTGTGTGGCCTCATCATACTCTTCCTGAGCATGAGCAGCATCAAGGCCGATATTCAAACCATGAGAGCCATCGGTTCCTTCTTCGTTGCCTTTGGAGCTCTCCTATGTCTTCTTCGAACAATCTTCTTCAAGAAACCAGAACCTCATCTGCACGTGCTCAGGCTTCGAAGTAGCGAATCGTTCAATGCGAGGATATGTGCCGAACAAGGACAGCAACAACAACAACAACAACAACAACAACATCATCATCATCATCATCATCATAATCCACGAAGTCCCGGATTCTCATCCGGAATCACAATGGATGTGATTCAAGAGCTTCCAACGACTCCTGAAGTGGAAGGAGGAACAATTAGAGAAGAAACTGAACCTAGTGAAAGTGGCAACAACGGTTACAAATTGAACTCGCCACTCTCGATGCCAAACTCAGAGTCCAATGGCACTGATCGTAGTCCGAGTCCACTCAGACCTACGAGTGCGGATAAGATGTTACCGAGACCTGACGATGAAAAATCTCTCTAAAACCAAAAAAGACCAAAAAAAAAAAATTAACAAGAACAAAAAAAAAATGAAAATATGCTTCAAATATGTCTTTTATAATCTTCAATACCTGTCATGTTATTATTACTCTTTATAAGTGTCCATGTGTACATGGTTGCAAAAATATGAAGCAACTAGAAGAAACTTTTAACTTGTTGACCACTTTTTCGACTGCAAACTCAAGTTGAAAGTGGTTAAGACTGTAGGGGTTGCAATGTATTTTCCAATGGAAAAAAGGACTCAAGGTGGTCGGTTTTGGCACAGGCAATTAGAAATCGGGACATACAGAAGTTGGCTCCGCCCTTTTTATGACGACTGGCAACTTCTAATTGGTTGGTTATGTAGTCTGACGTCACATGCTCTCCGCCCTTCTCAACGTGGAATCACACAACAAACCAATTAGAAGTTGCCAGTCGTCATAAAAAAGGGCGGAGCCAACTTCTGTATGTCCCGATTTCTAATTGCAGCCTGTGTTTTGGTGACAACCAAACTTCCATTTTGCAGTCGAAAAGTGGTCCTTAGCTCTTTTTTTATTTTTTTTTTTGAAAGCTGTAAATGCTCCACGAACACTCTTTGGTGATTTTTGTTCTTTCAGAAAAGCAAAAAATTAAGATAAAACTTTGAAAGTGTTTGTTTAGAAACTTACGGAGCCCTGTAAAGGATATGCGAGATTTTTTTTTTAAATCTCGACATTTCCACTTTTTCCAGAATCTCGAAATTTCGACATTAATCTCGAAATTTCGACTTTAATCTCGACATTTCGACTTTAATCTCGACATTTCGACTTTAATCTCGACATTTCGACTTTAATCTCGACATGTCGACATTTAATCTCTTTTATTCGGTCATGTTAATTATGCCATGTTGTGCGCACCATACTCTAATAATTAAATTATCGCTGCTACAAGAGGGCGCTTGCAATAATTTCATTATAAGAGTATGGTGCGCACAACATGGCATAATTAACATGGCCAAATAAAATAAGATTAAAAGTCGAAATGTCGAGATTAAAAGTCGAAATGTCGAGATTAAATTCGAAATTTCGAGATTAAAGTCGAAATGTCGAGATTTTGGAAAAAGTCAAAATTTCGAGATTTAAAGTCGAAATATCGAGATTAAAGTCGAAATTTCGAGATTAAAGTCGAAATTTCGAGATTAAAGTCGAAATTTCGAGATTAAAGTCGAAATGTCGAGATTTAAAAAAAAATTTGGCCTGTCCTTTACAGGGCTCCGTAGAAACTAGAAGAGTAGCTCAATCACTTAAGGCTCTTTTCATGATGATATCCTTTAAAATAAACTTTTTAGAACATTTTGAAAATGACACAATTGCAAGTATAGACAATGTTTTTTTTTTAAGTTTTTATCTTATCTGTTTTTATCTTATTTTGAAAAATATCAACTTGAAAAAAATCCCCTTAATTGATTGAGCTACCCTTCTAGTTTCTAAAACGCAGTCATTAAGATTTGATCATGAGTTCAGGGAGGTGTTTTCGGCTTTTAAAACCAGTTTATGGAAATTTTCATGTTGATATCTTTTAAAATAAACGTTTCATTGCATTTTGTAAAATAACAAATTTTATTTTTTTTTAACAATAGTCGATTTTTTTTTGCATAAAAACAAAAATGAAAAAATTGAAATTTGTCAACCAAAAAAAAAAACGTTTATTTTTAAACATGAAATTAACATGAAAACCCTAACTTAAAGTGATTCCGTTACTCTTCTAGTATCTAAAAAAACACTTTTAAATTTCTTTTTTTTTCAAAAACAACAAAATAACCAGAGTTTTCCTGTTTTAATTGTTCCTACTTTCATTTACATTATATTTTCTATATAAATTAATTTAAATTAACGTGTAAATTAAATTTTTAACAAAATTTTTTTTTAAAAAAAAATTACTTAATTTAAGTCAACAAAATCGGAAATTTTTTTTTTTTAAATTATGTTGACTTAAAATCTTAATTAAAGCAACTCTGTATCTCTATGTGTTTATGTGTGTGTGTGTATGTTAGTGTGTTTGTAATCACTATGCAGCTAACAAATGTTGAGTAGGCAACTTTTGTCGCGAGAAAGAAAATCTCTGATGTGGCAATTGATCCTGCGTCAACACACCACACACAGAATCAAAAATTATTGGTGGAAATTTCTCTTCCTTCTAAATGGATCATAAATCCTCCACAAAAAAAAAATAAAATTGATTGACTTCCTGAAGAAATAAAAGTATTGGAAAGTCCAGACAAAAAAAAATATATACAGAGTGTCCATAACGTTGAATGTCCACTCTTCATGATTGATACTTTATCAGCACCTTGTACCTCTTAGAAATTTGCCTTGTCAACCTCTGAAGTTGCTCGAGTTCGTATGACCCGTTGTATATTGCGAGCAAATAATTTTTTATTCAAAGCGATCAAAGTGCACTTCAGAGATGAACTCCATTAGCCCATGAAGGAGAAATTCTATAAAGACCTAGTACCACTTGGTGACTAGCAACTGCAAAAAAAAAGTCACGAATGACCAACCTCATTTAAATCATATTATTATGTCAACCATAGTTTATGACCATCCCATGATTAGAAAGGTGACTGATTATGACATAAAACCTAGAAGTAGACCTACATCCCACTTTGAGGTGACTAGTTTGTCATGACTTGCCACTTAGCAGTGAACTAAAAAAAAGTCGCAAGATGGCATTCTATGTACATGACGACTTCTTGAACAAATCAGAGGCTAGCCCTCTCTGAAGAATCGTTTCGTAAGTTTCGCTAGTTGTAAATAGTCACTACAATGACTAGTCACTCATGACCATTTTCTAGCGATTAATCAACAAGTGGAATTGGGTCTCATTTGAAGTGGTGACAAAATTGCTGAGTGCATAGCAACTTCTTGGTTCATATCTGAAGAGTCACCTCATAAGATTCACTAGTTGCAATTAGTCACAACAATGACTGGTCATTTGTGACCATTTTCTAGTGATTAATTACTAAGTAGAAATGGGTCTTATTTGAAGAGGTGACAATACTGATGAGTACATGGGGGCTTCTTAACTCTTCTCCGAAGAGTTTCATAAGTTTCAATCGTTACAATTAGTTACTACAAAGACTAGTCACTCGTGACCATCTTCTAGTGATTAGTTACCAAGTGGAATTGGGTCTTATTTGAAGAGGTGACAATATTGCTTAGTACATACTGACTTCATCACTCTTATCTGAAGAGTGTCATAAATTTCACTAGTTGCAATTAGTCACTGAAAAAACTAGTCACTTGCAACCATTTTCTAGTGATTAGTCACCAAGTGGAACCCAGGTTTTATTTGAAGAGGTGACAAAAAGTCCGAATCAATATCCGAATTTGCTGCCTCGCCACCATTTTTTGTCTTAATCACATGACAGTTCGCCTTTGAGCAAATCGAGCAAGAACAGGCGATAATTGGGGATAATTTGGTGGTTTGAAAGATGGCAAACTGGGTCAGACTTGAAGAACATTCAAAAAGATAACGAAAACTGGAGATTCCATTTTAACTAATTAATATGTGCAACAACTTTATGGACACTTAGTATAAAATGGTAGTACAAATAGTACCATTGGGAATATATTTTACAGAGAGGTTCATGAAAATGGATCCATCTTTTATATGTTGCATTAGGAACTCGTCTCCAAATGCCATACAAGCCTTCAGGGGCTGCTTGCAGAGTAATTATTCAAATTTAAGATCAAAGAAGAAACCTGATTGGTCAGAACTGTTTTCTTGTTTTTTTTTTTCTTCTTCTCTAACCATGTTTATGACACACTTATATTTTCTATCAAATGACATAGACAACCATTATTTTAATGTTTTTTTTTAACATATGAGAGTATGTTATGTTATGTTGTCTCTTGTTATCAATTTTTGCTTTGCTTTGTTAACATATGCTACAAATTGATCCTTGTTGTTGTTGCTACTTGGATAAAAAAAACTCAAGAATGGCAATTGGGGATTCAATGGTCTCTCCATAAGGTCAAGAAAGGTCACAAAAGCCAACCTAAACATCTCAAATGATGCTTTCTTAAAGCCACAATATAAATTTCGACAGTTTTGCTTTTTTTTTTTTAGTCAATGGTCAACATGTGTTTGCTGCAAAATAACACTTTTTTGTGGCCTTTTTTTTTTGTAAAGCTTTTTAAAATCTCATTCTAACCACATTCCAAAACAGATTCTCATCGATTTCCAATTTTTCAATCTGTTTGAAAAGCTCTTTAATAGAAATAAATCTCAGAACTTAATTTTTTTCTTCTCTTATTTTAAAAAATGGCTTTCAAGTAACTGTTGCATATTAAACCTGTTATAACCTCAAGAATAAAGATCTTTCAAAATGAACGTTTAATGGCAGACGTAAAAAAGTCATAATTGCTTTAAAATATGACTCAAGCTGTTGAAGTATATCTTTTAAAATAAACGTTTAAGATGTTTTACGAACAGCTTATTTTTTTCGAAAAAAAAAAACCCATAATGCCCAACCATGTTTTAATGACAATAATTATGTTAATAATATTTTGTAATTCGCTTTTGTGACTGCTCCAAGGTTATTATTTAGCTAGAAATAAAAAATTTACTGTCATATGACAGTCATATTTTCTTTCTTTTTCCCTCCAATCTGTTCTGTGAGTTAAAAAGTTCAAAGTGCCAAGTTTTCTTTCTTGAATTTGGTCCTATGTTGAAAATTAAAACATATGGAAGCTCAATATCCTCTTGGGTCACATACATAAAGGGCCACCAGCTGTCAGAAATTTTAAACTTCAGTACAACCATTTATATGTTTATGCTTAAAATAAAATTGTAAAAAGAAAATCTCAAACATGGTATATATATATATATATATATATATATATATATATATATATATATATATATATATATATATATATATATATGTATATATATAACATGGATCAATTGTACCAGATGCAAACAAAGAGGCTAAAATAAACAGAAACCTTATATATATATATTTTATTATTATATATTTTGTTGTGTTTGTGTTATTTATAGAGGGCCCTATATAAATATATATATATATACATGTGTGTACAGTATATGAATTTTATCTTATATTGTTGTTTGCTTCCGGAATATAAATATGGCAGGGTGGCCAAACTTAACGGCATTTTCACCAGCGAATGCATACGAAATATCTTTCAAGTATTAAATGCCATTTCTAGAGTCACAAGCATCTTTTTTTTAAAGCCGTACTTCTTATGCCTCTAGAAAACCCACACTCAATTGGCATTTTCTTTAGTCAAATATTAACTTCCACAAGAGTCAATTTGAGGTTTTTTTTTTTTCAGTTAATGCAAACAACAACCTGGGACTTTTTTCTAGATGATACATTATTTAACTGCACAAAAGGAAATTGGAAGATTTTTTTTTAGTTGCTTGAAAGTTGCCTATGATTTTAGAGCTGCATAAAAGTCACTTGTGAGTTTCAAACAGCTCAGAAGTAGCTTATAGCTTCCGTGCTGCCCAAAAGTCATTTACATTGTTTCAAACAACTAAAAGGTTGCTTATGATTTAAAAAAGCTGTCCAAAAGTTACTTGTGAGTTTCCAACAGCTCAGAAGTAACTTATGGCATCAGTGCTACCCAAAAGTCACTTACAATTATTAGAACAAATAAAAAGTTGCTTATGATTTAAAAAAGCTGCCCAAAAATCACCTGAGAGTTTCGAACAGCTCAAAAGTAGCTTATAACTTCTGTGCTGGACAAAAATCACTCACAATTTTCGCTTGTAATTTATTTAAGAGCGACCCGAAAGTCACTTGTGAGTTTCATACAGCTCAGGAGTAGCTTACGGCATCCGTGCTGTCCAAAAGTCACTTACATTGGTTCAAATAACTAAAAGGTTGATTATGATTTAAAAGAGCTGCCCGAAAGTCACTTATGAGCTTTGAGCAGCTCAAAAATAACGATTACTGTGCTACCGGTACCCAACAGTCGTTATTGAGTTTCGAACAGCTTAAAATTAACTTATGATTTCTTTGCTAATCAAAAGTCGTTTATGATTTAAGAACCACACAAAACGTCACGAGTTTGATTTGCTCAAAAATCATCTGTGATTTTCGAGCTGTAGAAATCTCACATTACTTCCAAACATGCTCAAAACTTATGACTACTGTACTGTTCAAAAAAAAAAAAGTCGCTCATGACTTTTGTGTTGCCATTTAAGTCGCTTCTGTCCTTCCAGTCATACTTTTAAGTAACGAAAACCAACTTGTATCCATCGTGCCGTACTTCAAGTTGCACCACAAATTAAGTCACAAGTGGCTTTCGAGTTGCTGATAAGTCGCTTGTAGCACTTTAACCTGCTTAATAGTCACTTTTAGCTCGCAAGCCAGAGTTTGGCCACACCTCAAATATACTTATGGCTCTTTTTTTTTCAAGTTGAATTATCCATTTATTGCATTAACTTCTGTTTATGACTTAAATTAACTGCAAGAAAGCCAAAGAACAATATGTTTCAAATATGAAATAACTTGTCCAAAGTAAACAAACACATAAATATGCATTTCTATCCTAAATATTCATGGTTTATATATATATATATATATATATATATATATTTATATATATATATATATATATATATATATATATGTATATATATATATATATATTTATATATATATATATATATATATATATATATATATATATATGTTTATATATATATTTATATATATATATATATTTATATATATATATATATATATATATATATATATATATATATATATATATATATATATATATATATATATATATATATATATATATATATGTAAACAATGAGCTTTTTTGAAAATACAATTGTGAAGTCATTACATTATGCGCAAATTGTTAACAAAATGTTTAATTCAATGTTATAAAAATACAGTAAAAAACTGGAATTATATACAATAATAAATACATGTAACTGGTGTACATGTCAATGCTTTTGTATGTAATGCAAAGTATTATATATATTTTTTTTTCAAAAGTGAAACTTAATTGAAAAAACCACCAAATGGGAATTATTTAACTGCATTTAAAACATTATGCAGAATGGTAAACAACATTTTCTCAACATTAAAATAATAAAAGAAATAAAATGCTGTAAAGTATTTAATTATAACTTGAGTTTGAGCTAAATATTTAAAGTGAAAAATTGTTGAAAATAACCTTAAGTTAGTTTTAAAAGTGTAAACGTCATTTAAACTTAAGGTCATTATGAGCTGTAATGACTCTCTTTCTGTTCAGAGTCAAAATTAAGAAGAAAAAAACTTGAAAGTGTTTTAAAAACTAGAAGAGTAGCTCAATCACTTAAGTGGTATCTTCATGTTGATATCTTTTAAAATAAGCTTTTTATGTCAGTTATATTTAATTATTGTTTCTAAAAAAGTTTATTTTATAAGATATCAGCATTGAAAATACTATTAAGTGAATCAGTTACCCTCCTAGTTTCTAACATACTATCAATTTCTCCTTAGTGTTGCTCTTCCGAAACTCAAGAGTTTAAAAATAATAACTTTTTTTTCATAAGTTTTTTTTTGTGGCGCCACAATAGTAGTCCGTATAAACCCGGCCTAAAGATGGACTACAAAAAAGTGGTCATCTTGAGCAGATAAATGATTACATAGATGTCTACAGTCTACACAAGCCACAATCATCATTTTTTCTGAACCACAGTGGCGACCACTGCCTTTCTTGACGCAAGGTCATGCCAGTGGCCCACACGCACAGTAAGCCACAGTTTTAAATGAATTCCTTGACACTAGCCACTTTGTGACGCTACTGTATAAATGTGTTTTTTTTTTTCTCCTGCACTTTTGGTCGAACCATTTATGATCACTATGGAAGGCCGTTCATTGCGAAATTGCTGAATTTTGTTTATCCATAATTTAATTACGGATATCCATAATTCAATTATGGATCTCCACAACTCAATTAGGAATCTACCCAATTCAATTATGGATAACTGCAATTTAATTACGAATATCGATAATTAAATCGTGCATTTCTTTATATGAATTGCAGATATAAATATTAGAAATATGAAAGGCCCTTCATAGTGGTTCGACCGCAAGTGCAGAGAAAAAAATCGATTTTTCTTTTGAAATACTTTTTTTTTTGTACACACCCTGTACTTAATTTTAGTAAAAAGTTGCTCTAACTTTTAATATTTTTGGTTTATTCGTTTTTTCAGTAAACTTATTTCAGTAACACACGAATGACCATTATGAATGGAAATGACCATAAGGAATGGAGGAGAATGACCAACTGAAACATACACACTGAGTCCTTAATAAAATGTGAAATTCAACATTTTAATTCAAAAAAGCTTTAATGGTTTTTGTTTCGCTTGGTGTTTTCACTTGAATGAAATTTCGAGGCTAATATTGCAACATTTGCATTGTGAAAACTCAACCTTAATAGGGGGGGGGGGGGTTATATCATAAAACTATTGTCATTTTGGAGTAAAATTTCCAAATTTATGGCTCAAAGAGTTAAGGTGACTCAACTCAGTAATTTCTAAAGGTGCATTAAGTGGAAAGAAGTTTTTAGATTTAAGTGAAAAATCAAAAGTTTCTTTCGAAATTTAAGATGAATATGCAGAAAAGTATTTTTTAAAATAAACTTTTTATTACAATTTTGCGAGATGCAGAGGAGGAAAAAAAAAACCCCATCAAATTTGCATTTTGAAAAATGTCATAAAGTTTATTTTGTAAAATATATGGTTGTGTTCAGAAACTGAAGCCGATTTTTATGCAAAAAAAAAGTTTATTTTGAAAGATATCATTTAGAAAATATGTTATTTTATCGGTTATGTATCAGTTAAAATATTACATATGGATTTCATTAAGAATTTGACAACTTTAAGATTTAAAAAGCTTTTGTTGAAATTTATGAAAAATAAAATATTAAAAATATTAAATTTGATTATAAAAAAATCTAGCAAATTAATTGATTTTTAATTTTAATGAGTTTTTTTTTTTTCAATTATCATTTACATTTTTTTTTTTCACAACAGTATTTTCATTTTTTTTTTCACAACATTATTTTCATTTAAATTTTTAAAAAAACTGAATAAGTAAATTGCGTAAATTTTAGGTAATTTTCTACCTTTAAAAAAAAATTAAAAAATGAAAAATGTAATTTAAATAAAAACAATCCATTTATTTAATGGATTTTTAATTTAAATGAGATTTTGGTAATTGTTATTTTTTATTTAAATTTTTTTTAAATAGGCTTCTATTATTTCTTTAAGTTTAACATTTGTTTAAAATGAAAAATCCGATTTAATAAAACCGATTTTTTTTTAAGTTTTTTTTTTTCAAATAAAAAAAAGACGACCAGAGAAATATATTTAAATAATTTAATTAAAATGAATTATATATTAAATTTAAAAACTGTTTCTAAAAAGCTAAATATTTGAAATACTATATAATTTTTGAAATAATCTTTTAAAAAAAATTCATTTTTCAGGTATTTTCATGAATGTTTATTCATGAAAATACCTGAAAAAGGAATTTTTTTTCATGCTAAATTGTATCACACAAGTGATTTCAAAATGAAATTTTCATTAAAGATAACTTTGCAATTATGAGAGAAAGAGAGAGAAAAAAAATGGAAGGAAAAATGTGTTCCTGACACCTTCTTTTAGAGCTTTTAATGTGGCAAAACCACTTAAAAAAATAACATTCCAGTATGTAATAAAAATTCGTCTATATTACTTTCCCATATATAAGAGTGAGAGAGTCACTAGAATAATGTACTACACACAGTACAAGTATAGAAGCAAATGTACATTTAATGTTACCAGCATAATATTGTACACAATTTAACATGAGGTCTTTAAGTATGTGGATATATGTGGGTGGAATTGTGACGTCATTTCCAAAAACCATTTGCTATCATTATTTATTTTACTACAAGCATAAATTCCATTAGAAAACACTCACAGCAACAACAACAAAAAATATATTGACACAAACTAAAGTCTCCACACTTGTAACTTAAAAGCTTGTGACGTCAGAGAGGGGGGGGGGGTTTGATCACAATTTAAGCCTAGTACACACTTGGTCGCAATAGCCCATGTGGTATAGTGTCTCTGACTACCAAACATGAGATCAGTAGTTCAAATCCTGCTCGTGTCTATTTTGCTTGACAATGCTTAATGCTGCATGTGGACTTTTATGTCCCTCTGCCATAGGCCTATTTGGCTGCTAGCAGAGTACTAATTGTAATTGTAACAAAGGCCGGGCACAAATTAGAAAACCAAATGAGCGAGCAACCTGCAAATGCAGTGGTGGTTGGTTAGTTTAGTGTCACCAGCAACAGTTGCTGGTTGCAAGCTTGCATTGTTGCCTAATTTGCGCCTGACCTTAGTCTGTCTGTCTAGAAACAATACTTCGATGTCTCGGAAACGTTTGCGAGACAAAACTACCATATCTTTTGTATCCAATCGAAATGAAAAAAACATGATACAATGTTGTACAACATTTCTAGGTGTGGACGTGTTGCAAGACAAGGAACTGTCAATCAGTTTAATATAGCCTCCAAGGAGTAAACATGTGGAACACTGAGAAAGCTCTCAATCTGATTCAAGAAAACTTGCAAGTGTTTTAGAAACTAGAAGAGTAGTTGAATCACTTGAGAATATTTCACGTTAATTAATATCTTTCAAAATAAACTTTTTATAGACACAATATTATTAGATATAGTCTTGTTTAAAGCAGGGCCATTTTCAAACACACACAAAAGCTTATTTTGAAAGATCAACATAAAAACACCCATACATGAATTGAGTTACCCCCTTCTAGTTTCTAAAACATTCAAGTTTCTCTTTATTTTGTGAACCAGAATAATCAAGAGTTTGAGAGGCGTTTACACTTTTAAAACAATCTTAATTAGTTTACAATAAATTAGTGAATCGTTGATTTTAAACGATTTTTAATAAAAGTTTTCAAAAATACATTTTAGTGTTTTTTAAATAAGATCATAAAAATGTATTTTTTTAAAATTCTAAAATCAAGTTTAGTTAAAATGATAATTACAATTAAAAACAATTTACAAAATTTATAATATGAATAATGTTTCATAAAATGTAATTATTTTAATTACAATTTTAAAATAAAACATTGGAGTTTAATGAGTTATTTTAAAATTAACTTTTTTCTTCATTTTAGAAGAAGAAAAAAATCGCTCCAATTGCAATTGATTTTCAGAAATAATAAATTATTTTGCAATTCTAAACCAACAGTTTTGAAATAAATCTCAAAATATCTTAGGGTAATTTTTTTAATATTCTAAAATTGACCTCCACATAAGTTTCTATGGTTTCAACCAATAAGGATTTATTTAGAAAAATCTGTTTTTATGTTTATTTGTTGCCTAGCAGCCATTTTGATTTCTATTCATAAACAATAGACTCCAATAGACATCACGTGTTTGCATATTAACATTTTTATTATCATGTATAGATTTATGGATTTGTGATCTAATAATAATGGCTATTGTGTCATGTTTTCAACTGACCTTTTTTTTTTTTTTGACAATTTCCTGGAGACCTCAATATTAAGGCAAAAAAAAAAATGATGCTTTTTGCAAACAAAGAGGCTGGTTAGAGGCTAAAGTTTGTTTTAGAATTAAAATACTGCTGTAAGTTAATTCTAGCCTCCAGTCAGCCTCTTTCATTACAAAAAAAGCAATAATTCTTTTTTTAGTTATTTACTTTAAAACGTTTATTATGAAAAATACTGTTACAAAAACTTAAAATAATCTCCCTACTATTCTAGTCTCTAACAAACTTGTAAATTTTTTTCTTAAAAGTTATTCATCTGTAGGGCTCGAATTTGTATGCAATATCAAACAAAAATGTGTTTCTCAATCTGTCACCCAAGAGCCAATTATGAAGTAACAAAGTCATGTTTAGATCAACCAACAATTATGTTTTTTGTTTGTTTCAACAACAAAAAAACACTGATTAGAGGCTAGAACTCTTAATTGACAACTAATAGTAACCCCGACATCTAGCCTCTAACCAGGTGTTTTGATTAGAAAAAGCATAATTGCAGCATAGCTCAAGCAATGATGATTAACTTCACAATAGGCACTTGGGCCACAAATTGGGAAACATTTTGCTTGATTTTGCATGAAAATCCGAGCCCTTCTCATCTGAATATCAAAGTTTTTAAGTTCTCTTTAATAATTAATTCATACATTAAAAAAAAATGTTTAATTAGAGAACCTTAAAAAAAAGTCATTTTTACAGTTTGTGTTTTGAATAATTACTCTGCTAAGCAGTTCAGAAGGTCTATGGCAGAGGGACAGTTACTTTGAAGTAAAATTAAGAAGTTTCTTTTATACTTTTCCGGTTGTAATCATAACCTAACAAACATCACCGAGTTTCCGTTCACGAGAAACTCTCTTTTCCAGCTATCTCTCTCTCTCTCTCTTTCCCAGCTATTTTTTTTTTCTCTCTCTCTCTCTCTCTCTCTCATCCAGCTATTTCTCTCTCTCTCTCTCTCTCACTCTTTTCCAGCTATCTCTCTCTCTCTCTCTCTTTCCCAGCTATTTTTTTCTCTCTCTCTCTCTCTCTCTCTCTCATCCAGCTATTTCTCTCTTTCTCTCTCTCTCTCTCTCTCTCTTTCCCAGCTATTTTTTTCTCTCTCTCTCATCCAGCTATTTCTCTCTCTCTCTCTCACTCTTTTCCGGCTATCTCTCTCTCTCTCTCTCGTTCCCAGCTATTTTTTTCTCTCTCTCTCTCTTTCCCAGCTATTTTTTTCTCTCTCTCTCATCCAGCTATTTCTCTCTCTCTCTCTCACTCTTTTCCAGCTATTTCTCTCTCTCTCTCTTTCTCGATCTCTCGGCAACGAGGATTTCATTAATTTGTATAAAGTACATTTAGGATACAAGTACCAAGTACTAAAAATTCAACTTAATATCCTGAAACACTTGTATTTTTCTTTCCTTCTTTTTCTTCTGAAAATCTCTCCTCGCAAGACGGAAACTAATCTATTTTATTAGGAGAAAAAAAAAGGAGAATTCATTTTGTTGCCATTTAATAATATACGGCATAAAAAGTCTTCTCTCTCTCTCTCATTATTTGGCACCGAAAAAAAAAAGAAGAAAAAAAAATCACTGTTAAAAGAAACATAAATTGATAGACTCATAATAAGTTACCATCATCGAAGGTAAAAACCAAAGCCGTAATATTTATACGTCGTAGAGAAAGTAACTATCGAGAGAAAACAGCTATTTAACCAATTATTAGCCTCCTCCTCCTCCTCTTCCTTCAATACGAAAGTTACGAAACCACAAATTCGGAAAAAACAACAAGGCTAAAGGAGACTAGGTGCGAGGATGCTAAGAGAGCCATAAATACTCCCGGTGTTTAATCCATCGGAGAGGATGGCCACATCGCGAGGTACTACAATGTCCTAGAAAAACCTCGGAAGGTCTCACGAGGTCCCAGCTTGCCGATGATCGATGCCGTACATCATCAGACCCTGGGCGGCAGGGACCTTTTGAAGGTTAACGGAGAGCAGTACGAGAAGGCTAGCAGTAGGAACCAAATAGCTGATTTCTCTAAACAGCTATTTTCTCCATTCGACATAATGTATGTATGTTTCGCGTGCTCTCTCGATGACTGAAATGAGGTCTGGTCTTCCTCATAAGAGTTCTTACGTGTTGTTTGTTACTCTCTCGTCTTTTCTCCCTTTTAATGAGATTTAGGTGTAAATAACTAATTAAGAGCGGAAAATACTTCACGAAGAGAGTCCAGCGCAGAATATTATTTCAAAATGAAATTATATTATATATAATTTTATATAAAAAAGACAAAAATTCAATAATACACATTCTTATATTAACACTTAAAATGCGATACGAGTAACTTTGGAAGCAACAATTTTTTTTAAAGGAATAAATTCATAAGTTTCTAAACAAAACAAAAAACACCTCGTTTCGAGACTAGTGTTTAGCGAGGTTCCTCATCAAGATAAGAATTTTAGTCTCTCTAAACAGGTTTTTGTTTTGAAACTTAAAAAAAAACCACAGCTTTCTTAGTTCGGAAGGCTCGGTCCACATTAAGCTGACAAAAGTACAACATGAGTTCGAGACAAAAACGCCAGAAAAAAAGCTGGTTTTGAAAACAAAACAAAACTTAATTTTCATTAACCTGTCAGCAGTATTCAAGACAAAACCTACAACAAATTTGGGTTTTATTTTTGTTTCTATAGTTGTGTCCTGTGTAAACTACGCAACTGTTCTGTTGTTGTCCACAACTGCACAGACCAAAATTGAAAGAATGTTGCGTATTACCCGAGAGAAAACACGAACCGACTCGAGCCGGGACAGAGAATTGTTTGTGAAATTACAGACAAAACAAAAACAAAACACAAAAGTCGCAGAAATGTTTTAGTATTCGTCGCTAATTTGTCTCTCGAAACACACAAGTTTCTGTTTTGTCAGCTTCATGTAGATCCGGCCTAAGACAGTTGGAACCTGAAATTAATTCGATTTAAAGTAATTTCATGTTGATATCTTTCAAAATAAACTTTTTTTTTTATTAAAGTTTGAAAATTTCAGTTTCATCGAAAAACGTTCAAATTTCTAAAATTTTCTTTTTTTTTTTTTTTTGAAAATGTCTTTAAAAAGTTTATTTTGAAAGATATCAATTGTGATAACTTACAAAATTAACCTTTTTTCTTGAAATGTTTGAAAATTTTCAGGTTCTTATTTCAATTGAAATTCGTCAACAACAACAAAAAAAACGTTCAAATTTCGCGATTTTTTTTTAAATTTCTTTAAAAAGTTTATTTTGAAAGATATCAATTGTGATGAGTTGATAACTTACAAAATTAACCTTTTTTCTTGAAATGTTTGAAAATTTTCAGGTTCTTATTTCAATTGAAATTCGTCAACAACAAAAAAAACGTTCAAATTTCGCGATTTTTTTTAAAATGGCTTTAAAAAGTTTATTTTGAACGTGAAAAAATACTCTTAAGTGATTCAAAATACCTTTCTAGTTTTTAAAAAAAAATATTTTCAAATTCTTCTTTTAATGCCTGTTTCTGAAACTGCAGAAACAACCAGAATTCCATTGTTCGTACTTCATTTGCATAATCTTGTAAATTAAAACGCTCTTTTTTCTTTACATTTCCTCTCTTTTTACGAAATTTCAAAATAAGCTTTAAACCTCCTTCTCTTTGGTCGAAATCTTGTCGAATACTAACCTTCGTCGAATACTAACAACTACAAAACTAATCATCGTAAAAATCAAGTTAAATCACAATTTTAAAGCTTAGAAAAATAACTATTTACAAACTTAACTAATAATAAAATAAGTTACCCGAAACTGAAAAGGGAAATAATAATTAAAACAATTAAAAAAAAATACTTTCTGTGTCGGCGAAACAAAGATCTCGGAGGGAGAGAAAAGGAAAATTCCGCAAAAACGGTTTTCGAAACCACCGTTATCGTGAAGCCACTTCCCGGTTTGTTTTATTTTGGTTTGGTTTTCTTTTGTGTTTCAATCGGCATCGTCTTTCGAGACAAACTGTCGCTCGTTGCCATTTCTGAAACAGACAACAGGAAACAACTGATTTAATTCGCCTTTTTTTTACCCAGTTAAGATTTTTTTCGGTAATTTTAGTTTTAGCTCCATTTAGCTACTTGACTTTCATTCAGTTTAACCGTTTAATTTTTCATGTAGTTTAGGTATTCATGATTATATCCAGTTTAACTTCTAAATTAACCAATTTACAACCTATTCTCATCCAGTTTACCCTTTTAATTTTTTTAAACCAGTTTAACTCTTTAAACATAATTCAGCACATAAAACTTCCAATTTAGCCCTTAACTATCAAATTTAGGTCTTAAACGACTCATTTAACTGATAAATTTATACAGTTCTGATCATAATAATTCAGTTATGTTCTTGATTATCGCGGTTTAATTGAAGATTATCTAGTTTATCTCTAAACTACTCAACTTTAAGCCCCTTAACTATCTAGTTCAACTATTTAATCATCCGGTTTAACAGAAAATGATTTAGTTTAACTCCTAATCGTCTAGTTATAACTCCTAATTATCTAGTTTATCCTCTAATTATGTGGTTTACTTCCTGATTATCTAGTTATTTCCTAATTATCTAGTTTATCTCCTAATTATCTAGTTTATCTCCTAATTATCTAGTTTATCTCCTAATTATCTAGTTTAGCTCCTAATTATCTAGTTTATCTCCTAATTATCTAGTTTATTTCCCGATTATCTAGTTTATCTCCCGATTATCTAGTTTATCCTCTACTCATGTGGTTTACCTCCCGATTATCTAGTTTATCTCCTGATTATCTAGTTTATCCTCTAATTATCTAGTTTATCTCCTAAATATCTAGTTTATCTCCTAATTATCTAGTTTATCTCCTAATTATCTAGTTTATCCCCTAATTATCTAGTTTATCTCCTGATTATCTAGTTTATCTCCTGATTATCTGGTTTATCTCCTAATTATACTGTATAGTTTATCTCCTGATTATCTAGCTTATCTCCTAATTATCTAGTTTATCTCCTAATTATCTAGTTTATCTCCTAATTATCTAGTTTATCTCCCGATTATCTAGTTTATCCTCTAATCATGTGGTTTACCTCCCGATTATCTAGTTTATCTCCTGATTATATTGTTTATCCCCTAATTATGTAGTTTATCCCCTAATTATCTAGTTTATCCCCTAATTATCTAGTTTATCTCCTAATTATCTAGTTTATCTCCTAATTATCTAGTTTATCCTCTAATCATGTGGTTTACCTCCCGATTATCTAGTTTATCTCCTGATTATATTGTTTATCCCCTAATTATGTAGTTTATCCCCTAATTATCTAGTTTATCCCCTAATTATCTAGTTTATCTCCTAATTATCAAGTTTATCTCCTAATTATCAAGTTTATCTCCTAATTATCAAGTTTATCTCCTGATTATCTAGTTTAAGTATTAATCACCAAGTTTAGCTCTTAACCCAACCTAGTTTAGCAAATGACTATCGAGTTTAGGTTTTAAAACATCCAGTTCAGATCATAATAATCCAGGTTAACTCATAAATTTATCTAGTTTATCTCTTAACCATGAATTACGGCTCACAGTTATCTATTTTTGACAACAAATGGTGTCACACGATGGTATATATTCTCGCTTAACATATATTCAGCTGTTGGTCAACATTCAAGTCAAGAAGAAATCGGGGATCTCGGGATCGGTTGCGATCTCCTAGGCCCAAACGGTCGCACTCGCAAGAAATATACTTACGTATTTTCAATCTGTTCGTCCAAAAAAACGTCTCTGTTATTCGAAAGCAACAAAATAGCCTCTTCGTAAGACGGTGGAGGCGCCTCTTCCGCAAAACGGCCACTCGAGCTCCTCGTTTGACCTTCCGATAGTGGACAGTCTTCGAACTGACCGACGACAAGATCGTACGAAGGTGGCAATGTTAAAGAACTAGGATTTCTGAATAAGCAAAGATATTGCATTACGAAACCCCGTACTTTAATGACAAGTTACAAGTACAAGAGAGAGAGAGAAACAAAATCAAAAAGGAAACTTCCTTTCCCTCCTTTTGTTTCTCATCAAAATTCACCTATTAAAACCCATTTGTGAATGTGAATTGTGAAGTTCCTGAAAAATAAAATAGAAAAACGTTTCTATTACAATGGAATATTACGCAAAAGAGGAAATTTATTACGAGATTTTATTTCCTTCTGTGTGTCTCGAAAGTTTTTCATGGCCAATTTTTCTAATTTCAAATCTCGCCGGTTCAAAATTCGAACTTATAAAGTGTCTTCTTGACCAGTTGTAGCTCAGCCCTTGTGGTCACTTTATGGCTTAACTCTTGACCACTTCGAAGCAATCTTTAACCACTTCGAAGCCAAGATCTTAACCACTTTGAAGCTCGGATTTTGACCAGTTGAAAGTCAAGATCTGGACCAGTTCGAAGCCAAGATCGGGACCAGTTTGAAGCCAAGATCTGGACCATTTTGACGCTCAGATTTTGACTACTTCGACGCCAAGATGTTCATCACTTCTAAGCTGAGATATTAACCTCTTCGACGCCAAGACCTTGACCCACTTCAAAGTTCAGAAATTGACCATTTCAAAAATTCTAGAAATTCAAAACGTCAGTTTTAAACCAACTCTGAAAACCATCTCCTTCAACTTTGAACACAAAAAGGTGTTTCATAATCCGAAGAAGAAGAAAAGGAAGAAGAAGACAAAAAAAATATCAACTATTGATTGGTTCCCCATGTTTACGAAACATCGCAACAGCTTTTGTTATTAACTTATTATTACGGTTCTACGACACAATATTGTCGTAATCCTTTTATTATACGAGCAGCAGGAGGTTAGAAAAATAATCCTTCCTTTAAATTACTGCTCCTACCACATACACACAAAACATAAATAAGCCTCTTTTTTCTACACCTTTAGCACTGATTACAAACAACATCAAAACTAACAATGGATTCCCATAAGCCATTATCACTCGGGAGCATTAAGGAAAACCAAGGATTTTTATTATTATTTTCTCGTGTTTTTTTAAAAGAAAAAAACAACAACAACAAAAAAAAAGATTAATTCGACCCACATTTTATGCTAAGTATTTCGAAACTGTCGTAACCACGTTTCTAAACTCAGCAGTTAACTCAATGATGCTGATGTTATCTTCAACAATTAGATCAGTAACTCAAAGTTGTTGTTCCTAAATTCCACAAAGTTGCTCCCGAACTCCTTGAAGTTGTTCCTGAACTCGAAGTTGCTCCCGAACTCCACCAAGTTGCTCCCGAACTCCACGAAGTTGCTCCCGAACTCCACGAAGTTGCTCCCGAACTCCACGAAGTTGCTCCCGAACTCCACGAAGTTGCTCCCGAACTCCACGAAGTTGCTCCCGAACTCCACGAAGTTGCTCCCGAACTCCACGAAGTTGCTCCCGAACTCCACAAAGTTGTTCCTGAACCCGAAGTTACTCCCGAATTCCACGAAGTTGCTCCCGAACTCCTTGAAGTGGCTCCTGAACTAGAAGTTGCTCCCGAACTCCACGAAGTTGTTCCTAAACTCCAAGTTGCTCCCAAACTCCACGAAGTTGTTCCCGAACTCGACGAAGTTGTTCCTAAACTCAACAAAGTTGTTCCTAAGCTCAATAGCTCAGAAAACTTGTTCTAAAACTCAACGGCTAAAGTAACAAGGATATTGTTTAAACTCAACAAAGTTCTTAAATTTACTAAACCAAACAAAGTCGTTCTTAAACTCAATTGTTAAGTCAACAGGGCAACAAAGTCACCACAAAACTCAACAGCTCAAAAAAAGTCGCTATTAAACAAGAACAGTCACTTGAAACGAACTAAGATCGAAGATCCCTTCGATCCTAGTTAGTTTCGCGAAATCGTCACAAGAAGCTCGACGAATGTAACCGTTCTAAAAAAAAAAAAAGGTGTTGAATCCGTTGATCCCAGCAGTGACATCACACGAACACACTAAAACCCAACGAACTGAGGACGATTGCTAAACGTAACCGATCATAAAAACCCTAGTGAAAACGCCCCAAAACCAAATCTATTTGGATTACGCCCTCGAAAACGCCCAAGAAAACAGAAAAACTAAACCTAAAAGTAGGCAGTGTGACTCCCGAAAACATCTAAAATGAAATAAAACTTGAGTATTTTGCACGCGTTCATTTTATGAGACGCCATGGCACAAAGACTAGTAGAAACTCATTTCCAAACACACACAAACTCATCCAACCATACCCCAAGTAGATTGAATACTGATGTAATTTTAAACTAATAAAGACAAGAGGAAGAACCATAAATGACGATATGAACATCACAAGCAATCAACCCGAACTCATAAATTTCCATATGAGAAAAAAAAAAACTCGTATGTTTCAGAACGAAGCTGCTGCGACCAGTACGAAGCATCCCACTGAATCGAACTTCAAATAAAAAAACAGCTGTTCTCGAAAGGCCACATATTGTTTTTTTTTTAACTTTGTTAATAAACATAAAAAAAACCCGATTCGACAACAGACGGTTTCGTAACAGACCGCGAGTCTTTCGATGGAATCGGTTTCGATCACGATTCGATCCAGTAGTTCGCTCTCGAGATCTTTCCTATTTCCGTAAGAAACTAACAAGACTTTAGACGTTCATCACCTCTCGTGAGACAGGTTTACTCTTTACGATTTAATCTGTTTATTGCATCAGTTCGCAATATCAAACCTATTCCCTAAACAAACCTATCTACGACTCGCAGAGTCGCAACAATATCCCCGACAACAAAACAAAGATCGCAATATGACAAAACAGAATTCAGAAGTAGGCCTACACTTTTAGATTAAGAAATGCTTATCCTTTATGTACGAGCTTGTACGAATTTTACCTTATCGCGTAGATTCCGAAGAAACCTATACAACAACTAACAACTCTGCAACCTTACCGTGAAGGCCAGCGGCTCTAAATCTAAATAATACCCATAAAAGAACCTTAAAAAATAATCTGAGAACACCCGATGTCCCCACTTTTAAGTCCTAATTGCGCATATTTACACAGTCCAAGTATTCTTTCGATTTACAAGCCGCTAGACTCCAAATTAAAGTTGCGTCATTGTTCCACAGGTTACGATGAAGGTACGAAAAACACTGTACAATCTCCTGCACAGAGGCTAAGCACATCCTAATCGTAAGAATTTTTAAACAATCGGACACACAAAAAAATGATCTGAGCATGCGCAGTTCGTGAAATTCCATACTGCGCATGCTCAGTTCGTGAAATTCCATACTGCGCATGCTCAGTTCGTGAAATTCCATACTGCGCATGCTCAGTTGGAGCTCATTAGCATACAGAACTCTGTTAACTTACCCTGAGTAAGGCTCTTTGACGTAGAATGAAGGCCAGCAAGGTTTTCTTTCTGAGATAGAGGATCGTCTTGACGGCAATCATGAGCCCAGAGCTGATAAAGAGGGGCCCCACGAGCCACACGTGACCCAGACTGTTGAAGAACAACGACGCGGAGTTGGAAGCGGAGACGTCAAGCGCGTAAACGGTGACCACAGTGCCCACAGTGAAAAGGGCAATCGCAAGAGAGAAGTAAGAATAAGAAGTGAAATCACAGCTGGTTAATAAATTCATTCCTTCGTCTACATTGCGATATTGTTGCGCTCCAATCGACGATTCCATCGTTAATAACATCCATCATCTGAAAGAAGAATTAAGTGGACGGTCACGCGTTCAGCGACAACTAAATACGATCCCAGCACTTTCATCGTAAACAAACACTAATAAACAGACACACGTTAGTTATACGTAGTTGCGTTCAGGTGGCGCTGCAGTTCTTTTTACAAACATTTGTGTTTTTACAAATAGCTTCTCGACTATTGCGCTACCTACGTACTAGTACGTGTAACTAATATTTTGTTCAGAGTGTCTTCTTTAATTATTTTGCTTCTCATAACAGAAACAAAAACTAACATCGGACACTTGTTGTTAGTTACACGTATACACATTAAGGTAGCGCTACAGTCTTTGAAAAAATTGCGGTTTATCTCAAAGAACTATACGACTCTTGCGCTACCTTTTTATCAGAACGTGTAACTAATATTTTTCTAGAGTGTCTTTTTAAATTATTCTTTACGCTGTTTGATTAATATTAGCGACTAAGTAGCCGTTCAAAATAAATTAAATTGTTTTATTAATTTTAAAGCATTTTTTTTACATAATTTTTAATTTATTTTTATTAAAAATGTTATATATAATTTTTTTTCTATAATATTTTAAATTTTATAAACTGGTGTTAAATCAGGATTTAAAACGCCGTTAAAGTTTGGCGGCGTTACGCCGCGGCTCTACTTGTAGTTCTTTTTACTCGCAACAGATGGCGACAAAATATTCAAAACTTTATGTAATAATTAAAAACGGTAGAATCCTATTGGTTATTTCAATAAAAAATTGTGTATTTTTTTTATTTCAATTAAAAAAATTAAAAAAATATTTATACGTACAATTAAACTTTAATTTTAATTAAAAATATTATTACTGTATTTGCAATATATTGAATAGGCCTACTATGTATTCCCTTTCATGTATATTTCAAAATAAACTATATATTGATGTTTGAATAACTTTCATTTATAATTAAAAAAAATTATTCAAAAATAAAAGAAGTTTTTTATAGAAAAAATTTTTGAAAATAAACTTTTCATGAAATTTTAAAAATCTTTTATTTTCTACTGAATTGATCAAAAAAACGGTAAAATTGATTATAAAAAGAAATCTTTCAAATTATTTTTATGATATTAATAACAAATAATAATTTTCATTTTGACTTGACGTCGTTGGTAAAAAAGAAAATGTTAAATTTTTTATCGCAATGGAAATCTTTCAAAATAACCTTTTAATGACGCATTTTTATTAATAACTAAATTTTTCGCAGAATTTTTACTCTTTGTTTCAGGAAGAAGAAGAAATAAAACAATAATTAATATTTTTCTAATTGACATAATTATTATTTTTGTCTTGATTTTCTCATGGAAATTTCTAACAATCTTAGAAATTGTTCTTTCTAAAAAGTTTTGAAACTTTGAACAAAAGAAGTTTCAATCATCAAAACAAAAACCCTATGGAAAGACAGTACCCAACATAAATGGTCCCATTAGGCCCATTTAATAAACAAGACACTCAAAACCCATCAAGCCCTATCAAGACCATCATTCTCACTAAGCCAGTTAGGTATATCCAACGCCATTAGACCCCTAAAGCCTATCCAGGCCCATCAAGACCATCTGACATCAACCCACAAGGCCCATGGACTTCTTTTTCATTTTTTGCCAAAATTAAGTGTCAATTTCTGTTGAAATACATCAGCTTTCTGAAACCTGATCCTTGTCCTTATGCGATTTTTAAACTTTTATCGAGTTTCAATCATAAAATCGACCATTTAATGGTAAAAAACCAACCCACGAATTAAGTGGGGCCCATTGGAGAAAATGGTCACCATATAGAGGCCAGTAGGGCCCTAAAATAACCTCCCCATGCCAAACATCATCGCGGCTTTATGTAGGTCTATCGTGACAGCCCCAACACATGGTGGCATGTTATTATTTTCTCTTCTGAATTTTCTATTTTATATATTTTATTGATAACTGATGACGTCATATAATTATAGTGCACTGACACACATATACAAAGATGCAATCTTTTATTTTAGATTATGTGCGCAATGATATATATTAAGTGCATCATCATCATCAAAAAAAGGAGGAGTTACCAAATAGGATTTTTCTCCTGTTAGAAAATTTCTATTGCAACTCGTAGAAAACATTGAAATTTCCGCGGGAACTGTTCATTCACTCAATGACAGTCATAGGAAACACTGTATTATGTGGCAATTATAAGGTGCCTTTATATAAATAGGCCTAAATTTCACATTTTGGTGGTAGTTTTTTTTTTATTTTAGACAAAAGTTTTTTTTATTATTATTGAAAATTCAAATATGTGTTTAAAAAATGGACAATAGGCAAATGTTAATTCAATTGAAAGGTGTTTTTGATTTGTGTGATACAACTGGAGATGGATTTATAAATGTGGATAGTTTTTTAAGTCTTGGACATCAATATTTGGCACCACATACAGAGGTTGTTTTTTCTAGTCTTTTATTTCATTTTTAAGTCTTATTTTCTGTTTTTTTTTTATTATTATTTATTTATGAGATTGAGCAAAATTACGGAGCCTTGTAAAGGACATGCGAATTTTTTTTTTTTTTTAAATCTCGACATTTCGACTTATTTTTCAGAATCTCGACATGTCGACTTTATTCTCGACATTTCGACTTTTAATCTCTTTTATTCGGGCCATGTTAATTATGCCATGTTGTTTGCACCATACTCTAATAATGAAATTATTGCAAGCGTCCTTTTGTAGCAGCAATAATTTAACTATTAGAGTATGGTGCGCACAACATGGCATAATTAACATGGCCCGAATAAACGAGATTAAAAGTCGACATGTCGAGAATAAAGTCGCAATGTCGAGATTCTGGAAAAAGTCGAAATTTCGAGATTAAAGTTGAAATTTCGAGATTAAAGTTGAAATTTCGAGATTAAAGTTGAAATTTCGAGATTAAAGTCGAAATGTCGAGTCTGGAAAAAGTCGAAATTTCGAGATTAAAGTTGAAATTTCGAGATTAATGGTGAAATTTCGAAATTAAAGTCGAAATGCCGAGATTAAAGTCGAAATTTTGAGATTAAAGTTGGAATTTCGAGATTAAAGTCGAAATGTCGAGTCTGGAAAAAGTCGAAATTTCGAGATTGAAGTCGAAATTTTGAGATTAAAGTCGAAATTTTGAGATTAAAGTCGAAATTTTGAGATTAAAGTCGAAATTTTGAGATTGAAGTTGAAATTTCGAGATTAAAGTTGAAATTTCGAGTTTAAAGTCGAGATGTCGAGTCTGGAAAAAGTCGAAATTTCGAGATTGAAGTCGAAATTTTGAGATTAAAGTCGAAATTTTGAGATTAAAGTCGAAATTTTGAGATTAAAGTCGAAATTTTGAGATTGAAGTTGAAATTTCGAGATTAAAGTTGAAATTTCGAGATTAAAGTCGAAATGTCGAGTCTGGAAAAAGTCGAAATTTCGAGATTGAAGTCGAAATTTTGAGATTAAAGTCGAAATTTCGAGATTAAAGTCGAAATTTCGAGATTGAAGTCGAAATTTCGAGATTAAAGTCAAAATTTTGAGATTAAAGTTGAAATTTCGAGACTAAAGTCGAAATGTCGAGTCTGGAAAATGTCAAAATATCGAGATTAAAGTCGAAATGTCGAGATTAAAGTCGAAATGTCGAGATTTTTTTTAAAAAAATCTGGCCTGTCCTCCACAGGGCTCCGTACAAAATAATCAATATCATTTTTTTTAGTTCACTGAAGGATACTAGAAAGGCTTCTTTTTAAATTTCTACTAAAAAAAAACACTTTTGAAAGCACGCTGTATATACTGTTTTAAAAATGGCGCACAAAAGTTTAAATTTAAACTTTGAAAAATTGAATTGACAATTTCTTAAAATGAACTTTTTATGAAGAAAAATTAATTTGCAATTAAATCGGAGCCAACTTCTGCTCATCCCGTTTTCTAATTGCCTGTCAAATTTGTTACCATTAGGAACCTTCATTCATTTGCCTAACTTCTATACTAGAATAGACTTAATTTTAGGCAAATGCGTGTGTGGGGGGTGGTGGGTGGGAAGGTTTACACCTTAAATTTCAATATTACTTGTAATGCAATTAATAATAATAATAATAATTATTTTTTTGATGAGTAATTTAATTATTAATGATTCATTTTTGAGAGTTCTATAAATAAAAGTTTGAATCTTATTATTTTTGGCCGGAAAAAGTCAATTTCCTTAGTTACTGGTGCGATATTCCCCATCTCAATCCTAATTTTATGACGTAATTTGTTACAAATTTGGTAGCAGGTAGGAGGCTACATGTTGTGTAAGACTTTTTAACTTAAATTACTGTGTTTTTTTGTATTTTCTGGAGAGAAAAAAAAAGGGAAAATACTGTAATTTGTAACATTGTGTTCATGTTTGTCCCCATACATAATTATTATTATTATTATATTAATTTCCTGTTATTTGTGGAACAAGGAATAAAAGTAAAGAATTTGTCGTTTTCTTTATTTAAATGGAATTTAGTAATTATAGACTAGAATGACGTAGCTATGAATGGTTCTTCTTGTTTATTCAATCAAGTTACAAAAGACTGGAACAACAAAACGTTTTTGTTGTTAGAAATTTAGTACAATTTTAGTAACCTTATTTAGGATAAAGATTGACATACAGTAATCGATGTAAACTTTATTTAAAAAATAACTTTTAAAGAAATTCAAAGTTTGTTAGAAACTAGAATCATAGGTGAAATACGTAAAAAAAAAAATATTTTTATGATGAATATCTTTCAAAATGAACTTTTTATGAAAGCTTTTAAATGCAATTAATATATGATAGGCAATGTTTATATTGAAAAATGTAATCGCCTAATAATTAAAATTAATTTAAATGCATTTAAATAATAAACGTGTTCTACGGAGCCCCGTGAAGGACAAACAAACAATATGTCGTCGAATTCAATTTATTCAGTTAATAATCTCAAAATATTGAGTTAATACTTAAATATAAAATATACAAACTATTGACAAAATATTGATTTAGTATTTTAATTTTAAAATATTAATAATAAAGTCAATTTTATTTGGGTTCATGTCCTTAACTGGATTCCGTATAATTCACCTAAACACATTTAATTTGAATTTGAACACACTCAAGTGTGTATACAAGGTGTAAGCAGCCTAAGAATGGGGTACTGTACTACTGTTTTAACTTGCAGTACCGGTAAATAGTTACAAATATAAATTTTATATTAAATGTGGCAATTGCCTGAAATATATATGGCAACTGACTAAATTGAGGCAATTGCCTGAAATATATTGCTGCAACTAATTAAATTGCGGCGAATTGCCTGAAAGGTGTTGCAGCTGATTAAATTGTGGCAATTGTAATAACGGATAAGACAATTTTTGTTCAAATTGTTTTTGTATGCAAATGTGACACAGTCTTAAAGTTTGGCAACTCTTTAACAAAATGTATAAATTGTCTTTAAAATGTGACAATTGTCTGAAATATATGACTATTTCTTTTAAATTGTTTGGCCAATAATTAAAGGTGATATTGGTGATCCGGATAACAACCGAAATCGCAACAATCGCCAGGTTTTTTTTTTTTTGTTATTGAACGCTTCTATTGGACGTCAATGGAGTTAAAACTAATTTTACCAAAGTTTTAACAGTTTTTTTAAGGTTAGAAATTGCCAGATTCAAATGTAAATCATCCCTATTTAAAAAAATACATTTTTTCATGAAAAATAGTTTCTACTCAAAAAAATATTGCTAAATTTACCTCCAAAAAAAAAACGTCGATTTAACAACTCACAATTATGGCAAAAGTAAAATAACGACAAGTCATGATAATAACGGCAATTATCGAGAGAAAGAGAGAGAGAGAGAAATAGCTGGAAGAGAGAGAGAGAGAGGGAGGGAGAGAGAGATAGAAAGAGAGAGGGAGAAAATCACTGAAGTCAATTCGATATCAAATAATTATTAGCTTTTAATAAAAAAATTATATATTGTAAGAAAAAAAATGTTCCAATTTCTATTTAAATAACTTGAGATTTAGCCAAATTACTTGAAAATATATTAACTGAAATGACTGAATGTCATTTTTACGGAGTTGCGCTAATTATCGTTTATAGTTCAAGATGAAATTAGTTAAAATTAAAAATAAGAATTGTCTCACCGACTGAATTGTAAAGTGCAAAATAAAACTAATAAAAATTAGTATCACAATTAGAAATCAAGGTCTCCATTTTTTGTTTTTAATTTAAAAAAAAAAAAACACAAAAGAAATTAACACAAAAAAATGGCCAAAAAAAATTAACAATGGCAAACTTCAATTAACACAAGGAACAATTTAATAAAAAGAACCTTGTCACAAAAAAAATGATTATAATCAGATTAAAATCCGTTTTCCTGTGTTTTTTAATGTATTTGTTCAGCAGTGGCGCGTTTATACCTGGCCAGGCCCCTAGGCGCAGAGGAATTTCCGGGTCCTTAAGGCACTCTGAGAAATTTCAAGGCCCCTGTTTGTCATTTTTCCCCCCATTAGATTATGTATATATTGATCCCTCTTGCACACAGGCAATTAGAAATCGGGGAGAACTTCAGTTGGCTCCGCCCTTGTTATGACGACAGGCAACTTCTAATTGGTTTGTTGTGTGGCTCGACGTTGAAAAGGGTGGAGCATGTGACGTCAGACTACATAACCAACCAATTAGAAGTTGCTTTTGTCATAAAAAGGGCGGAACCAACTTCTGTTCATCCCGTTTTCTAATTGCCTGTCTGCAGGTGGCGCCTACTCAAGAGGACAAAACAGGCAAGTAGAAATCGGGTTGAACAGAAGTTGGCTCCGCCCTTTTTTATGACGAACGGCAACTTCTAATTGGTTTGTTGTGTGGCTCGACGTTGAAAAGGGTGGAGCATGCGATGTCAGACTACATAACCAACCAATTAGAAGTTGCCGGTCTATGCTGAAAATCGCCACTGTTTGTCAGCCATTTTGTTTGTTTTAAAATGTCTGAAATTCAACAATATTTTTGAAAGTGTCTACAAAATGAAATTTCAGAAATAAAACTTAAAATTTAGAATATTAAAAGTTTATAAATATCGATTAAAATGATAATTATATTTTAAAATCAACAATTTTTATGCTAATTTGAAATTTACATTAAAGTAACCCAACAACGGCAGCCATTTTTGAAATTTCCACACGAAAAAGTTTTAAACTTCTTACAGGCTATTTTAACTCTTCAAGCAAAGAAAATTCAAGTTTTTTTTATAAACTAGAATAGTAAATGCTTATGCTAAACGTATTTTCATAATAATATATTTCAAAATAAACTTTTTATAGACAAAAATTTAAAATATTCTCTCATTTTGAAAATCATAGAAAATGCTTTATTTTAAAAGTGTAAACGCCACTCTTAACTCTTAATTCTTCTGTCTTTCAAGGAGCAAAATGAAGAAAAACAGGAAAAGTCATCTAGAAACTAGAAGGGTAGCTCAGTCACTTTAAAAGGTATTTTCATATTGATATCTTTCAAAATAAGCTTTTTATGTGTTTGTTAAAATTAATCAACTTTAAGCACACGACGCTTATACCTTGTACACACATAAAGAGTTAAATGAATTCAAATTAAATGTGTTTTGATGAATTATACGGAATCCAGTTAAGGACATAAACACCAAATAAAAATTGACTTTATTATTAATATTTTAAAATGAAATACTAAATCAATATTTTGTCTATAGTTTCTATATTTTATATTTAAGTAATTAACTCAATATTTTCAGATTATTAACTGAATAAATTGAATTCGACATATTGTTTGTTTGTTCTTCACAGGGCTCTGTAGAACACCTTTATTATTTAAATGCATTTAAATTATCAAGTGTGTACTAGGTATTAGTTGATGATATTTTTCTAATTTTGTCAATAAAAAGTTTATTTTGAAAGATATCAACATGAAAATACCCTTAAGGAAATGAGTTACCCTTCTAGATTCTAAAACACCTTCAAGTTTTTTTTCTTAATTCTTCTTTTTGAACGAGAATAACTTTGAGTTTTAGGGGGTCGTTTACACTTTTAAAACAACCTTTTAATAGAAATCATCAAAATTATCGTAGTTTTTAAAACAAATTTTAAAGTTTTTATGTTAAAACAAGTTTTAAATCCAATTATGTAATTTTTTTCTTTATCTGAAATTCTCGTTTTTTTTCTTCTTTTTCGTAAATTTACAGATGAAAAAATAACTTAGATTTAAAAAAAAACATGTAAAACATTTAAGTAACTTCAATTAGATTTTTTTCTTCTTAGAAAATAATAGAAAACTTGAAGAGGCCAATGTGTTTCATTTCTAGTTTATAAAAAAAAAAGAGTTCCATGACTTTTTATTAGTCAAATTTCACGGTGAATATATATACATATAAAAAAACGGTTTATTCTTTTCTTGTCATATATTCAGTCAACCATAACGTAAAAAACTAGAAGTGCTTTTTCCCACAATGTAACAACACACAGGAAGCAAAATTTTACTTCTTTCAATAAACTTTTAAACAACTTTTAAATATGGGTTTTATGAAGAGCTTCATTTTCAAACTCTTAAGAGTTATTCTACGTTTTTATACTAAAGAGAAATTGAATGTGCGGTTAGAAACTAGAAAGGTAACTTTCAAAATAAACTTTTTATAGATAAAAAAAAATTTATAAATATTTTCAAACTGACATAAATAAAAATTCATTTTAAAAGATATCAACATGAAAATTCTCTTTTATCTGATTGAGCTACCCATCTAGTTTCTAAAAAAAAACACTTTCAATTTTTCTCTTAATTTTATCCATGAAAGATGGAATAACCAGAGTTCGAGAGAGCATTTACATTAAAATTTAAAATTTCGCCGTTTTGAAACTGTCATAAAATGTTTATTTTAAAAGATATCATTATCATATGAAACTTAGAATAATCATCTACTATTCCAGTTTCTAAAAGAAATTTGGAATTAAATCTTAATGATAAAATTTGTAACTAATGTAAATTGTATTGTGATTTTAATCTGAGCCACCATTTCTCAAAATTTCATAAAAAAAATTATAAAAATTTAATTTTACATATTTTTAACAAAGAAAATACATTTACATCATTCGTTTACTCTTCTAGTTTCTAACAAATATGGAATTTCTTTTCAAAATAGCCTCTAAACATGCAAAAAAAAAAATGAAGCTTAAAAGGATAATCCTCTAAGAATAAAGCCATAAAGCTCAGGACACTAGAGGGCACCAGACATAAATTGAAAGCGCCACCTTGTGTTATTTTTCATAAGTTTTATAAAGTGGGCCATTTTTTTTTTTTCTAATTTGGTTCCCACGGCAATGCACCTGCTACCTCAAATATTGTTTCCCCCTCCCTCCTCCTCTCCACCCATATTAAAGCTACTTATCCCATTTAAAAAGGATGTTAGGGTAGGGTGCTCAATATAGTGAGGATGGACACTGTCCATTAAGCATAGTCATCCATGTATGACAAACTGAAGCTAACACCCTTGTAACAGTTAACCCTAATTTTTCCCCCTAGCCTCATTTAGCCTCACTCCCATCAATACTCATCAAAATATGCAAATTAGGATACAGAGCTTATATGTTTATAATGTGAATAAGGCAAAAAAAAAATGGGCTTTTTCAACTAGAGACTGGTTAGAGGCTAGAGTTCTCTTCGAGTTAGCTTTCAGTTTATCTAGATTTTTAGCCTCTAACGTCTTTTTGAAATATGAAATATTATTTAATTAATAAGTTTCTATTCAATAAATAATTTTGCTGTCATTCACACATTAAATATTTAAATATAATTTGCATTTTTGTTTTATTAAAATTATTAAAATTATTAACCAGACAACGACCTCACAGGAGTTTTTTTTTCTTTTGTAAAAATAACACTAGGTGGCGCTTTCGATTTCGAATGTATTCCTGAACTTATTATAAAAAAACTTTTAAAAATGAAATCGATTTGAAAGTTTGTTTAGAAACTAGAAGAGTAAAGAAATGATTAAAATAACTTTCACGATTATCTTTCAAAATGAACAATCTATCACAACTTTTAAAAATGGGAACTACCACTAGGTGACGCTTTCGATTTCGAATGTATTCCTGAACTTATTATAAAAAAAGTTTTAAAAACGAAATCGATTTGAAAGTTTGTTTAGAAACTAGAAGAGTAAAGAAATGATTAAAATAACTTTCACGATTATCTTTCAAAATGAACTATCTATAACAACTTTTAAAAATGGGAACTACTACCACTAGGTGGCGCTTTCGAATTCTAATGTATTCCTGAACTTATTATAAAAAAACTTTTAAAAATGAAATCGATTTGAAAGTTTGTTTAGAAACTAGAAGAGTAAAAAGAAATGATTAAAATAACTTTCACGATTATCTTTCAAAATGAACGATCTATAACAACTTTTAAAAATGGGAACTACTTTCTTTTTCTTTTTTCAATTTAATTTTTTGCTAAAATATGGAAGCAAAATAAAACATTTTAAAAAACTAGACAAAATTGTTCATTTTTCAAAATATCATCACTTCTCGTTTACTCGTCTAGTTTTCTAATAAACTCTGAATTTTTTTTAAGTACATGCTTATTATTTCTTAAGCTTAACAGTGATATTACTGTTCTATGAGCCGGTTTGCATATTTAGCAATTATTTATGTTGAATTAGTGATTATTTTGAATAATTAAATCGTTTAATTTAAAACACGCAAGAGCGTGATCGAGAAAAATAGTAAAAACAAAAAAATCCGAGGTTATAATTTACTTTTCAAGAGAAGAAGAAACAAAAGATTCATTTAATATTTATTTATTGTTAAACGTATAATTAATTAACAGTTTACTTTAATTATTGTTTTTTTTATTAATGTTAATTATTGTTTAAATTTTATATGACCCACTTTTTTTTGGCTAAAGGTTAAAACAAATCAGTAAAAATAATTTTTTTCCATTTGTAACTCAAATTAATTCAAATAAAAGTAACTAAGTCATTAATTTTGTCAGGGTTTACTCCCCCGAGGTTACGCTCTTTTTACCATTGCCCAACGTATGGCTCCCGTAGTCACTTCTGACCACGGACGGTCAGTTCTGTCCACGGGTGGTCAGAAGTGGGCCCGGGGTTGCCCATCACTCTGCCGGGTCCTAACCGACCGGGATCGGTCGACGCTTTTTCGACAGTAAAATTGTTTGAAAGTTACTTTAAAGAAGAAATTAAAAATTGCATGTTTCAAAATGAACTTTTTTTCTTACAGTTTTTGAAAAATGTTAAAACTTTCATATTTCACTTCAAAACAAAAACAAAAAACACAAAAGTTGCAGAAATGTTCTACAATTGTCGCCAATTTATCTCAAAACACTTGAGTATCTATTTTGTTTCTGTTTTGTAGCTTGATGTGGACCCGGCCCCAAAAAAAATAGCATGACATTATCTTTCAAAATCAACGTTTTATTATTTTTAAGATTTTTATATAAAAGTTTATTTTAAAATACATATATAATAAAAGTACTTTGATTAAAATCAAGTTACTCTTCTAGTTTTCAAAGAAATATGGAAAATAGAATAAGCAAAAACTGAAATTCGGATATATTTGAAAATAAAAAGTTTTATTTTCAAAATTTTATAAAACATTCATTTTGAAAGATGTCTAGAATTTAAATAAAAAAAGTCTAATTTTCACAAGTAACTTAACGTATATTTGTTCCTCGTTACTTTAGGATGTTGAAAGACTTTTGTATTTACTTGATCCTTCAGGAAAAGGTTACATAACATTTGAGGACTTTTCAAATGGCGTTCTCATTGCAATGCAAGGTAAATTATATTATTTAACATCACATTTTCCCATCGTTTATAATAAACAATACAAAGGCAGGAAATTAAGGTACTTTTAAAAGTGTAAACGCCCTTAAGAACTCTCGGTTATTCTGTCTTTCAGAAGAGAAAAATGAAGAGAAACTTGAAAATGTTTTAGAAACTAGAAGGGTTAAAGAGTATTTTCATGTTGATATCTTTTAAAATAAGCTTTGTGTTTTATGGCTTTTTAAAAAAAAAAAAATCAAAAACACTGGTTAGAGGCTAGTACACTAGTTGACAACTGATAGTAAACCTGACAACTAGCCTCTAAATTAAAAGGAAACTATAGATTTATAGAAAGTATTTTAGAAACTAGAAGGGTAGCTTAATCTTCACGTCATCATTAAAGTAACTGCAATTATGCCTTTTCTAATTAAAAAAGGCTGGTTAGAGGCTAGGTGTCTGATTACTATCAGTTGTCAACTAAAGAATTCTAGATCAACCAACATTTATGGCCTTTTTTTTTAATAAATCAAAAACACTGGTTAGAGGCTAGAACAATATAGCTAACAACTGATAGTAAACCAGACAACTAGCCTCTAAATTAATAGAAACTACAGATTTATAGAAAGTATTTTAGAAACTAGCTTAATCACTTAAGGATATTTTTATGTTGATATAATCTTTCAAAATAAACTTTTTTATGCAATATAAAAATTTTGTCTATAAAAAGTTTATTTTGAAAGATATCAACATGAAAAAAAAATACAATTAAGTGTTTGAATTACCCTTCTAGTTTCTAACACTCATTCAATTTCTTCTTAGTGTTGCTCTTCTGAATATTAAAAAATAAAATGAAGGGCGTATTTTTCTGCAGTTTCATAAGAGCAACAATAAGGGAAAATTTGAATGTGTGTTAAAAAATAAAAAACTAGCTGAATTCACTTTCATGTTGCTATCTTTCAAAATAAACTTTTTATAGAAATAAAAATTAAAACAATATTTTCAGCTTAAAATTATCTTAATTTTCAAACGGACATAAAAAAGCTTATTTTAAAATATAACAAGATTGAATTGTCCTTTAAGTGATTGAGCTACCCTTCTAGTTTCTAAAAAAACCTTTCGAAGTTTTTCTTCATTTTGCACCTGAAAGACAGAATACTACAGAGTTCGAGAGATGCGTTTACGCTTTTATATTTCATTTTAAAATATAGCAACATAAAACAATTCAATTAATAGTTTAAAATCCACTATAACTTTTTTAGTAAAAATTAATATCCTTTTTTTTATTAATTTGATCATGAAAATCGATAAGAAAACTTAAATTTTGAAAAATCTGATCATAAAAATCGATAAGAAAACTTAAATTTTGAAAAATCTGATCATAAAAATCGATAAGAAAACTTAAATTTCGAAAAATCTGATCATAAAAATCGATAAGAAAACTTAAATTTTGAAAAATCTGATCATAAAAATCGATAAGAAAACTTAAATTTTGAAAAATCTGATCAAAAAATCGATAAGAAAACTTAAATTTTGAAAAATCTGATCATAAAAATCGATAAGAAAACTTAAATTTTGAAAAATCTGATCATAAAAATCGATAAGAAAACTTAAATTTTGAAAAATCTGATCATAAAAATCGATAAGAAAACTTAAATTTTGAAAAATCTGATCATAGAAATCGATAAGAAAACTTAAATTTTGAAAAATCGGATCATAAAAATCGATAAGAAAACTTAAATTTTGAAAAATCTGATCATAAAAATCGATAAGAAAACTTAAATTTTGAAAAATCTGATCATGAAAAAAAAACGCTTAAAAAGTTTAAAATCGACAATTTCCTTTTTTTTTCTCTCTGAAGAAAAAAAAAAGTTGGTCAAAAAACGTTCAAATTAACCGTTAATTTATCCGATAATGAGATAAAAACAACAGCCTTTTCAAAATCGGTGAACCATAAAAAGAGTTGAGTGTACCATTAATTCCGTTAATTATGAAATTTTAACAAATGATATATTCTTAATTTACTCAAAAGTATTGAATCTTTTTTTTTTCTAATTACAGGTGGAAATCTAAACCAATTAGAAAGTTTAAATCATTCAACCAATTTGGTAAGATAAAAATCTAATTAAAATAAAAACCCTCGAAACTCATTAAGAAAAAAAAATAATTAGAACTCTTCAAAAACAATAACTATTATTTAATAATATATTTTAATTTGCATTCTACTTTTTAATTTGAACGAAAGAAAAGAAAAATTATTGCTTCTCTCGAACTCCTGATTAGTCTGGTACAAAATTAAAAGAAACTTGAAAGTGTTATAGAAACTAGAAGGGTAGCTCAATCATTTAGGCTTATTTTCATATTGATATCTTTCAAAATAAACTTTTTTTTAAAATAGGAATTTAATTGAAAAATATATCATCTACTTAAGAGGTTGAGTTATATGCAAACTCACATAAAAAAGCTTATTTTGAAAGATAAACAACATGAAAATACCCATTAAGTGACGAAGCTACCATTCTAGTCTCTAAAACAAATTCAAGTTTTCTCGTCATTTTACATCTGAAAGACAGAATTATTCAGCGTTCAGGAGGTGTTTACACTTTAAAACCACCTTAAATGATTCAGATGACCCTTTCTAGTATCTAAGTTGCTCTTGAAATACATAATAATTAATCATTAATCAAGAGTTTGAATTAAATCAGTTTTTCATAAAATATCTTAATTAAGATACAACTTTATGTATTCACATTTTTGTTTTATTTTATTTTTTCAACAATAATTGAAATTAAAACAAAGCAACAATTAAAACAAGGATTTTTTTTTTGAGGAGGGGGGGGGGGGGGTTCATTTTAATCTTCTTTGTTTTTCATCAAAAAAAGGGAAATGACCGAAGAACAATTTTTCTGTCCTCCATTTCCCATAGTTGAGTATGCATTTCATGTAACAGTAGAATACTATAACAGTCATAAGATAGACATTAATTCATACCAAACGTTTCCCACAGTGGCAACTTTTAACACCAACACAATGCAAAATTTTACCTCTGCCACAAAATACCAACCTTTACCAACATACCCATAATTAACACAATACTACAATACCAAATTTTATCACACCACCACAATACCAAACTTTACCACAGTACCAAACATTACCACACTTTACCACAATACCAAACAATACCACACTTTACCACAATACCAAACAATACCACACTTTACCACAATACCACACTTTACCACAATGCCACAATAATAAAGTTTACCACAATGCCACAATACCAAACATAACCATAATACCAAACTTTACCAGAATGCCACAATACCACACTTTACCACAATACCAAATTTTGCCACAATGCCACAATAATAAAGTTTACCACAATACCAAACATTACCATAATACCAAACTTTACCAGAATGCCACAATACCAAACTTTGCCACAATACCAAACATTACCACATTTTACCACAATACCACAATACCAAATGCCAGTGCCACAATAATAAAGTTTACCACAATGCCACAATACCAAACTTTACCAGAATGCCACAAATGCCAAACTTTGCCACAATACCAAACTTTAAGACAATGCCACAAATATCAAACTTTACCACAATGCTGCAAATGCCAAACAATACCTCGCAACAATACCAAACATTACCTCTGCCACAATGCCAAATTTTGACACTATGCTATTGCCAGTTGGTCCCAGAACAGAAATTAATAAAAAAAATTTGGTCATTTCCGGTCGCCATCTTCAAAATATATTTTTCGTGCCATTATCATGATACCATCATTTGATGTTTCTACAGTCAAGAAAAAAATAAAACTTAGTTTCAGACTAGAAATGACAAAAAGTTCTGATTACAGCACATTACAAATTGAATACAGTTTTTTTTTTATGATTATTAAATAAAATATGTTTTGCTACTTTGCATAAACTAGAATCATGAATTTTTAAAATTGGTACCAATAAACTGTGATGCTATCTAGAGGGCGCCACTGGCTGTATGTGTCAAAGAGAAATTATAGGTATTCAAAGAATTCAACTATTAGGCCTACTGCAATGCTATCCTCTCCTCTGTGTACAACACTTCTTCCGCCGTGCGGTGGCGCTGCATGCCAAGTTATATTGGAGGTAGAGGCTAGAACAAAAGTTGCAATTGCTTTCAATAACTGCATTGCAAATTATGTTATGATGACTTTTTTTTTTGTGAATAAAATAATCCTTGTCATGCACTTTTAATGCATTTTTAATATAAATTGCAAACTTTGCAATCTTCACAAGAGCTAGGTGGCGCTTGCTACCTTCTTTCCCCCCTCTTGGCTACTTTTATATTTTATTGAAAACAAAAGAAACCCTCAATAATTTGATAAAATAAATTTATAATGTTTTGTTATTAAGCAAATTCGGCCATTTACACTGCAATATAAAATCCCTTGTTATATTAAAATAATAAGAAGCCATCAACCTCAATTGCGAATAATAATAATAAAAAAATTGAGGACTCAAAAGTGACGTCATTGACTTCTCGACAGTCGTAAACGCGTGACTGTGAAGATTCTCGAACCCCTCCTTCAATACACACACACACACACACACATACAACAGGTAGAAAAATACTTTCGGAAATTCCTCAGTGTGTCTCGTGCACTCTGAGCGCTCAGATCCGCTCTGTTGTCGCTCCCTTCATTATATATATACCTACCATTACATACATAAGGATATTCTTAAACCTCTTATTTTGAACATTTATCAATTTGGATTTATAATATTAGTGATTTATGTTATTTAACTACTAAATACCTATGAAGGCGATAAGAAAATGGAATCAACGACGTTGACAAAGGTGAGAAAAATGTTCGCAGAAAAAAAAAAGCGGACGTCCGTTTAAATAGTCAAAGGGAGGGGGAAACATAAATACCTTACAATAACCGCTCTTCAAGAGCGCTTTTAAGCTGAGGTTCTTATGGATTGACTCATGAACGCAATGGCAGCTGTTCTCGCCGCCATTTTGTGTCTTTCTTTAACTACCGTTAAGTTTCTTTCAATTTCTTTAAAATTCATTTATTGTTTAAAATAATACAAAAATTTGAAATTAATTGTAATTAACAATTAATTTCAAATTTTTGTATTATTTTTATTATTAATGAAAAAAAATTTCGAATTTTTAATAAAAAATTTTATAATTATTTTTTTCAAAATTAAATTTTAAAATGGACGGACACAAAATGGTTTCCGGTTATTATAGTTGTCAATGGGTTTTAATAAGATACACAAATGAAAGTTATTTTATTTTAGTATAAATCTTTTAATATTCGGTAACGTATCCGTAACGGTAACGTCTGTAATTGATATACTGTAATATTTCCAAAACTGTCGGTAACTTATCGGTAAGTTACCGAATCGGTTTTTGTTTTGGTTTTGATAAATTATGTTAAATTTTTTTGTTTATTATTTTTAACATTTCGGTAAGATTTTTTCAAATATCCGTAAGGGTTCGGTAAGGTCTTAGTATGGTCGATAACATTGCCAAAAATTTAGTAACCGGTATCGGTAAGACACGTAAAAGTTTTTTTAAAGTCGGCTAGATTTTTTGTTTATTATTTTCAACATTTCGGTAAGGTTTTTTTAAAATATCCGTAACGATTCGATAAGATCCGTAAGGTCTCGGTAAAGTCCATAACATTGCAAAAATTTTAGTAACCGGTATCGGTAAGACACGTAAGAGTTTTTTAACGTCTGCTAGATTTTTTGTTAAATATCTATTGATATTTTTGTAAAGTCTGTAAAGGTTTTTTTTTAATTATATGTAACGTTTCGGTAAGGTCTGTAAGGTTCTTAAAATAAAAGTAATGATTGGTAACAGGATTCGTTAAGATCCGCAAGGTTTTTGATAAATCCTGGAAGTTTTTTTTTAAATATGTGAGGTCTGTAAGGTTTTTTTTAAGAAGATCCATACCATTTCCGTAAGGTCCGTAAAGTTTTCTTTAGGTGAGATATCGGTACCGTTACGGAAGTTGTGGTAAGGGTGTGTCATGAAATGTGATACATGAAAAAACAATAAGGTTTTTTCTTTTCTTATTGAGGCCAAGTTAAAACAAGAAGAAATTGAACTAGACCCAGAAAGAAAAGTTTGCAAAACTTAATGACGTCACACAAAAGTTTTCTTTAATTAAATAAAAGTTAGTAAAACCGAATTAAATCGAATTAAAAACTTTTTTTTTTGTTTCGTAAAGAATCAGACAATGTTTTTTCGTGTTAAAAGAAAGTTTTTGTTATTGCATGAAACGTGACTGAAAATATATTTCGTGTTAAGCGGTTTAATTAAAAAAAGTTAGTAAAATCGAATTAAATTAAAAAAAAAATTTGTCTTATAAAGGAATCAGACAATATTTTTTCGTGTTAAAAGAAAGTTTTTTGTTAGTCTGTGAAACGTGATTAAAAATATATTTCGTGTTAAACGGTTTAATTAAAAAAAAGTTAGTAAAACCGAATTAAATCGAATTAAAAACTTTTTTTTTTGTTTCGTAAAGAATCAGACAATGTTTTTTCGTGTTAAAAGAAAGTTTTTTGTTAAGTCTATGAAACGTGACTAAAAATATATTTCGTGTTAAACGGTTTAATTAAAAAAAGTTAGTAAAACTGAATTAAATTAAAAAAAATTTTGTCTTATAAAGAATCAGACAATATTTTTTCGTGTTAAAAGAAAGTTTTTGTTATTCTAAAAAAACCGGACTGAATTATTATTTCGTGTTTTATCTCTTTTTTCGTATTATCCGTTTTCGTGTTAATAAACGGTTTTCACTGTAATTTCCATACGAATTTTGAACTCGAAAATTGTCACAAATTAAAAGACAACAAAAAAATTAAGAAACAATTGAAATTTTAATAAAAAAAAAGGGTGGATTTTTCTTTTGTTTAATTTCGCTTTCTTTATTATTAAATAAAAAATATTATTATTTAATTTCAATTGAAATTTCGATTGAAATAAAAAAAAATGTCCGGAACAAAATCATAAAATGAAAAATGAAAGTAAAATTAAGAAAAAATAAAACCATAAAAAATAAACTATTGTAAAAAAAAAAAATAAATAATAAAATTCAATACAATTGAATTTTTTTTTTAAAAAGAACAATTGAAAAAGTTTTCTGTTTTTAAAAGTTCAACAGAAAAATTAAGTAGAAAGTTATTTTTAGAAGCTTTTGTGTTAGAAACTAGAAGGGTAACTCTGAATCACTTCATAGTATTTTCAATTTTTCATGTTTAATATATCTTTCAAAATAAACTTTTTACGTCATGTTTGAAAATAACCCAAGTTTACTTTCTAAGGTTATTTTCAAACATTACATAAAAAGTTTATTTTGAAAGATATCAAAAACTATGAAAATTAGTAGAATTTAAAATTCCGGATCTTAGAAATGAAATTTCAAAAGCCCAAATAAACATCAATTAAAAAACTAAACAAGTAATTAATAAATTAAAAAGTTGACGATGAATCATTTTTTTCTTCTATCTTTTATTATCATAATGGTCCTCTAAAACTAATTAGTTAAGGTTATAATAATAGGTAATAATACAGTAAGAGACTAGAAAGAAGTCTAGATAGATAGATAGAACGAGGGGGAAAGAGAGAGAGAGAGAGAGAGAGGAGAGAGATAAAGAAAGAGAGAGAGAGAGACAGAAAGAGAGAGAGAGAGAGAGAGAGAGAGACAGAAAGAGAGAGAGAGAGAGAGAGAGAGAGAGACAGAAAAAAAGAGAGAAAGAAAGAAAAAAAAGAGAGAGAAAGAAAGAGAGAGAGAGACAGAAAAAAAGAGAGAAAGAAAGAAAAAAAAGAGAGAGAAAGAAAGAGAGAGAGAGACAGAAAAAAAGAGAGAAAGAAAGAAAAAGACAGAGAAAGAGAGAGAGACAGAAAAAAAGAGAGAAAGAAAGAGAGAGATAGAGAAAGCTAGAGAAAGAAAGAGAGAGATAGAGAGAGCTAGAGAAAGAGAGAGAAAGAAAGATAGAGGGAGAGAGAGAGAGAGAGAAAGAGAGAGATAAAGAAAGAGAGAGAGAGATAAAGAAAGAGAGAGAGAGATAAAGAAAGAGAGAGAGAGATAAAGAAAGAGAGAGAGAAAGATAGAGAGAGAGAGAGAGAAAGCAAGATAGAGGGAGAGAGAGAAACAGAGAAGAGAGAGAGACAGAAAAAGAGAGAGAGAGAAAGAGAGAGAGAGAGAGACAGAAAAAGAGAGAGAGAAACACACGTAAGTTTTGAATGTGGGCCAACTGGGCCAACAGCTGTGTAGGCTTTATTTGAAAAAAAAAAAATGAGTCAGACTCAGGGTTCACATCCGTGACGTCACAATAATGACGCGTTCTCTCTTTCTATACCTACGTAATAATAATTAAATTTACACACAATAAACGTGTAATAAAGTTCCGTACATTTTATTATTTCATTCAGTTAATGAGGAACTTTTCATTAAGTAACTTTGAAGGAAGTTTTTTCTAGTATCTTTAAAAAAAAGCAAAAAAAACTTTATTTAGGCCTAATACAAATCAAAAAAAAAAAAGTTTCCGCCTGAAAAAACTTCAATTCATCAAACAAAAAAGTTATCTCTTGAAAAATCTTTCATTTTAAACTTTTTTTTTTGTGTGTGTTTTTATTATAAAAAAAAGTTCGTCATGGGAGAAGGAGATATGAACGAGTATGGAATTCTGGGAGACATTGACGATGATTTAACGAGAAGTTCGTGTCATCGAAGAAGTCTCGAGAGTTTCGGTGACACCGACAGTGCCATTGTGGTTGTTCCCACTAACAGTGAGTCTGGATCCGGATCTCCAGATTTTGGAAGGAAATTAATAAGGTAACAAGAAAAATTACATGGAAATTATTTGAAGAGAAAACAACTTTCTAATTTAGTTTTATTTCATGGATTAAAGTTTATTTTCATAATTTATGGCTTATTTTGTGGTTGGTTTTTTTTTGGCTGACATATTATTTGGTGATTTATATTTTTTGATGACTTGTTGGCTTATTTAGTGACTTACAGCTTATTTGGTGACTTACAACATATTTGGTGACTTGTTACTTAACTGCTGACTTGTTACTTAACTTGTGACTTATTTAACTGGTGACTTCTTACTTAATTGGTGACTTGTGACTTAATTGGTAACTTCTAACTTAAAGCTTATTTGGTGACTTACAACATATTTGGTGACTTGTTACTTGATTGGTGACTTGTTACTTAACTGGTGACTTGTTACTTAATTGGTGACTTGTAACTTAAAGCTTATTTGGTGTCTTACAGCTTATTTGGTGTCTTACAGCTTATTTGGTGATTTGTTACTTAATTGGTGACTTGTTACTTAACTGGTGACTTGTTATTTAACTGGTGACTTCTTACTTAATTGGTGACTTGTGACTTAAAGTTTATTTGGGGACTTACAGCTTATTTGGTGACTTGTTACTTAATTGGTGACTTACAACATATTTGGTGACTTGTGGATTATTTAGTGACTTGTTACACAATTAGTGACTTGTGGCTTAATTGGTGACTTTGTGACTTCATTTTGGCGTCTGCCATTATTTTGAAAAATTTGATTTTTGGCTTCTACTGATTTTTTTTTTTTAATTATGAACTAATTATTTTTGTTTAACAAAAAGTCTGGCTCATTTCAAATTCAGGATTGTTTTTTCTTTCTTACAAAGCTGTTTCTTTGGCTTCTTCAAAGTTGTTTTCATGTTTTCCTTAAAATTTAAGTTGTGGACTTAAAAGAGTCTTAATGATATTTTTTTATAACATGTTTTATAACTTTGTAGTTATTGGCTTAAAATAAGTCTTGAGTTTAAAACAAGATTTTAAGAAAGGGAGGGAGGGGGCGGGCCCCACACTCAGGTCCCACTGTCACTTGTCAGTACAGTGTGAGACAACTTCAACCTACATTGTTCAACATGTAAAAGACAAACTCATAAAAGAAAACCGGAAAAGAGATTTCTTTCTCTCAAATAATCTTCTTCCATTGGCTTATTTTAAGTCCATTATTCTTCTATTCTTTGATTTTTTTTATTGTATTCACTCTCTCCTTTGATATATCGGATGACAATAGACAAATTCCCTCAGGTGAGGGTTGGGTGGAGAGTCAGGTGATGGAGGGGGCGGGGGAGGGAGAGAGAGAGAAGTCGGGTCGTTGAAACGTTTTCTTTGAACACCTTTTAGCAATAAAAATTTGGGTTTTTTTTTAATGAAATTATCACGAAAAAGAGACAAAAATTTTTAGATGACAAAAGTCACTAAATGGAGGAAGCAACCTTTTTTTTTGGAGCAACCACCTTTAGAGAGGACTAACTTTAAAATACAGGCAATTAGAAAACGGGACGCGCAGAAGTTGGCTCCGCCCTTTTTATGACGACCGACAACTTCTAATTGGTTTGTTGTGGGGTTCGACGTTGAAAAGGGCGGAGCATGTGACGTCAGACTACATAACCAACCAATTAGAAGTTGTGTTCGTCATAAAAAAAGGGCGCTGAGCCAACTTCTGCGCGTCCCGTTTTCTAATTGCCTGTCTTTTAATTGGGCTCAGGGGCCCCCAAGAGTTCATCTTAGGCGCCAAATCATTGTGGCACTGATCTAGTGCCAAATTGAACAACCACCAGGTGGCGCAAATTAGGCAACAATGCAAGATTGCAACCAGCAATTGTTGCTTGTGACACAACACTAGTAGTGGCTTAAGGTCGCTCCAGAAGAATAGTGTTTCTAATGAGAAGACAAAGACAGGCAATTAGAAATCGGGACGAACAGAAGTTGGCTCCGCCCTTTTTATGACGACCGGCAACTTCTAATTGGTTTGTTGTGTGGTTTGACGTTGAAAAGGGCGGAGAGCATGTGACGTCAGACTACATAACCAACCAATTAGAAGTTGCGTTCGTCATAAAAAGGGTGGAACCAACTTCTGTTCATCCCGATTTCTAATTGTCTGTAAGACAAAGTGTGGACACTTCAGCTCTCAAAAAAAGGACGCAGTTGGGTCACAGGCAATTGTGCCCAACATTAGAATTTCTTTTTCTCCGCCCTTTTATGACGTCAGACCAAGTAACAAACCAATTAGAAATGGATGACGTTCATAAAAGGGCGGAGCCAATAAAAATTCTAATGCTGGGCACAATTGCCTGTGCAGTTGGCTCTCAAGAGCCCATTTTACATAAACAAGACAACTCTCAGAAACAGGCAATTAGAAATCGGGACATACAGAAGTTGGCTCCGCCCTTTTTTATGATGACCGGCAACTTCTAATTGGTTAGTTATGTAGTCTGACGTCACATGCTCTCCGCCCCTTTTCAACGTCAAACCACACAACAAACCAATTAGAAGTTGCCAGTCATAAAAAAGGGCGGAGCTAACTTCTGTATGTCCGGATTTCTAATTGCCTGTCTCTCAGAAGAAGAAAAAAGATCAACATTTGAGAGCAACTCTCTGAGAGTAGGCCTAACTCTCTCTGTACAAAGAAAAGTGTTGCCAATTTTTTTGTTGTTGTTGCGAATTAAAAGTGTAAAATGAAAAGAGGTGCCAATAATTTGCTTGTCTTTGGTTCCGCTTTGGGTGATCGAGTGTTTAATGATTGGTAATCATTGCGCTTATAAAAAGCCTAAGCCTTTTTTGTTGAGGGGCGTTGGTTGGGGCTGAGGGGGGGAGGCGCCCATAACCCCCTTTTATTTGTTGTTTGGCCATGAACGAGCTTTTTTCTTCTTCTTCTTCTTCGGAAGAGATCGTGACATTGCATTCTTATTGGAGTGATTAGTTTTTTTTTTCTCCCTTAAAATATTTCTTGCTAATTACTAACATAAGGCCTACAACAACATCGCATGCATCATCAACATGGCTAAATGTCACATACATGTGTGCAAAGTGTCGTATCTAAACATACATGTGTGCAGAGTGTTGCAAACACAGAAACATGTCACATACATGTTCACAAAGTGTTGCAAATACAGAAACTTGTCAGTTACATGTGTGCAAAGTGTCACAAACACAGAAACATGTCAGTTACATGTTTCCAAAGTGTTGCAACTACAGAAACATGTCAATTACATGTTTGCAAAGTGTTGCAACTACAAAAACATGTCAGTTACATGTTTGCAAAGTGTTGCAACTACAGAAACATGTCACATACATGTTTCCAAAGTGTTGCAACTACAGAAACATGTCACATACATGTTTCCAAAGTGTCACAAACACAGAAACATGTCACATACATGTTTCCAAAGTGTTGCAACTACAGAAACATGTCACATACATGTTTCCAAAGTGTCACAAACACAGAAACATGTCACATACATGTTTCCAAAGTGTCACAAACACAGAAACATGTCACATACATGTTTCCGAAGTGTCACAAACACAGAAACATGTCACATACATATTTCCAAAGTGTCATAAACACAGAAACATGTCACATACATGTTTCCAAAGTGTCACAAACACAGAAACATGTCACATACATGTTTCCAAAGTGTCACAAACACAGAAACATGTCACATACATGTTTCCAAAGTGTCACAAACACAGAAACATGTCACATACATGTTTCCAAAGTGTCACAAACACAGAAACATGTCACATACATGTTTCCAAAGTGTCACAAACACAGAAACATGTCACATACATGTTTCCAAAGTGTCACAAACACAGAAACATGTCACATACATGTTTCCGAAGTGTCACAAACACAGAAACATGTCACATACGTGTTTCCAAAGTGTCACAAACACAGAAACATGTCACATACATGTTTCCAAAGTGTCGCAAACACAGAAACATGTCATATTCACGCACACAAAAGTAAATATTATGTTTTTGATTCTGTTTTTGAGATTCTTCTAAACTTTTGCGCTTCTGAACACAACAACAACAATAAAAAAAAACTCAAAAAGTGTATAAAATTCATTCCACAGCCAACATTAAGAGTCTTTACGACTAATTCGTTACGAGTTACGAATGATTGATTTCTAGTGTAGAATGTGTGCGTTTGTTACGCATTAGTAATCATTCACGACGACAAGAAACGCACGGGGTTTTGGAGGAGGCGCGCGGTGGCGTGGGCGGCGGGGGTAACGAGAATGGCCTTTTTTTTTTTAGAGGTGTTTTTTTTTTCTCTTTTGTTTTGTTTCCTTCATTAAAAATCTCATTTATTTCTTGTTCATTTTTTGTTCAGCGTGAGTGACGGTGAAGAGAAATTCGAATGTTACGGAGAAGACAGAAATTGTGGCGACTACGAGGAAAATCCGGCAATGTCAACGGCAATGTCAATACCGGTGCCTTCATCGAAACACAGGTAGAAAATATAATTATTATGTTTGTTGTCACATCTTCGTATATATTTTTGAATGGGATATTTCGAAGAAATGGGGAGTTTTTTTTTTTGTTTCCTGTGTGTTATTCGATCGTCTCCATGGTGACTGGGTTGCCTTTTTTCCCGTACAATTGATGACCAAGGTTTTTTTTTGTGTCGTGTGCCACCACCACCGTCATCGTCATCACACATTTGGTGTTTAAAACGAAACACATCAAGTGATACGGACGCAACAAAAATGACATGCGACACAGAAGTAACACAATATAGAGTCACAAGTGGCACAATATGTGACACGCACACAGAGAATGCGATACAACAACTGACACTTAGCAAGAGAAAACAGGAGTGACACAGAGTAAACGATAAAAGTAAAACTCAGCAAGTGACAAAGGTGACACAGAAGTGGCACGGAACATAGTTGCAAGCGACATTGTATGTGACAGTGACACAACAAGACACAGAAGTGAGAAACTGACACAGCAAGACACAAAAGCGATGAAGTGATACAGAAGTGAGAAAGTGACACAGCGGTTAGAAACTAACACAGCAAGACACAAAAGTGGCAGTGTGACACAGCAAGACACAAAGCAGTAAGTGACACGAAATTAGCAGCACACAGCGAGTGACATAGTAAGTGACAAAGTGACACAGCAAGATAAACAAAAGTGACAAAAAGTAAACGAATAAAGTAAAACAAAAGATAAAAAGTGACACAACAAGCAACACATTAAGTGACACAAAAGTTGGCACAGCAACAAACAAAGAAGTGACAAACTGACACAGCTAAGACAAACACAAGTGACACATAGTAAACAACAAAGTAAAGAAGTGTCACCCAGGTATGTTAAAAGTGACACACAGATACAACAAGCGACACAGTAAGTGACACAGCCAGACAAACAAGTGACATACAGATACAACAAGCGACACAGTAAGTGACACAGCCAGACAAACAAGTGACATACAGATACAACAAGCGACACAGTAAGTG
>JAUPFP010000001.1:1805000-2027500 GCA_036925085.1 Brachycybe producta | reverse complement strand
TAAAAAAATTACAACTTATTTGAGGCAATTTGTCAATATATAAAAAAGACCACTGTAAACAGCGTAGTTATAACTTATTGACTAACTAGTGTTTTACTAAAACTTTGAATGATGTATAAATTTGTCAGTAGACCTAATTCTCTTAACTCATATAAAATAATTAAAAATATCTGAAATATAGAAAATAAAAGTTTAATAATTTAATATTTTTTTAATTAAATTTTGCAATTAAATTAATTAAATCATATTTAATTGTTTCTTCTTCAAATAGATAGCACAAGGGAAAGGGATAGAGATAGAAGTGTTGTTCTATCGTCTTCTGATGAATACAAAAAGCTAATGGATTCTGGTAAGTTTTATTTTGAAATAATTAATATTTGTTAAAATTAAAAGATTTCATTTGGTTGATTTTAAAATATGTCATATGTTTGGATTCGTAAAAATCGGTAAAAATAATTAACAATTTGAAATTTATCATTTGGGTATCTCGTTTTATCTCCTGACAATATTATGAATTATGTATTAATTCATTAATTACCTATTTTGACTAATAAACTAGGGTTATTTATTGACAATGTTTTGCATGATTGTTTAAATTAGAATGCAAAATGTGTATATCCACCAGTTTTATATGCAAATTTTTTGCATATTTTATTGTGTGTGCATATTAATTGACGAAATTTTGTAATTCAGTGCATATTTTGGCATTTTTTTCATAGATGGTTTTTTACACATATTTTTAAAAATTATGATATTTTTAATTATGATATTATTAAAGAGTTTTAACTTTTTTAGAAAATATAATTTAAAAATATCACTTGTTTTTATAACTGCATATATGCATGTTTTATTGTATCGTTTTATATTTCGCAAATTTGCGTCTTTTTACTGATTTTTTTCGTGTTTTGCTATATTTTTCAAGCATATTTTTATATTGCGTATTTTACTACATATTTTAACTTTTATACTGCATATTTGCATGTTTTATTGTATATTTTATACTAAATAACGACATACATATTTTGATGTTGGATAATTAGTTATAACTTCTTGTTTGTTTTATATTTTGCAATATATTTTTACAGCATATTTACATGTTTTGCTGTATTTTTCAACAAGCATCATTTTTATATTGCATATTTGCATATTTTAATGTATATTTTAACTTTTTATACTGCAATGAGTCGCATTTATATATTTCATGTTGAAAATTAACAATAATATGTTTTATGCTAAATATAATAACAATAACTATAGAGATATTTGAATGTTTGCTTTGCACTTTCCCTAATCGCACACATTTTTTTTTGCCAATTTTTGTATCAATCAGAAATCTTAATGATGAATTAGGTCTAAACATGGCAACCAGAAAAAAATCATTTCTGTGATTCATATATTATATTATAAATGGAAGATTTATTAGATGTCAAATAAAAGACAAAAACAACAAAAAAAAATTGGTTCTTGCAACCCGCCCTTTCACCCTGTTTATTAGTCAATAAACATGTCACACCATTGGCATTATTTGTCATCTTTCAAAATCAGGCATATTAATTTAATACAGAGAACCAATCAGGCAACATTATAAGGAAACAATATAAGTTTGTACATTATTCATCAATTGCGAAATAAAAAGCAAAATCATCATCAGACACACTGTAAACTTTCAATAATGGAAGTCTCCGAATAAACACCACACATATTTAGACAATGGAAGTTGTTATTATGGTTGCTACCTAAGGCCACAAGTTAACTTTGTCTGGGCTAACTGAAATAAGGTCTATTACTCATTAGAATAACAATAGAGATGACAAATTTTTAAGATCACAAAGGTTTTTTTTTTTGTTAAATAGCATTAAAGACACAAATACATTGATGAGAACAAATCATGATTTTCATATATTGGAACCCTGTTTAGAGGATTCAATATGATGATCAGGTGCAAAGTTTTCTTTTAACGGGAGAATTTTAGCCCTAGTACTTTAAACTAATCAATAAATATACGTTTGTTACATTTGTTAATATTGAAATTTGTAAGAAAATTAACAAAAATAGCTAAAAATAACTAAAAAATATATAAAAAAAAATAACAAAACAACTAAAAAAAATAACTTAAAAAAATAACTAAGAAATAATTAAAAAAATAACTAAAAAAATAACTAAAAAAATAACTAAAAAATAACTAAAAAAGTAACTAAAACAATAACTAAAAAATAACTAAAAAAATTACTAAAAAAATAACTAAAATTAACTGAAAATTAACTGAATATTAACTGAAAATTAACTAAAAATTAACTAAAAATTAACTAAAAATTAACTAAAAATTAACTAAAAGTTAACTGAAAATTAACTAAAAATTAACTAAAAATTAACTATAAATTAACTATAAATTAACTAAAAATTAACTAAAAAATTAACTAAAAAAATAACTAAAAATTAACTAAAAATTAACTAAAAATTAACTAAAAATTAACTAAAAATTAACTAAAAATTAACTAAAAATTAACTAAAAATTAACTAAAAATTAACTAAAAATTAACGGAAAATTAACGGAAAATTAACGGAAAATTAACGGAAAATTAACGGAAAATTAACTAAAAATTAACTAAAAAATTAACTAAAAATTAACTAAAAATAAAAATAGCTTAATTAAAAGTATTAATATTGTATTTAAGTGACTTCTAAGCATTTTTTATGAAAAACTTAAAATATGCAATATTATAAATTAGGCATTTTTATGAACCCAACACCCAAAATATGCAAAATTAAGAATTATAAGCATTTTTATTTCAACAACACAAAAATATGCGTAAAGTGTTACTGAAGTTTTTTGCATGTTAATTTTAATTTAATCAGCATAATTAATATCTCATTGTCATTACATAAAAAAAATGCAACAACACAAAAATAGTGGGTTTTCGTGTTCAATTTCGGTATTATAAGGAAAAATTAAATTTTATACATTTCACGTTAGTCTTATTAGGTTGCTTTTTTTAATTGTGTGGGGGGGGGGGACTTCCATGATTCATGACCGTTTGTGTGTATGTGTTTGGTTGGTGACTGCAATTTTTTTTGTGTTTCTGCTTCATTGTTTGACAAAATTAGGCCTAATGAGAAACAAGTTTTGTATTGTTTTATTATTTCTTGAAGTCATGCAATTGGCATTTGCGACGTATTTAACATAATATGAAATTATATTCATTAACCCGGAAGTTTAATCTCAATTGGTGATTATTGTGAGTTGCCACTTGTGACCTGAGATGACAAAAGTTTTTTTCAAGCTTTATTGCAGCCTATATGGCTGGGTTACAAAAGCATTGGCATAGCTTTTCTAAGCTCAATTTTTCTTATTTGGGTTTCTCCACAAAAAATGAGTAAAATTCATGAATTTTATTTAAATTTTAGTTATTTTATTTTTTTTAAAATTAACAATAAAAAATAAAATGCAATGAAACTTTTATTTTCAAAAAAAAAATAACGGAAAATTATCTATGCCCCTGGAGTGTCATTGCAGAAAGGAAATAACACTTGTCACATGACAGTAAATTGTCATATCTGGCTTATAACCTTTTAACAGTCACAAAAGTAAATTACAAACTATTATGACGACAAATATTGTTATATGAATGCCATTGACTGGTGTTTAGAAGCTTTTATAGAAAAAAAGTCATGAAACTGTGACAGTCATACCATATGATTGTCACTTCTTGTGCACCACTATTTTATGACTCATTTTATTCTGTACACTAGTCAATGGCAGTAACATGACAATAATTTTGTGACTGTTGCAAAGTTATGAGCTATAAATGTGACAATTTACTGTCATATAATAACATTAATAATATCAAAGTCATAAAATAATAGCGCACAAGAAGTGATATAATCTATTACTATTACTTAATCTATTACTTTTATGACTTTTACTGTGACGAGGCCCTTTGTTGTTTTACGATTTTAGGGCCCTTTGCAAAAGAAAAAATTATGAAATTGTGATAGTGATACCTTATGATGTCACTGCTTAATGCTTATGCATTATAATTTTATGACTGTCACATTATTCTGCCCACCAGCCAATGATAGATATAGTCATTATGAAATTATTTGTTATATTAATATTTTGTAATTTTCCTTTGTGACTGTCAAAAAGTTATAATCTAGATATGATAATTTACTGTCATATGACAGTAATGTCAAGTTTATTTTCATTTTTAAATTATGAGTTTTATAAATTGTACGATTTCATTATTGCTTCCATATTTACAGTTATTTTATAGTGCATAAATTTGCATGTTTATGTTAATGCATAAAAATCCTAACTACCTAGGCCTATATCTTGTTTTATTTGTCTATACAATGGCAATGTATTTGATTTCAAAGGATATGACTTCCATCTGTAACTTGTCATAGACATTAGACATACATAGACATTTATAAAACAATAGACATTTATTATGTATTAATCAAAATTCATAAATTATTAAAGGGCACTCAGACAAGAGTCTTTTAACAGTTTAGAACAATTTATTCAGTTGATAGACAGAAGAAATTAATTTCTACAAAAAAGCCTGTCTATGTAGATATTTGTCTAGATTTGTAAATGTTCACTTTAGCTTATTTTTTTATGTATTAATCTTGATATATAAAAATAACAATGGCTAACCTGAAAGTACATAATAATTTTAATAAAAAAGGGGCCACATCTGAAATGATTTAGTTTGCTGATGTGTCACAAACATTTTTTTTTTAAAAAAAATGAGTTTGCACATGTGCAATAGACGCGCGCATTTATCGAGAGAGAAAAAAAAAGATATGACAGTTAAAGTTACAGAGAACAATTTTAACTTAATTCAAAATATTTAATTTTGAATTACCTAAAGCCATTTGCCCTATAGACACCTGCCCTAAAGCCATTTGCCCTAATGCCAATTGCTATAAATACACTTGCCCTAATGCCAATTGCTATAAATACACTTGCCCTAAAGCAATTTACCATAAAGAGCTGTTTGCCCTAAAGGGACATTTTCTCTAAAAGGATGTTTTCCCTGGAAACATTTGCCAGAAAGGAACATTTGCCCTTGAAACACTTGCCCTAAAGGAACATTTGTCTTAAAGGACATTGTACTTAAAGCTACTCTTTTCTCTCTTTTCATACAGTTCATACAGTCTTTTGGTGGAGATGACTTATATTTAGACTGCTGATTAGGACAAACATTCCTTTAGGGCAAGTGGTTTTAGGGCAAATGTCCCTTTAGGGCAAGTGGTTTTAGGGCAAATGTCCCTTTAAGGCAAATAGCTTTAGGGCAACTGTTTGTAGGGCAAGTGTCTTTAGAGCAAATGTCGTTTCTAAAAAAACCGTTCACTTGACGTTTTTGCGTTCAAATATTAGAAAAACGTCTATGGAGCAGAGCATTAGCCACTGCAGTTGCGTCATCCATGCGGAGTGGGGTGTCAAATGCAAAATAAATATCTAATAAAGCCACCTTAAGTGATTGAGGGGTACCCCTTCTAGTTTTTAAAAGACTTTCCTAGTTTCTTTTAATGTTGATGCTAAAAGACAGAATTAATCAAGATTTCTAAAATCAGCTGTTCATTAATCATCTTAAAATTGTTGCAGTTTGCGCACTTTTGCAGTGGCACAAACGTGTTTGAAATGTGTTCGAAAATTACTTCAGTTATACAACCTAAGAATGATGTCTAGAAGTAGTAGGAATAAATTTAGTTTAAAGATTCATCATAGGTAATGATTCTAGAATGATATTATCATAAGTGACTCATAAAGGGGGCTGTACTATTTTACTCCTGCTTATGAGTAATCAAACTCTACCTCATAAAATGGTAGGATTTTTCAAATAGCCTGAAACAGGCTTTTGCTTGTATGTAGTCTGGGGAATAGATAAAATCAGCCTCATTCAGTCTCTTCTTTTGAACTAATAGATACATAAAAAATGTTTCTGGCTTGACCAAGTGAAGCTTTGGCGACCTCTATTGGCATGTTTCTCAACTAAAATAGCAATGCCATATTTGAAAAATGTTGACTGCAACAAAACTATAAAAATCAACCCACCACCTGACTTTAACATAAAACACACCTATTTGAAAATCCCACCAAGGGGGGGGGGGGGGTGAGTAGGAAATTGACAAAACCAAAACTCGTTGTGTCCAGTTATATCATCTTTTAACAAGTTCAACATAGTTTAATTTTTGGTAGCTTATAATTAAATTTAAATAAAAGTTCACAACAAAAGCTGCATTTGATAACGCCTATACGTTTGTTGGTTGTTGAGGTAGGAGCATATTGGTAGAAAAGACTAATCAGTGGCGGAATTCAAACGAACTTATTGAAGTTTTCAAATGCCTTCTCTACAAAATGTTGTAGTGCAGCTGTATAGTTGTTTAATTAGGCGTTTTTGAATGACATAAAAAGATTTACATACTATGCAATACACTATCGTTTTTTTCTTTCTTTCTTAGAAACTAGAATAGGTTTTTGTGAAAAGTATTTTCAGAAGAATATTTTTTTGTAATACAAGTGTTGTTTTTTTTCTAAAAAAAAAATACCCAAAATTTGATTATTTTCAAGATGTCATAAGAAGTTAATTTTAAAAGATGGCGTCACGAAATTAATTTTATCATAACTGTCTCTACTATTCTAGTTTCTAGCAAACTTTAAATTTCTTCTTAATGTTGTTTCTGGAAAAAGTAAATAAGTCAAAATAAAAGGGGGGGGGGGATTTTTTCAAAGCCTTCGGCAGAGCCACGAAAAAAGTTTAATTTTTTAAGATCTTAACTTGAAAATTCCCTTGCCTACATCTATTTACTATTCTAGTTTCTAGCAGACTTTTAAATTTCTTCTTAAAAGTTATTTGAAATGAAATTTAAGTCAAGAGCTGAATATTTTCAAAGCATTCGACATAGTTGTATTAAATGCAATATTCACTATCTTAAAAGTTGAAAATTGACTTTTTTATCTATAAGATGCTGAAAATACGTTTATGATAATCTTTTACTAGTCTAGTTTTTAATGTTACTTGAGTGATTTATTTAAAAAAAACATATATAAAATGCAGTGTTATGCAATGAAAAAAAATTAGCAAAATGCACCACTTAATTTAATAAAATTCAAATTGTTATTAAAAAAAAGTTTATTTTTCAAGATGTCAATATGAACAATGCCTTGTCTATATTTATCTCCTATTCTAGTTTCTAATAATCTTTGAAGTTTTGTTCTTCTAAATGAAATTTTGACGTTTAACAATAAAAGAGGGGAATATTTTCAAAGCCTTCGACATAATTCACATTTTTCTTAAAAAGTTTCCTTTTAAATTATATGAAACCGAAAACATGTTTATCATAACCATTTTTACTAGTCTAGTTTTTTTTAAAAAAAAAAAATTATGGAATTGTTGTCTACACTGAAACATTGTTATGCAATGGAGATAAATAAAAAAAAAGCAAAACATAGGTAACTCTACCTAGAATATAATGACAGTGGCTTCAATTACCCAAGAAACACCTTAAAAGTTCAGGGAAAGAAAAAAAAAACCACTAAAGAAGAAGCGTGTTTATGGAGACCACGAGCATGTTTCACTTAGAACCGCATACACCGTGGTGAACGTGCGGCAGCAGGCGATGTTCTCTCTTGACTTTCCTAGTTAAAAGTGAATAAGGAAAGGAAGCAAACAAAAAAAAAAAAATTGCTCCCAACCCCTCCAAAAAAAAAAAACCAAAACCTTGTTGTGGGCACTTCAACAATAGTTCTTCCTTCCCATGATCCCATCTACCAACAATTTATTCTGTTATTATATATTGTATACGGGAGTTAGCTTCTTCTTCTAGTGTTGCCTGAAGCAAGTTTTACCTGCAAACATACAACATAGACACACACACGCCAGAAACAGAAAAAAATAACTACATGAAATTTGGTTGGTCGGTTTGTGTCTTGTTGGAGCAAAAAATAAAGACAGGATACAAAAATATATATATATATACAGTAATACTAACAGAGAGCAAACACGCTTTTTTTTCTCCTGTTATTTACCTGAGCAGCTGCAAACATGATCTGATCACAACTAATGACACCATACACACCTTTTAAGATCTGGCGACCAACCATTCACTGGCTTTGCTTTTAACAATTGATGGCAACCAATGGCAAAACTTGATCACATCAACCTTTCTTTGATTATTCTCTCTCTCCTTCTCTCTCTCTCTCTTGTTTCTAAAAAAAATACAAAGATTGACCATTTATTTGCCAAAGTTTTGTAACTTTTTCATTCAATTGTAGTACAGTTTAGTGCCTTGAAAGGACGTGTGTGTTTAATGTGTGGTAATCATTTTTTTTTTTAGGCGAAAATATATTCACTTTCTACGAAATCAATATAAGTTAATTGGTGAACGATGAGTTTAATATAACATAATATTGTTAAAAGCAATAATTTAATATTATTTTTTGATAAAATTGATTAAGTGACAAATTTTATTTTGTGGTTGTTTATATAAAGTGACAGAAAAAAAAATATTTTTTTGGTATTGGTTTTTTGATTTTTCGCTCTCTCTCTCTCGCTCTCTTTCTTCCGTTTGTTCGCGGTCATTCGCGAGTATACGGAGGACATCCTATTGTAATAACACGGATCGTCCGAAAGACTATCAAGGACAACGTTTACTGTCCACTACTACTACTACTACTACTAATTTAACAACAACAACAACAGTAGTAAATCGTGTCGTGTCGACGGTCGCTAGTGCGTCCAAAGCCGCCGCCGAAATAGCTCCTCCAGTAACAATATCGCCACCACGTCCAAGTACGGACAGTGGTCATCTACCGCCACCTTGGGTACACTTAGCTATGGACACTGCTGTCTTACCTAGTCCTGCGCATACTGGTAGGGGATACGTGAATAATTCTGTCATATCTCTCCATACTATTGTAGATTTTAAACTATTTTCAAGTCTACTTGTTGCAATTTACAAACGGTTTTTTCAACATATAAGCGTGCATAATTGGGGCCTTAGCCCCTTAATTATTACAGTCTATACAGTTATTTAAAAATTCAACAATACTAGATCAATATGCCCTAAAGTAGTTTTGTGAAGGTATAGTTCAAAATGAACATTTTAGAGCAATTTTGAAATCATTTAAAAACTATACCTGCATTTTTTTTAAAGGAAAGTAAGTTTAATACAATTAAATTTACAGTGCATAACACACATTTAAAGTTTGTTAGAATCTGTAATAATAGATGAATATGCTAAAAAATAATTTTCATGACGGGGATATAGTTCAAAATGAACATTTTAGAGCAATTTTGAAATCACTTAAAAACTATACCGGCATTTGAAGGTATAGTTTAATACAAGCAAATTACAGAACATTTAAAGTTTGTTTAGAATCTGTAATTTAGTAGATGAATATGCTAAAGGAATATGCTATAATTGTTCAAAATGAACATTTTAGGGCAATATTTTTTTTTTAAATAAAATAATCAAAATCATCAGTAAATTTTCAGAAAAAATTTGCAAAAAATATTTGCATAATACAAGTTCGTATATTGTAAAACGGCTTCTTTGTTTTCTCACTTCAGAAGAGAGAAATTCAACCGTTTCTTATAAACTAGAATGGCAAGTTGAATATATTGTACATTAAACAATTTATATAGCTTATTTTTCACCATTAGTTTTTTTTTTTTAGCAAATTTTTTAAAAATAAACCAACTTGATGCAAAATGAACGAAAAAAAAAATCAATTTTTTTAAAATTATCATGAAATGATTTTAAATCTAAGCAAGTTTACTATTCTAGTTTCTAATGTCTGTTGCTTCTACACAGAATTCTCTTCAAATGGGAAATGATGATGTGGGGGAGGGGGGCCCTAGCCCCTATATGTTAATTTAGCCTCTACATGTATAAAACACATGTATAAAAGCCATATGTTCTGTTTAAAATTTACCATATAAAACACCTTATTGGGGTGGGCCCTAATTTGATTACATATAATGTAATTAAGTCATGCTTATATATTACAAGCAAGGCTTAACTATTTAGGTAAATTGTCTACAGTATACGCAATAGGTGAAAATTTGCATAAAATTAACATAAGCAAATACTTAATAAAAGTTTTCCGATATATCGGACTCCGATTCGGATATTGGCAATCATTGCATAATATTTATAGGCCTTCTTCAATTATTCTGCAGTTTCAGATGCAGACAACGTTTGATAGTGGTTTAAATACTAGAAGAGTAAATAAATTCTTTTATGATATTTTTATGTTGATATATAGGCTAACATTTACTCAAAATTAGACATTAAGAATAAACCGAAAGTGGTTTTAACATACTAGAAGAGTAAAAGAAATGATGTTTTTTTTTTCAAAATAAACATTTTATGTCAAATTATAGAATTCTCCATTTTTTTTTGTTTTTTTCATTTCAAGTTGGACCAAAAATGTCTGAAAAAAAATCTTGATAATTTTTTAAAAACTTAAAATTCTGCAACAAAAAAAAAAAGTTTAATTTTTTTTTAAAATGTACATTAACGTGAAAATTCTTTTATGAGTTTTCGTTTAACTCTTCTAGTTTCTAGAACGACAACTTACAGGTAAATTGTAAGAAAATAATTAACTAAAATTCTAATTTTATCATATTTTGAGTAAATGGTGTCTTTATAAGTAAGACTTTATTAAAGGTTCAAATTCAAGTTTTAAAAAAAATGTGTATTTAAAACAATTGAACTTGAACAACTCTCTAAGCAGGGTCTCCAAATTAGAAGAAAAATAATTCCAATTTTATTGTGTTTTTTTTTTTCTCTCTCTCCTTGAATATAGGTTTCTTTATGTTGAAACCCTGATTAAGAGGGTTCAAGTTGAAGTTCTCAAAGTGCTAACTTTTCGTTTTTACACACATATTCTTAATTAATTAACTTTCTCTTGCTTCACATAATAATTTAATTACATAAAAAACCTCACAGAAAATTGCAAACATAAGAGGTGTTGAAAAATTAGGTAGCAAAATTTTACATATTTTTTAAAGGTTATGGGTTTATATGAGCAATTATACAACAAACAAAATCACTTTTAATTTTACAGGGAAGTTCATAAAACTAAATTCACATAATAAAAGCCACGAGTGCATTATTATAATATATATATATAGTTATATTACTGCATAATAATAATAATAATAATTATGAATTAACAATTTTTTTTTTCTAAAAAGGGGGAAAAAATTTTTAATTTAAGAATTTCTTCATTCATTCTTAATGCCTAACACTTATTTTTTTTTGTCTTAATAACCACACCTTAAGGCTTTTTTTATGTATTAAAATTATGAATTATGAAACATAGTAACATATTTTTATGGCATCGTTTTTTGGGAAGGGGGGGTTGGGTTGGGTCTTAAATATTATTATTTTTTTATGATTTAATTCAAAAATATAATAAAACAATTAGGTCCGAATTCAAGAGAGAAGAAAAAGAAGAAGAAGAAAAAAAAACTTGGCACTTGAACTCACAACAGGGTTCGAACTGATAGAAATTGCTGTGTATTTTTTTCTCTCAATATATCTCGTTTGAACTAGGATTTTCTATGCTAAAAACATTGCTCAAGAGAGTTTTTAAGTTGAAGTTCAAGTGTTAAGTTTTTTTTTCTTCTTCTTCATTTTTGAGCTTGAATTTCACTAAAATTAATTAAGGTAGTTAAATAAGCAAATTTGTTAAACATAATGAAAGGAAATATTAAGAAAGAAAAAATAAAGTTTGTTAGAAACTAGAATATTAGATAAGCTTTATTAATTATTCTTTAAAAAGAATTGGATTTTTATGCAAAATTAAGCGAATGTTTCCCAATCTGTGGCCCTAGTGCCAATTGTGAAATAAGAATCCCCATTTAGAGATCAAGCAACAAGCTTTTCTCTAATAAAAAAACACTGGGTAAAGGCTAGAATTTTCTAGTTGACAACTGATAGTAAACAAGACATCTAGCCTCTAACCTGCCTTTTTGATTATAAAAAGCATAATTGTTGGTTTCTCTAAGGCCGATGATGATGATTACTTCACAATTGTCACTTGGGTCACAAATTAAGACACATTTGCTTGATTTTTGCATAAAAATTCGATCCCTAGTTACTACAAAAAACCGTGCTGAACACTTTACAGAAAATTAGTGATACCAATAATTATTATTAAAGATAGTTATTACTAAAACTTTTTTTTGCCATATTTCACCCATTATTTCAGTTTTTGGTTGCATTTTGAATTTCTTTTGTTTCTTCTGATAAATATACCTATAAATTACTGTTCAGTCAACTTAAATGAGTAATATTTAAAGTAATTTCAAGATCCATATGTTCAAAATAAGTCTTTTTTATTCCAGTTTCAAAATGATTAAATTTTAATTTGATAAAAGGAATCTTTTCAAAGCGTTCGAAATAGTTTCCATTCAGTTTACATGTAATTTGATCACTTTCAAAAATTGCATTACTTAAACAAGTTTATTTTTAAAATATATTTTATGAAATCATTTCTAATGCACTCTTTTACTAGTCTAGTTTCTAATAAATTTAGAATTTTTTTTTACTACATATTGATGCAATAAAAGTGCAAATTTCAGAACAATTTTACAAAAAAAAAATTGTTTCTCACTTTAAAAGTGAAATTGAATAAAATTGTTAAAATTGCCATGCTTTGTTATGGAATGTTAATCTTATAATGTATTTATTTTTGTTTGCAGCCACGAGTATGAGTCATTTGCGAGATCTCTACCTCAGTTCGAGGAGTATTCCCGAACTTCCACCGCCACCACCTAGAGTCCTGGACTTATCACCATATGGAATAAGACCTTATGATTTTGCCAGACAGGTTCTACAACAACAAGGGACAGTCAACAAAATATTAGGTATATTTTGAAGGATATTTTAAAGTTAACTTAATAAGGTCTTTGTTGTCTTTACCCAATTATTGGTTATCTAATTTAGTATTTTAATGTGTTTTTTATTTTAGGAGCTTTAAGACCACCAGGAATAATTGGTGGAAGTAAACCAAAAGTGGCGACACCTGTGGTCGTTGCTAAAATTGAACAATACAAACGTGAAAACCCAACAATTTTTGCCTGGGAAATAAGAGAAAGGCTTATATCTGATGGTAAGATCATAATTTTAATTAAATCATAATAATCAGAAAAGCAAAAAAAAAAAAATTTAAGTTTTTAACCAAATTTATTGCGTTTTTTTCAAAAAAAATTTCGTTTATTTTATCGAAATTTGTATATTTGTATATTTTATAATTTTTTTGTTCAAAATTGTGAACTTTTTATAATATTTCATGGGTTAATTTTTTTTAGACAATTTTACTTTTTATTACAGAAATTTGTAATTTGTTTTAAGAATTTTGTATAATTATATTTAAATTTATAATTTTGGGTCAAACTTGTTAACATTTTTTAATGTTTTGTTTAAATTTCTATTAAATTTATAATTTTTTAATACAAATTCCTCCCCCCCCCCCAAAAAAAAAATAAATTGATGAAATTCATATTTTTTGGTCAAAATTTTTATAAAAACCTCACTTTTTGTCAAATTTTTTTAAACATCTTTAAAGATTTCCTAAGATCTTTATACTTTTTATAATTTCAGAAAATTGTCTAAAAATGTGTGAAAACTGTGTTTATTTTATTAACAATCATTATTAACATTTCGAAAATGCTTTCGTGTACAGTAAGTTTTTTCTTAAAAAAAACTGGCTAAACTTTGTTAATCCCAAGAATTTAACCATCTCAACTCATTATTAATATTACAAAATTCTTAAAGTGGGTAAAAAAAAGGCCTATTTAGGCCTTGTTTCCACTGAGGTGAAAATTTGAACTTTTTGCAAATTTCAACTGATGAAAAATAGAACAAACGTGGCCCCCCGCTTATTAACTACCGTAGGCGGAGGTCAAGTTTCTTCAATTTTGCACCAAGTTGAAATTTTCACAAAGTTCAAATTTTCGTTCCAATGGAAACATGGCTTAAAGGTGCGTTTGCCTATAAAATATTAGGTCTAATTACACAAACACACACATTTAATATTAGTGTAATGAACTTTTACATTTTAAAAAAAAAATAATCTAGACACACATAACATTTCAAATCCACATTCATATGTATTATATGTATGTGATGTATGAGTTAATTAATTGATAGAATACAATTAACAGAAACAAAAAAAACTGCTCGCCATAATATAAAGAGGTTAAGAAAGGAATTTTAACTCAACTTTGAAAGAAAATTCTGAAAAGGAACCTTTTAAGATTCTAGATTACCAAATATATTACACACGAGCCAAAAAGCCAAAAAAAAAACACGTCAACACTAGGCCTACCTTATTACTAATGGCATTTTATTTAATTTTAACTAATTAATCAACTTCTCAGAAAACTCTTGAGAGTTTTTTTTTTATAATTAACTGCATCCATTGCACAATAGAAAACAAAATATATACCATTTTGTTATTGTACATTTTACAAAAAAGCTCCCCTCTTATAATATTCAAGATTAAATAGCCTCTTTCATGGGGCACTTGGTATGTTCATCCATAATATGTCATCCCTCAAGAACAAAAATTCATCACAAATCCTTAACACCTCAAGGCTAAGTTCTAATAACCCTCCCAAAAACACACACACACAACTAGTCTAAGGACCAAATTTAAGAAAAAAAATAAACTTGGCACTTGAACTTCAACTTATACCCTCTGAGCAAGAATTTCTTTTATAGAAAAATGTCTCTACAATTGTATTGAATTAACCATGTTTTTTTTACATTTCTATATTTGAATCCTGTTTAAAGGGTTAAAGTTGAACTTTCAAGTGTTAAGTTTTCTTCTTGAATTTGGCCTTAACTTTATTACATTTATACAAGTAAATTGTTTAATTTAAAAAAATGGCGCAGATATTCGGATTAAGTAACTTTAAGTTGTTAATTAACATTTTATTTTAAATTGTTGTTTCTTAACAAGCTGAGTAATTTTAAAAATTTTAATAACATTTTTATCTTTAAACATGAATATCTAATTAGCGAACTCACCTACTATTCTAGTTTCTAACTAAATGTTTATTATTACGTGAAATTGGTGTTAAATAACGGTGAAAAAGAGAATATTTTCAAAGCGTTCGAAACAGTAAATTATTGCACAAAAAATAAAGGATTTTCAACTTTTAAAAAAGTTCATTTTTAAAGATAACGTCGTGTAAAACAGTTTTAGGGAACTCACCTACTATTCTAGTTTCTAATAACTGTTTTTCACGATGTTATCTTTAAAAAATAAAAATGAACTTTTTTTAAAAGTTGAAAATCTTTTATTTTTGTGCAATAATTTACTGTTTCTCGAACGCTTTGAAAATATTTTCTTTTTTCACCATTTTTAACACCAATTTTAGACAATGATAAACATTTAGTTAGAAACTAGAATAATAGGTGAGTTCGCTAATAACTGTTTTTCACAACGTTATTTTTTAAAATACGTTTTTTAAAGCAGTTTGAAAATTCTTTATTTTGTTGTGTATTAATTTAGGGCCAACTGTTTCGAACGCTTTGAAAATATTCCCCCTTTTCACGGTTATTTAAACACAAATTTTAGGTGAATAAAATGACGAGTACCGGTAAAAAAAATATTTTCCCATAAAGAACGTTAATTTTTTATTATACTAAATACACTTTCTAGTTTCTAATAAACTTTTAAAAAAGTTGTTAAAATTTTGTTTTGTTTAAATTGCTCATTTTCGAACATTTAATAACAAGTTTATTCTGAAAAATGTGACCTAACAATTATAAAGCCCATATTCAAGAAAGAAATTTTGACAGTCGCACGTCAACTTGAACCCTCTAAACAGGGTTCCAACATAGAAAATACCCTCTTTTCAAGGGTGCTTAATAAAACAGTTGTCCTATGTTTGGGACTCTTCTCAGATAGACAGTTCAAATTAAAATTCAAGTGCTAATTTTAATATTTAAATTTGCGCTTAATATTAAAATATACATCCATTATTTTTATTAGGGCTCGGATTTTTATGCAACATCAAGCAAATGTTTCTCAATCTGTTCGGTCCAAGGGCCAATTGTGAAGTAACAGTTCCGTTTAGATCAACCAACAATTATGTTTGTTATTTTTCAATAAAAAAACACTGGTTAGAGACTAGAACTCTCTAGTTGACAACTGATAGTAACCAGACATCTAGCCTCTAACAAGCTTTTTTTTTATTAGATTAAAATAACATAATTGCAGTTACTCTATAATGATGATAATGTTTACGTCACAATTGGCACTTGGAGCCACAAACTGAGAAATACTTTGCATATTTTATAGCATAAAAATCCGAGCCCTACTTATTATGGAATTTATGGTATATATGGTATATGTCATATAGGCCTATATGTGTGTACCTAAGGGTGGTGATAGGTCTAATTCTATAGTCTTGTAGACAGACTTGTAGTACTAAGTGAGGAGTTTTCAAACAAATGTTTGTGGACCACATTATAAAAATACCTTCATATGAGACTCATTAATCAATAAGGAACATTGGCGCCACTAGAAACTGGCAACACCACCATTTTTTCTTCCCTTGTCCTTAATGTGTTTTTGGTGATATGTTACAAAATGAAAAATCTGTCTCTGGATCAAAAGTGCAAATTGAAACTCATCTAATATATATGAGATTCAGATCTATCTCATCATTCTTTTTTTTTCACACATCTTATGATAGATTTATCTCAAATCACAATGACCTCTGATAATTACTGTTCATGAGAAATATGTTTGTGATATCAAGTTTTTTTTTTTTGCTTCTTATTAACAACATTAGGAATTTAATTAACATTTCTTGAGAAAATGTTTTGTTTCGTAATTTTTTTTACAGTATTTTTCTCTCTTTTTGTGTGTTCAAAATTATGAATGTTTTTTCTTTAATTTTTTCAAAATTATGAATATTTTGTATTAATTTATTCACAATTTTTGAATTTTTTTTCAAAAAAAATGTGACAAAAATGAACAATGTTTTTTAAGACTGAATAAAATCAAATTGTTAAAAATGTCACTTTTTTTCGTAATTTTACAATATTGTTCTTTCACACATTTATTTCAATGACAAAAAAGCAAAACATTTCATTAGAAATTTTAACAAAATTTAAATTTTTATTAGAAATTTTAACAAAATTTAAATTTTTATTAGAAATTTTAACAAAATTTAGATTTTTATTAGAAATTTTAACAAAATTTAAATTTTTATTAGAAATTTTAACAAAATTTAAATTTTTATTAGAAAATGTAATAAAATTCAAAATGTTATTAGAAATGTTAACAAAATTTAAATATTTTTTATAAATTAATTTTTTTTCCAAATTTCGCAATATTTCAGAATTTTCTTAAAAGTATAAATTTTTATAAAATTTTATTTATTTTATCATTTTCTCAGAATTTTCACCCAAAAAATAATAATTTTTGATATAAATGTAATATTTTTTTAGAAATTTCAACCGAAAATATTTTGTTAAAAAATGTGGACTAAATATATCAAATTATATTTTCATATATTGTTTTTTTTCTCTAGAATTTTCTCTATTTTAATGTTTTAATTATTTTATTTCGTATTGTTTTTTTATAATTTTGAAAATCTTAACAATTTTTTTTTTTGCTTTTCCATTTATTAATTAGTGAATTTTTCCCACGGTTTTTAATTGTTTGATATTTTAATTTAAAGGTGTTTGCACAAACAACACAGCTCCTAGCGTGAGTTCCATCAATCGTATCCTAAGAAATCGTGCAGCTGAACGAGCAGCTGCCGAATTTGCTCGAGCAGCCGGTTATGGAATGTATCATCCGTATGCATTTCCATGGACGGCAACTGCACCTCATCTATGGAACCCTTTCCCATCAGCCACCGCTGTTTCTTCTAGTGCCTCTGAAGGCCCTTCTAGTATCATTCCTTCACCACAGTCATTGGCTGCATTAGCTGAACACAGGAGAGGAGGAGGAGGAGGACCAGGTGATAATTTTCATTCATTTTTAACTGAAAAAGCAATATTATTTTTGGAAAAAAATCTCTAAATTTTCAAAACTATTTATTATTTTTTCAAAAAATTTTAAAACATTTTTCAACAACTTAGCACTTTTTTCAAAACTTGTAATATTTTTTTTTCCAAAACATTTTATTACTTTTTAAAATTATTATGCATTTTTGAATTTTTTTTACTTTTCAAAATTTTTAAACTTCTTTTTTTCAAAAATTTTACTATATTTTCATAACTTTTATTACTAATTTTTAAATATATTAAAACGTTTGTCAATTTTTTTAGCAAAATTTGAGTATTTATTAAAGTTTTTCAAATCAAGTTTTGAACTTTTTAAAACTTTTTAATTCAATTTTGAACTTTTTAAAACTTTTCAATGCAATTTTGAACTTTTTAAAACTTTTCAACGCAATTTTGAACTTTTCAAAAACTTTTTAATTCAATTTGGAACTTTTTCAAACTTTTTAATTCAATTTGGAACTTTTTACAACTTTTCAATGCAATTTTGAACTTTTTAAAACTTTTCAATAATTTTTTAAACAATTTAAGTACTTTTTTTTAATCTACGCTTATATTTTAAACAATTTTTTTTTCTGAATCCAGTTTTGATTTTACTAGGTTTTTTGGAGTTTACTTTAGTCTTTGTAATTTACTCTTGTGTCTAATTAATTAATTGCTTAAATTTTAAATTAATTAGGTTCCGATAGTGATGATGGCGGTAGTTCGGATGCAGCAGATCGACCAAAATTCCGTCGTAATCGAACAACATTTAGTCAAGAACAACTCGAAGTTTTAGAGGAAGAATTTGAAAAGACCCATTATCCGTGTGTTAGCACGAGAGAAAGATTGGCTTCAAAAACCAATTTATCCGAAGCCAGAGTTCAGGTAAGAATTAATTAGAATTAATTAATTAATTTGTCAATCATTTTTTTTTTCTCCTCTAAACATAAAAATATCAACAAACATATTAAACAAACATAAACTACTTAGTTAATTAGTAATTACAATTACAGTCAAGCAACTTAAAAGTAAAATTAATAGAAAGGAGGGGGGGACTGATAAATATTTTTAAAAATAATACAACTTTTTGGTTAAATTTTATTTTTATTTTTTTAATAATAATTTTTGTTAATTTTTCTATTACATAATTTAATAATTTGACAATATTTTTCTCCATTTTAATTAAATTTTTGCAAACATTTTTTTAATTATTAAAGTAAAATTAACAAAGTAAAAACTTTTTAACAAATTAGTAGACATTTTTTAGAAATTTGAATGAGAAGTTCATCATTTTTAGTAATTTTAATAAACATTACGCAATTTTTTTTTTTGGAAATTAGAAGAAAAAGTAAAAAAAAAATTATCCAAATTTGAACAAAAAGTAAATGTTTTTTTAGAAATATTAACACAAATTACAACATTTTTTAGAAATGAGACTGAAAATTTATATTTTTTTTTTAGAAATTTGAAAAATAAAATAACAAAAATATGAAAAATATTACAAAATTTTAAACAAGTTTTTACATAGATTTTATTTCAATAATTTCACTATTTTCAAGCAAGATTTCATAAAATATTCAAGATTTTTGATTAATTTTGTTTTAGAAAAAAAGTTAAATAATGTCGTTTATTTTTCACAAAAATCAAAAGAGAAATTTTTGTCAAATTTTCGGCATTATTTACGACAAAATATGAATATGATGGAAAAGTTTCATAATTTTTGGTTTTTAGCTTCACATTTTTGCACAACAAAAATACATTGTCTCAATTTTGACTATAATTCACAATGTCTCTACAACACATAGATATTATATATAAAAATTTCGCTTATTTTTACATCATAATTTTCGATAATAAATTTTGCCAAATTTCTTCTCTGGAAGTAAGACATTTAGAAATGATAACATTTTTTGTTAATGTTAATTATTAGCGCCGTGTAATTCTGTCGAATTTTAATGTACAGGTGTGGTTTTCTAACAGACGAGCAAAGTGGCGCCGTCATCAACGTATGAACATGTTGAAGCCTTTCCACGGTCATCTGCCCCAATCGCCCCATTCGCCTTCCACCCCTGGCTCCACGTCTCCGGAACCTATGGTCGCTACTAACTTGCGTACCGGACCACAACCATCTTCGAATAAATTGACATTAGGAGGAGAAAATTCGGCTTTTTCTCCAGCAAGATCAACGGCCACCACAACCGCCACCACGAGGCCAGAATATAGCAGAATGTCTTCCGAAGATCACTCGAGACCTAATTCGAGACCTTCTTCGGACGACGAAGCCGCCGAAGACGCCGACGAATCCGACGACGAACCCGACGTCGTCGATTGACACATGCCCCATACACAAGGTCGAATTAATTATTTCTGTGTTATTAAAAATCAAGAGATACCAAGGTTACTGTTGTCATTTGTGACAAAATTTGGGACCAAAAAGTGATCACAACCGTGCAACAAGAGCTCGTGTTTCAGTCAAGTCACCTTTTGAAATGGGTGATTTTATCCAAACAAAAACAAAAATGAAGAACAAAATGGATAATGTTATGAAACCCGTGTTGTTAAATTGTTGCAGAAACATGGTTGCAACATAATGCAACATGGCGCAACATAATGCAACATGGCGCAACATGGTGCAACATAGCTCAACATGGTGCAACAATGACAATGTGCCTTAAATTTTGGATATGTTCTCTGTGTGTGCTGCTGCTGCTATGGTTCTTTGAACAGTAATTTTAAAGAAATATATTTAGTTTCAAGTATTATGGCCAGTTATTATTCAAAATCTTATCATTTTTTAGTTGAAAATTCATGAATTTTGTTTCATTTTTATTCATTAATCTAATTGTTATTTATCTCCAAACAAAAAAATCAATTATTTCTTGTGATAGAAATTTCTAGGTTATTTTCTGAGCGATTTTTTTTTTCATAATTTAACTTTGATATGAAGACTAAAGGACCCTCCCCTCACCCACAGATGTGCAGAAAAATAACTAAAATTTCGTTAGTTTTATATAAGTTTTATATAAAACAAAAATAATAGGTATAAATTTTGATTGGTTGATGAAAAAAATGTTCAAGCATTTTATGTACACACATAAAATTCCATATAAAATTGGATAATTTTATATAATTTGTATTAATAAATTTATCTTTTAAAGTGAACGATTCAATTCTTAATACGTCACCTAATTTTGAAATTATAGCAAACAATATGGCCGTCATATGCAACAGAACTAATGGAGAAAATTAAATCTCTTCATTCTTATTCTGTGGTTTCAGCAGTTTAATTAGAAACTAGAAGAGAAAATTAATCAATTAAGAGATTTTCATGTTTGATATTTCATGAAATAAAATGTTGCCAAACTATTGGAAAATTTTTCATTTTAAAATATACCAAAAAATGAAAATGAAATCATTTACTCTTCTAGTATTCTTCATAAATTGTGAATTTTTTTTTTCTTCTAAAATTTCAGAATAAGGTAAAGTTTTATAATTTTCTATTCCATTGTTTTCTAGCTTATTTTGCAATGGCTTACTTATAAAAAAATACCTTAAGGTGGTTTTAAAGGTGTAAATAAACCTCTCAAACTGTGATTATTCTGTCTTTTAGATGGAAAAAATGAAGAAAAACTTGAATATTTTTTTTAGAAACTAGAAGAGTAAATCACTTAAGGCTATGTTCATGTTGATATCTTTCAAAATAAGCCTTTTTAAGTTCGTTTGAAAATGACCCAACTTTAAGCAAGATGATGAATATTTTTAAAATTTTGTCTATAAAAAGTTTATTTTGAAAGATAACAACTTAAGCTACCGCCTTCTAGTTTCTAAAACACTTTTTTTTTCTAGTTTATTCTTAATTTTGTTCTTCTGAAAAAACAGAATAAATTAGATTTTGTTTAAAAAAAAACACAATCTGAAATTAAAACTATAACCACAAAGTGCCTCCTTTCTGTATTATTTAAAAGCAAATTAAAAGCAATTCAAAAATGTTACAAAATTAACTATTCCAACTAATCTAAATTGTACGAACAAAAAAAAAATTACTGTGATGTTTCTAATTAATTTTATTATAGATTAGTTACTAGATTGCAAATATTAATAATATGCAAATCAAAAATGTCTTCCCAACAAAACAAAACAAAAAACTTTCAAACCATCTGTTGGGTTTATTTTATCTGTGAATTTCTCAAGGAATAAAAATCATTAAAATATCGTTTATTGTAGTAATAAAAATGATTAAAAATGTAACTTAATAATCATTTTTTTTTTAAATAATTAAATTTTAAAAGATAAAACACGAAATTTACATAAATCAACAGGGAGTCCTCATTACCCTTTTTTGGTATATATATAAAAATGTTTTTATTATTTTTTACAATCGATATAAATTATTTTGCAATAATAATAATAATGATTATTAATATTAATAATACTGATAATAAATTATTAATCTCAATATGCTCATTTGTGTGTACCATGGATATGCCTTGAAAAGAAATTATTTGTAAAAATTAAACCATTTTTATTTGTTCATAAATATGGTTTTTTTTTTGTATAATCATATAATAATAATGTATGAAAAAACTGGTTATTACTGTTCAATTTTGTGCGATTGTCAATTTACAAAATTACTCCAATTTTAAAATGAACTTGTTTTATATAAAAAAAATAAATTAAATTAAAATATTTCGTCTTCCTTTCAAATTGGATGTCTCTTAATTATTATTTTAACAATTTAAACAGTGGTTTTCGTTATATCGTTATATACAAATATGAATTTTTTTAAATTAAATCTATATTTATTTGGAATTAAATTAGGAAATATACAAAATAATAATATTGAAATCAATAATTAGCTTTTGTAAAATTCAAATTTAGAGAAGAAAAAAAAGGGTTTATTTCAGAAATTTCTAACTTTTTTTTATCAATTTCAGTAATTTTGTTTAAAAATTTGAAAATTTGAAAATTTTTCCATCGCAAAATGAAGTCGTAAGTGATTGGACTGTGGTTCAAATGTGGTTAGTAAGTTCGAGCGTATTTTCTATGTAAAAACTGGTCGGTTTTCGCGACAATCGGACTTCATTTTGCGGTTTAAAAGTGGTCTGTGTGGGGATCAGGCCTAAATGTTTATCAACATTAATAATATTTTTTTTAAATTAAAATTATTTTTCAAACTTTATAAATTTAAAATTAAAATTAAAAATTTGCTTCATTTGAAGGACAAAAAATCTTAACAAAATAAAAATTAATTTAACATAAAATTAAATTAATGTCATTTGTTTTAAGTTTTCGATTAAATTTTTATTTCTTCAAAAAAAAAAGCATTAAGTCTTTAAAAATGCCTAAAATATTTAAATTTTCAACGTTTACATGCAGGAAATATAACTAAATTAAAAAAAATAAGTTTCATTTTATAAAAAAAAATTAAAATAGTTCAAAATTAAACGTTAAAAATAAAAATTACTAAATTAAATTAAATAAATCATAATCATTTGATCATTGTGTAGGCCTACTTTAATCATACTTTCATTTTCTTGTTAATCATTTAAGTTATATTAGCGCCATCTGTTGACAATATTAATTAGTAATTAAATGAAATCCTTGTTCTTTTTTAACAGAAAAACAAAATTAAATAGTTCAAAATTAAAAGTAAAAAAATTAAACAGAAATAAGTGGTTTATTTTGAAAAGTCGTGACATTGGTCATTATACTTTGATCACACTGTTTAATTTTCTTGTTAATTATTTTAATTATCAGCGCCATCTATGAACAATGTTAACTAATTAAATACTTTTTTGTAATAGAAACGTGAAGAAGAGTGAAAAATCAGTGATTTTAATGTGAATTTTTGCAGAAAATGTTTGCTTTTATTATAGGAGACGATAAGGTACAGTATATAACTTCTATTTTGTGTGGTTTAAAATTTAAAATCTGTTTGACCAAAGTGACCATTGTTCAAATTGAAGACAATATCAAAGAAGGGACAACAATAAAAGAATTCAAAATGTGGTCACACAACAATTTGACAACAAAAAAGAAGGGAGTTTGTTGAGTTTTTTTTCTTTTCAACAAAAGACTCCAATAGAAAAAAGATACTTAAAAGATATAAAAGTAAAGCATTTGACTAAGGGTAAGGTCTCTAGGTCCCTAAGACCCTTATAATAGGGGATTGACTATATTCAAAAATTTTAAGTGTTGAAGAATATATATTATATTTTGAAATATTGTGTGTCTTGTGTTATATATGGGTGACATTGTCATTTCAAAATCAAAGAACTCAAAAGATTAATGTTGCATTGAGTTTAATTAAGATGTATACATCAACTTTTGTGGCATCAAAAAAATGAGAAAGAGATTATAAGATAAGATAAGGTAAGGAGGGAAGAGGCTAAAAGTGATAATGATGATACCAAAAGTAACCCAACTTCAACAAAAGTTCACACTTTTAGAGAGAAATTTCTTTTGAAGTCATATTTATTATTGGAGGACCACAAAGATATATTCAATTTGATTCAACACAACAAAGTGACTATTCAAGTATTTTGTTTGGAATAAAAGTAGAATAGCAAGTTGAAAGTAAAACAGGGAGGGGGGAGGGAATCATCCACCTTAGTGGCTTCAATGTAGAAAATAAACTATTTCGTATAATTACTAGGCAGTGTTTAAAATCGCCAGTTTTGAGGCCCTGACAGTAAGGAATTGCTTATCATGATTATCTGCTAGCATGTAATGCAAATGTGCACGTTGACAAGGTAATTGTTAGGGCTCGGATTTTTATGCAGTATCAAGCTACTGTTTCTCAATCTGTGGCCCAAGGAATAATTGTGATATAATCATTATCATTAGTAGCCATTGCAATTATACCTTTTTTTTAATCAAAAAGGCAGGTTAGAGAGGCTAGATGTCTGGTTACTGCCAGTTGACAAATATTGTACTAGAGCCCTAGCCTCTAATCAGTGTTTTTTTTTCTTTATTAGAAAAAGCATAATTGCAGTTGCTCTAATGATGTGATACTTGGGCCACAAATTGAGAAACATCTGCTTGATATTGCATAAAAATCCGTGCTCTAGAAATTGTACAGACTATTAAATTTTACCATTTTTGTGGTGTTTGTGCCAAAATAAAAAAAAATCAAGTTACTCCAAAGCTTTTCTAGAAAATTTGTAAAATTAACGATTTCGGTAGTAAATCTGCACAATTCAAGGGTGTTCTAGGTAATGTGCAAAATCACTTATTTGAAGGTTAATCAATACAATTCGTGGCATTTTAGGCGTTATGCAAACCAATTTGAATGTACAGTATCTCAGTAAGATTTTAGACAATATGTAAAATTAGTAATTTTTACTAAATATGTACAAAATTTCATGGTATTTTAGGCATTATGCAAACACCAACAATTTTATTATAAATCAGTAAAAATTTATAACAATTTAGGCAATATGGAAAATTAAACCATTTTTCTGCATTCTACATTCTGCACAATGCCTAAAAATGCTATACATTATAAACATTAATACCAAGCTGTATGGTTCCATAAAATGTCTAGAAATTGTACAAAATGTCTAATTGTTCACCTTGACATTAACATGGTCGTAAGTTGTGCGCACCAAAATATATAAGGAGAGTCAATAGGAGATAAATAAGTAACAAAAATTGGGTGTACAATGTGTGTTGTATTATAATAAACGTGAGATTTACTAGATCATTTTTCATCTTCATTGTAGAACCTTGAATGGGATTCAATGATTGGACCTCCTGTGGGGCAGGACACCACACTACACATAGGGCAAAAAAATATAAAAGAATTTCTAAGGAGAGTGAGAAAAGTGCTTTAAGCATTTTTTTTTTCAAAAAGTGGATCAAAATTTTTTAAAAAAAAATCTCAACCACAAAGGCTCACAATCAACTCATAATAGAATTTAAATACAAACTTGAAATCTTTATTTATTTTCAAAACTAGACATGATCAATTGTGGTTGCCAAAAAGGCCCATTTAATTTGACAATAATAACAACAATACAAAATAACATTAAATGCGATTGGGTTTTAATAATTTTCACTATTTTTTTTTTTAGAAAATATTTTTTTTTGCAATATGTATGTGGAGAAAGATAAATCTGAAAATTTAAAAACATTTTAAGATAATTTACAATTTTTTTTAAAAAATATTGGACAAAAATCACATAATTGTTTTGGCAATTTTAAGTAAAAGAAATTATAAAACTTTAAAGAATTTTTCAAGAAAAAGTACAAAATCTCCTGTAATATGTATTTACAGTATATCTTTCTGATTAAATTATTAAATATAAATTACATAAATTGTATTTGTTGTTCAATTAACAAGTATTTTTTTTTTAATTTATTCAAAGTTAATTAATTTTTTCACAATTTTCGCAAAATGTTTAAATTTTCTTCACAATTGTTTTTTAACAATTGTAAAAATTAAACAGCTCAGTATAAATGAATTAAATTTAAAAAAAAAACTAGAAGATACATCCACAAGCATTAACCTAAATGGACATTTCTGTGCACCTTCTAGTTTTTAAATAGAAAATCAGAAACCGGGAACCACAACTCCTCATACGAGCATTATACATTTTACATGAGAAGATCAAAACACAAAATATTTTCTAAAAACTAAACAGCTGAATGGAAATGAATGAAGTTTTAAAAGAAACTAGAAAACACATCCACAAGTTAACCCTGAAAAGGAAAATTCTGTGCACCTTCTAGTTTTTTTAAATAGAAAACCAAAACTGGGAACCTCAACTACCTATACATTTAACATAAGGAGATCAAAACACAAAATATTTTCAAAAAAACTAAACAGCTGAGTGGAAATGAATGAAATTTAAAAAAAAAAACTAGAAAACACATCCTCAAACTAAACCCTAAAAAGAAATGTCTGTGCATCTTCTAGTTTTTTAAATAGAAAATCCAAAACCGGGAACCTCAACCTAAAAACTAAACAGCTATGCGTAATTTGTGTAAATTAATAACATTTTACAAGAAACTAGAAAATATAAAGAAACTAGAAAATATATCCACATACAGTTGAGGTTCCCGGTTTTTGATTTTCCATTTAAAAACTAGAAGGCTCAGGGAAATTTTACACCAAATTCACGAGAAGACTATTTTGAAGGGATGTACCATTGAATAGGGTCAGAGACAAGCCGGTTACTTTTTTTTTTACTTTGCCTGTCCGAGAACTTTACGATTTCACCTCATATATGTATATTATGTTACTGTGAATCTGTGGAATCAGTCAATCTGCATATTGCCTAGGCAATCTGCAAAACTATCAAACTGCTAATGAATCTGCAAAATTCAATACATTTTAGGTGTTGAATTTTGCAGATTCACTAGCAGCTTGGTTGTTTTGCAGATTGCCTAGGCATTGACAGTAACATATATATGAGTTGACTTTTGGGGGGGGGGGGTTGTGGTACCAACTGGCAGGCAACTAACTGCCATCACCACGTGCGGTTCTCTGCAGGTGATAAGCTTTAAGTGACTTTGAAACAGAATGATCCTCTTATGAGATGGAAATATGACGTCTAATGGTTATAAATTAAAGCGTGAGAATTGGCAATTTGGAAGAATATATTTTTTATGGGAAATGAAAAAAGTTGTCCAGACAATTTCTTGGATAATTTTTTTAAATTAAAAAAAAATGAGGAAATACAAGTCTCTCTCTCTCTCTCTCTCTCTCTCTCTGTCTATTTATTATATAATATACTTCCTTATGTATCAGTTTCTATTTCAAATGTCATTTTCTTAAATTGAATTATTGGTGAGAAAGTTAAGTTTTTTTTTTTTGACAAGAAAACTTTTCAAATTCAGCTTATGACAAGATTAAAATCACAAATTTTTATTATCACAATTGCTATTGTGTTTTGGTGACTTGAGATTTAGAATTGACCAATGGTCAAAAGCAGTTTATACAAAAGGTTTGAGAAAAAAAAATCTAAAGACAGCGAATTAAAATTAAATGAAGTCCTGTTGATGACCCAAATATTTCAAAATGAAACACAATTCAAATTATTATAAGGGCTCAGGGCTGGCAAGGCAAATTTACCATAGTTGTTTCTAGTATTTTATGAAGTTTTGACTTACAACTGACAAAACAGTTAATTTTATTCAGTTAATGATGTGTTCATAAACATATTCAAAATTTAACTCCATTATTTACATTTTTCTCAAAAAATTTAGATAATTTTTTTTTTCATAAAAATATTTCAAAAACTTTTTGATATTTTTGCTAAAAAATATTTAGAAAAAACGTTTTGATTTTTTTTTTCTACAAAAACTAATTGTAAATTATTTTGAAACTTACAAAATGTTTTGAGATTTTTAAAAATCATAGTATATTTAACGATTTTTACAGAAAAATCGGCAAGCAATTGAAATTCTTTTTTTAGCAAATTCAACAAAAAAGTACAAATATTTTTGAAACCAGTTAAAGAAAAAGTACAGAAGTTTTAGAAATTTGGACAAAAAACTACAATATCTATCTAAAATAAATTGGTGTAAAATATTTGAAAATTTGCACAAAAATGATGAAAATTTGCAAAAAAAAAAAAAATAAGAATCTCTGCCATACTTTTTTCTGTTTTCTAAAAATGGTTTTGATATTAAAAATGAAGTAATAGCTATTTTATCTTTAGAAAAATGGAATAATTAAAATACTTAACAATGTTTGTCACAGTTTTTTTACATTAGAAATTAAAACAATTCAGGTATAACATTTTTTTTTTAGCTATTTTGATTAAAAATACAATTGATTGAAAGTTGCCTTTGATATTTATGGCAAAATTTTTCTATTTCTTTTAGAACTTTTGGCAATTTTTTGGCAAATTTCTTTTTACAATTTTTACAATTATTTGCCAATTTTTTTTTTTTTTTTTGCAATTTTTGCAATTTTTTACCGATTTTTTTACAATTGCAAGTTTTGCTAACTTTTTTAAACAAAAGTTGGCGAAAAACTTAACAATTTGTTTATCATTTCTAATTATAATTGTAAATACTAAAAAGGTCATAATATATTAAATGTAATAAAAATTAAAATCTCGAATTTTGCGTAATCTTAAAGGTATATAAAAAAATTCTAATTTAGATAAATAACTAGAAAATTCAATGTAAACCAATTTTGATCATTGTTTGTTTAACTACTTTGAAACTAACCGCGCCCAAAAATTATCAAAATCATGTTTTAATTATGAAAAAAAAAATTTCAAAAAAATCCATTACCATAAAAACTGAATCATAATTAATTTTTTTAAGAAAAAATCAAAGGAAAAATTCTTTTCCTATCTTTCTAATGTACATTCTTAAACTGTTCATTTCTTGTAAATTCTTCTTAAATAATATCTATATACAGATACAATAAAACTCGTTTTTTAAAATTCACGATTTACATAATAATAAAATTTTGTATTTAGAAAAATTTGGCCTGACCCTTTTCTGTCTGTAGAAAATAGAATTTTAAATTTTTTACGATTAGAAGAAAAAACGAATTTAAGCTTTATCATAAAAAACGGCTGAAAATGACAACAAAAAATGATATCAATTTAGTAATGAAATATTAAACATTCCATTAAAGACCACACAATTGAATTCAGTTAGGATTTTTATGCAAATTAAATAATTAATAAAAATGAAATTTTTTTTTTAAACAAAAAATTTCTACAAAGAATTAACATTTTTTTTTTGGTAAAATTAATTATTAGATTTGACTTGACACACGGACCACATTGTGGCGAAATAAAGTGGTTGATGTGGCTTGTTTCACACAGACACATGAACCACACACACACAGTAGCTCTTGTTGAAGATAACCATGACCATGGATCACCACTGACGTAAATGGCGGTGGTCGCCACCTGTGGTAGGACTCGACCACTCTACGCAATACTGTGGCGCAGGAAAAAAAAATGGTGGCGGTGACTTGTGTGAATACCTCTGATGTAATCAGTTGTTAGATAAAGACGAGCAGTTTTTGTGACGCCACAAAATGGCTTACGTACTTATAATTATTTTATGAAAATTTTATGTTGAAAAATATTAACAAAATAGAAATTAATAAGGAAAAATTTCACGTTTTTTTTTCAAAATTGCTTACAATTTTTTAGATAAAATTATTTATGATAAGAAATTCATATATTTTCAAAATTATTAGATGAAATAAATTTCATAATCCACTTTTATCAAAATTATTAGATGAAATAAAATTTCATAATTCACATTTTTTTTCAAAATTATTAGATAAAATAAATTTTATAAGAAAAAATTCACATTTATTTCAAAATTATTTGAAAAATTAACAATTTTTTAAGATTTCTAAAAAAAAAATTAACAAACTTGTATATTCATGATAGTCAAATATCATAAATGATGAATTATTTCGAAAATGTAAAAATAATTATAATTAACAAAATCAATTTTATCAATTCAACTTATAAGAAAAATCAAAAATTATTTGAAAAATCAACAATATTTTTTAAAATTTTTTTAAGAAAATTGTCAATTTTGCCTTTGATTTCATAACAAATTTCATAACAATCCTGTATAGCTCAACCAATAATAATGATTTTTTTCTATCAAAAACATTTAGAGGCTAAAATTCTAGTTGACAACTGATAGTAACCAGATATTTAGCCTCTAACCAGCCTTTTTCATTAGAAAAAGCATAATTGCAGTTTGTTTTCTAATGATGATGACTACATCACAATTGGCACTTGAAGCCACAAATTGAGAAACACTTTGCTTTTTATATTTGCATAAAAATCCGAGCCCTAATCATTAATTGCAGCTAAAAATTATATCTTATTAAAGAAAAATACTTAAACATTAAATGAAAAAAAATTATTAAATTATTTTGTTACAAATAACTGGTTTTTGGGTTGAATAACGGGTTTTTGTATCTAAAAGTCAATAGGGTTCAGATTCAAGAATTGAATTTGTCACTTGAACCTAAACTTGAATCCTCTAAAGCTAACAAATGGTGTTTAACCAAGTTCTGAGGATTTAAGGTGACTTTATACACATTCATTTTGTTTTTGTCCTCTCAGATGGCGCGCCTGTAGTGGCGATTGTGTTCTATAGGAGGGTCTCTTCCCCCTCCAGCCCGCGGTTTTGAGAAAATTTCTATTTTTCAAGTGAACATTTTTCAGGAGAAACATTATGAAAAAATTCTAATTGTTTTAGAAACTAGAAAAGTTGGTGATACTGCTAAAAAGTTTTTTTATGATGATATCTTTCAAAATAAATTTTTTATGACTGTTTGAAAAAGGCCGAAAATAGTTTTTCCCTCCCAAAAATGGGTCATTTTTCAAACTGAACTATAAAATGTTTATTTTTTAAGATGGAAAAAAACTTTTAATATAATCATTTACCATTCTAGTTTTGAAAACAATTTGAATTTTTTTTATAATGTTTTTTTTTTTTCTAAAAACTTTCACTTGACGTTTTTTTGCTTCCAAATTATGCAAAAATGTCTACGGAGCAGAGCTTTAGCCATTGCAGTGGCGCTATTCGGTGGAACAAAATCAAAATCAATATCTATAGAGCCAACTTAAAGTTCAATTTTGCTAAATATTATTTCTTGAATTTAGACCAAACACTTTTTTTTTACCTGTAGGCTAAAATAATGTGACTAATTGTAATATAAAAGAAAATAAAAGCAGATGTTTTAAAATGTAATACAAAAAATCAGCAATTTTTTTTCTTTCTCTCTCTAAATAACATGTAAGTTTGATATAATCACAAGTGAAAGCTTAAAACTGATTAGTAAAACAATCCAATTAATGATGGCCCTATAAAAATAGCTTATTTTATACTATTTTTATTCCTCAATTATTAAAAAGTTCACAGAACTTTTTGTTTCAGATCGGATCAGTTTTTTTTTATTGAAAATCAAAAGAATTTTATTATTAATTTAATATTCTTAGAAAATAAACGATTATGTTAAGTCACGGCACATAAAAAAAAAGATTTTTCTTAAAGATTATAATTATAATAAAAATTTCCACAAAAAATTACTATATTTTAATAAAAATATACAATGTAATAAATAGTGAAATGGAGGTAATTATCGTGAGAAATGCAAAAACATTCATTGATTGTCTCCAATGAATTAGTAACACGCTTAGAAAAAAATATATTAAATTTTAATGGTACTAAAAAAAAGCTAAAGCCCCTAATACCAACTGCCCTAAAAGAATGATTGCCCTAAATCCACTTGCCCTAAAGGCTGATTGTCCTAAATCCACTTGCCCTAAAGGGATGATTGCCCTAAAGCCACTTGCCCTAAAGAGATGATTGCCTTAAATCCCCTTGCTCTAAAGGGATGATTGCCCTAAATCCACTAGCTCTAAAGGGATGATTGCCTTAAATCCGCTTACCCTAAAGAGATGATTGCCTTAAATCCACTTGCTCTAAAGGGATGAGTGCCATAAATCCACTTGCCCTAAAGAGATGATTGCCTTAAATCCCCTTGCTCTAAAGGGATGATTGTCCTGAATCCACTTGCCCTAAAGGGATGATTGTCCTGAATCCACTTGCCCTAAAGGGATGATTGTCCTAAATCCACTTGCCCTAAAGGGATGATTGTCCTAAATCAACTTGCTCTAAAGGGATGATTGCATTAAATCCACTTGCCCTAAAGGGATGATTGCCCTAAATCCACTTGCCCTAAAAGGACATTTGCCCTAAACGGACATTTGCCCTAAAGGGACATTTGCTCTAAAATCACTTTTTTTCTTTTTTCATATTGGTTTAGTGTCTTTCGGTGGAAAAATTCGAAGTGGTTTATAAACTAGAATAGTTGGTGATAATCTTAAAAGTTTTTTCATGATGATATCTTTCAAAATAAACTTTTTATGGCATTTTCTAAAAAAGGGCGAAAATAGTTTTTCATGAAATTTCAATGGAGAAACCAAAAAAGGGCTATTTTTCAAACTGAACTATGGAATTGTTTATTTTTTAAGATGTCAAAAAAAACTTTTAACATAATATTTTTCCATTCTAGTTTTGAAAACAATTTGTATTTTTTTTCATAATGTTTTTTTTAAACGTTACCAAATTTTTTTCAAAAACGTTTATGGAGCTTAGCATTAGCCAAATCAGTGGTGCCATCTGGCGGAACAAAAACAAAATAAATATGTGTTCGGGACATACGTTTTAGATTTCAAAATATTGGACGTATTATTTGCGCCACCTGATGTATATGTATACAAAACCAGTCAAACGAGTAGAATATAAAAAAGGGAGGGAGGGTGGAAGGGGGAGGATAATAAGAAAAACAATAGAAAAAAAGGATGTCAATTGTGCTCATTAAAGAAATGAAATGACGATTAATTTGCATTTAAGATCTTATCATTTGAACTATTAATATCAATTTTAAGTTTGCCGAAAAAAGAATTAATAATTATCTTGAAAGATGAAATATAAGTTTTAAGCTTTCTAGTCAAAACAACATATCTTAAAAAATGTACAATAATGGGGGGGGGAGGTCATTGAAATAGTAAAAAATAAACTTTTATTGCTTATTTCGAACAAAAAAAATGTTAAAGTAAATCCTTAATTAATTAATTTGATTTAAATAGATGGTTCCTATTGAAATATGCAAATAATTTTGAGTATTTTAGTAACTAGATGAGTAATCGCTTTAAATGTTTGATATTTTAAAAAATAAACTTTTTTTAAGGCTGGGTTAAATTTGGGACAGACTAATTGTAGGTCAATGCGTGATCTACACTTTCAGATAGCTATTTGGACAAGAACTGTGGGTAACTCAGTGACCTACACAATCTACACAGTGACCTACACTGTGGCCTACACTGTGACCTACACTGTGACCTACACAGTGACCCCCTGCAACAAGCTTAATTTACCAGAGCTCCACCTAATCACCAATATTAAAAGTTTTAAGTGTAGGTCACTGAGTGACCTACAGTTAGGAAGTGTAGGTCACCTAGTGACTAATGATTAGTTTGCTCTGTTAAATTTGAAGATTTTTTTACTTGGTTCAAATAGAAGTGAAAATGAAAAATTGCCAAGAAAAGTGTGTTAGAAACTAGAATACAGAGTAGCTGAATCACTTAAGGTGGCTTTATAGATATTCAATTTGCTCTCGTCCCATAGGATGGCGCTACTGTAGTGGCTAATGCTGTGCAGCTGCGCCATAGATGTTTTTGGAAAATTTCGATGCAAAAACAATCAGTGAACGTTTTTTTTTTCTAGAAACAATATAAAATATGAAATTGTTTTCAAACTAGAATGGTAAAAGATTTTCACAAAAAACTATTGCCGCCTTTTATTTTGAAAGATATCATCATGAAAATTTTTTTAGCATTATCACCAACTATTCTAGTTTCTAAAACACTTTGAATTTTTTCGTAATGTTTCTTCTGAAAAACGTTTACTCGTATTTAACATAGTAGCCACTGCAGGCACGCCATCTAGGAGGGCAAAAACAAAATAAATATCCATAAAGCCACCTTAATAGCATTTTCCTATTAATTTACAGTATGTTGGGTTATTTTCCAACTTGACATTTTTGAACTCTTGATTATTCTATGTTTTAAGCGTAAAATTAAGAGAAACTAGAAAGTGTTTTAGAAACTAGAAGACTCAATCACTTAAGTGTATTTTCATGTTGATATCTTCCCAAATAACATTTTTATGTTAAGTTTGAAAATAAATTAAATAACCCAATTTTTAAAAAATGTGTCTAGAAAAAGTTTATTTTAAAAGATATCAAGATGAATACACCCTTGAGAGTGCTGGCTACCCTTCTAGTTTCTGTGCAATAAATTTTGTTTTGTTTTGTAAAAAATAAACAGTTCTTTCTGTGATATAAATTAATTAAAAAGATTTAACATAATTAGTAATTTTCTTGTGATAAAAAGTAGAATTTATTTGTGGTAAATATGGTGGTACCCTTTTGGTACCCCTTTCCACTCACAGGCAATTAAAAATCGGGACGAACAGAAGTTGGCTCCGCCCTTTTTATGACGACCGGCAACTTCTCATTGGTTTGTTGTGTGGTTCGACGTTGAAAAGGGAGGAGGAGCATGTGACGTCAGACTACATAACCAACCAATTAGAAGTTGCCGTTCGTCATAAAAAAGGGCGGAGCCAACTTCTGTTTGTCCCGATTTCTAATTGCCTGTCTTCCACTCCCCCCTCAGGACTTAATTTTACATTTTTCATTATCTGAACATCAGCCCCTAGGTATATATATATATATGGTTAATATTTTTTGTTGTTGCAATGTTTTAAATTGAACTAAAAGAAAATCCTAAACACGAACATCTTTAAGCTTAATGTGTGTTCCATCATCATCATCATCATCATCAATTAATCATAATTAAAGTAAATAGAAGAAATGATTAATCAAGAGGTCAGTTCATCCCCACCGAAAAAAAAACCAATATTTCATGTTCAGAAAAAGGTGAAAGAAATAAAATTATAATTAATTAAACTAAACTGTCTTCTAATAGGTTCATTTTATATTAATGGAGAGAGCGGAGAAGGGGGGACCCTGTTCTAAAATCGTATATTTTAAAATAGGTTGAATTGTTAGGGTCAAATACATAATCTTTCATTATGCAAAATAATGCAATCAGGTTTGCTTTTTATCAAAAGGGTTAAAAGAGATGTTTTATGAAAAACTGATTTTTTTTTAACTCTTTCATTATTCTGTCTTTCAGAAAAGCAAAATTAAAAAAATAACTAGAAAGTGCTTTTTTTTAAGAAACTGGAAGGGTAGTTCAATCACTTAGTGGTAGTTTCATGTTGATATCTTTGAAAATAAACTTTTTATAGACAAAAAATGAAAATAATGCCCTCTTGCTTAAAGTTGGGTCATTTTTAAACTCACATAAAAAGTTCATTTTGAACGATATTAACATGAAAATACTATTAAGTGCTTAATCCTATCCCTTCTAGTTTCTAAACCACATCCAAGTTTCATTTTTTATTTTTCGCTTGAAGGACAGAATAAGAAAAGATAATCAACTTCCATTAGCAAAATTTAATAGAAACTAGAGTTTTTTTTTAGAAACTAGAAGGGTAGCTCTAGCACTTAAGGGTGTTTTCATGTTGAGATTTTTCAAAATAAACTTTTTATAAGAAAAAAAGATCATCTTGCTTAAAATTTGAATATTTTCAAACTGACTTAAAAAGTTTATTTTATGACAATATTAAGTGATTGAGCTACCCTTCTAGTTTCTAAAACACATTCACCAGATAGACAGCATAACCAGGTTTTAAGGTGCATTTACACCCCACAAAAACCCACCTTAAGTAACTTAAATCCATGTTCTATAGTTGCCACCACACTAACTTGAAGCTTGTGACGTCAGAAGAGGGGAAAGGATAGGTTGACTAAAAAAAGCACACTCGATAATCTAATATCATTTTCAAATAGCTAGCCTCTACCTCCAACCCTCGTCGTTGTTTCAGATGGGTATAGCCTCTAAAAAAAAGTCAATATTGAAGCAAACAACGCCGGTTATCCATTAATATAATAAATAATAACACCTTCGTGGCCATTAAATATATTATATTATAAAACATAATAGATAAAGCGGAACTAAATTGTGTATTTTATGAAATCACGACATTTAGGAGTCGTGAAAAATTGAATGTGACAAATTGGTCCACCCCCATCCCCCAAAAAATAATAAAATGTCATTTGTCAATCATAAATTTTACTTTGAAAAGTTTGAAGAATTTTTTTTATTTTTCAAACTGCCATAAAACGTTTAATTTGAAATATAACCAGTAGTTGATAATATCTTTCAAAATAAAGTATTTCATTGAAATTAAACGATTTTTGCATAGTTGAATTTAAAATTGATATAAGATTATTACTTTTTTGAAAGATAATGTTCAACATTTTACCCTTCTAGTCTAGAAGGTGTGAAGGTAGCCATTTTTGTTTACTATGTTTAAAAGTAAACATCTTACAAACTTATTTTTCTAATTCTTCTATACTATTCTACTTTTTTTACTATCACATCACTCAGTTACCCTTTTAGACTAGAAGGGTTAATTGTAGCCAATACCTGTTTGTTATGTTTGAAAGAAAACATATTTCAAACTATTTTTTCTATTAGTCGTCTTCTATATTGTTATACTTTTTTTTACTATCACATCACTCATTTATCCTTCTAGACTAGAAGAGCTAAATGATGTCATTTTATTTGCAAAAAAAAAGAAATTAATTAAACACAATTCTAATTAACGCCATGACTCTAAATTTATATTTTAAGTTTCCTAGAAATAAAAAAAAACCAGACAAACACAAAATATTTCTAATTTCATATTAAGAAACCACCAAAAATAAAAATGGTGAATTATGAGAAATCGCAAAAAAAAAAAAAATAGAAATGGCGGGAAGTTGTTTAGTCCAGCAAATTTGCACGCAATGACCACATATATTGAGGTTAGAAAAAGATGGCGTGCAACAAAGACTAATTCAGTAATGGACTTACAAATATATGAACAAAGTACAATAGAAAAATGGGGGGGGGGGGTTTTATTAAAAAAAAAACAATAACATCCATATCATAGACACACAGATATATTAGACCTATTGTAGGCCTATTTGTAGGTCTTTCTATCTCTCTCCCTTTATTTCAGTTGTTTACCAAATGAAGGAAATGTAGCGTGAGAAATTATAAGCATATAAATTATGATATGCTCGGACTATATATTAATATTACCTCAGATTTCGAGAAATATTTTTTGGGAGAAAGGATAGATGGAAAAATAAGGACCACATTCAATTAAAAAAAACTTAACACTTGTACCCTCTCTCTCTTGAGAACCTGGTTCGAAAATAGAAAAACTCTGCTTTATTACATATTATTTTAAATAGGTTTTTTGTTGTTGTGTTGAGTCCCTCTTTAGAGGGTTCAAGTGTCCAAATTTTTTTATTATTATTGAATGTGGGCCTTTTTAGGTAGCAATTTTGATGTGGATGTAAAACAAATATAAGTTGAGGTTTTTGCAAATAATATTTTTGGACCCATTGAAGTCAGACACAACAAATATTGTGTTAGTGCCAGTCAATCTAGTAAAAGTTCAAATTCAACTTTTATCAGAGAAATCAGGATTTATTATTAGAAGAAAAGAAAGGTATTGGAGTTCTGGTAATTAATTTTACGTTAATTATACAAATTGCACATTTTTAATGTTATTTCTTAAAAAGGTGTATTTTTTTTTAGCAATTTTTTGAAATATTTTATGTATTTTGGTGGATTTTGAATAGTAATATTTGCAATGAAGTTGCGTAAATGACAATTTTGAGAAACAATTTTGATTGTTTTCAACATTTTAACATTTTTCTAATATTTTATTATCATTTTCCACAAATTCACAAAATTATTATTTTTTCACAAATATACAAAATTATTAATATCTTTTCACAAATTTGCAGAATTATTATTTTTTCACAAATTTGCAAATTTATTAATATTTTTCGCAAATTTTCAAAATTATAAATATTATTTCAGAAATTATTGCAAAATTATTAATATTTTTTCACAAATTAACTATATTTTTTAATGATGTTTTAAAAAAATTTTCCTCCAAGTCTTTTAAAACATATATTTTTATGATGCTGACAATTTTACAATATTTTTATTAGTTTTTTTTTCCAACGATTTCACACTATTTTTACCTGTTGTTTCAAAATTTTCATTGAAAAATTTTTAGAAAAGAACAAAAAAGCAGATTTATTGAAAAATTAGAACAAAAAGTAAAAGAAAATCAGAAATAAAACATTCTGAAGTAGCAAATAATTTTATTAAAAGTAGGAAATTTGGCATATTTTAAACAACATTGAGTTGTTTTAATACTAAAAGCAAGTTTTGCTAATTTTTTAATAATTTCTTTAACGGTTTTGTCAATTATTTAGCTTTAATTTTCAGAATTGTTACAACAAAATCTGACAAATCTTTAGTTTCCTGGGAATAAAAATTTCTGTTCAATAAATTTTCACATATCTGATAAAAATTCTGAATTAATTAAAATAACTTTTTTGAAATATTACTAATAATATAATTTTTTTATAAATTATATTCTAAATTTCACTAATTTCTGAGTATTTCTCACTATTATTGCTTTTTTTTTTCGTAAATGGTTCTAGTTGGAAACTGAAATAATGAAGAATATTGCAAAAAAACTCCACTAATTTTTTTTTAATATATATCTACTTTGTTAGTAATATTGTTAAAATGTGTCATTTTTATAGTACATATAGTAGTATAAAGAAATTTCCAAGAACTTTTAATTTTTATTAATCTAGATCTCAGAAACGAAATGCAACTCCTTTAAAGTGCCACCAAATGTAATTTGTCAGCCAAAACCCATCTCTAAAGTGAAGAAACCAATACATTTGAAAATGGCTACCGCAAACAACCGTGCCGTAAGACCGAAATCGGCTCGGTACGGATGTCGTTCCAAGAATATCATTTCTAATGTAGAAGATCAGACGCAGCCCCTGACGGTGGACTTGCCTCAAAAGTCAGAACATGAGAGTTCTGAAAGTGGTCCAAAGAACCATCAATATAGATCAAATGTCCATAGTGGTCAAGAATGTGGCAGTTCCAAAGGGAAATCCACATCTGGCAAACCAACATCAGATATGGAAGGAAATTATCAAAACATTCCTGAGGCTACTGGTAGCAGTGCCACCAGAATTCCATATGAATTTGTATTGAAAGCAAGCAGCAAAAAAGTTCTGGATAAACTGAAAGACAGACAAAAAGCTCTTTCTGGAGAAATGTCATCCTCAGTGTCATCCGGAAATGAGATGTCATTTGGATTGCCACGGAAATTACAACCTTTACCACCACCACATTACAAAATGAACAAACGTTATAAGTAGAGTTAGAATTTTTTATGTTTTAAACACTTTTTTTCTTGGAATTTGTTTGCATTTTTTGCATTGCAAAAATTGTCCAGCATTTTAGCAAATGCTTGACAAATTGTAATTTAAATGCTAGCTTGAGATCAACAAGAGATGTGCTTTAGCTTGAAAGCTTGTTTTTCTTAAGTTTAAACTAGATGATATTTGACGTATTTTAAAATTTTTTGTTGTTTTTGCATATTTGGAAAGTGTCTGAGATTTGTTTTTGTTGATTTGTTTAAGAGCAACTAAAATCCATAAAGTTGTTCATTTGAGGTAAAAAAATAAGTCCGCCCATAATAAACACGAATAAAATATGGGCCATCGATTGCATGACTACATGCAATCAAATGTAACAAAATTTACTTTGATTGGTTTTAAGTTACTTGGTGGGGGGTTAGTTACTTTTTAGCGTTGTGTTTTAGAGTTTTCCTACTAACTTGTTATAAACACAAGTATGTTCACAAAGTTTTGTAATATTACTTTGCACCTTTTTATAAAAAATCATGAAATTTTAGAAATTTTAACAAAAAAAGATACATTTTTAGGAAAATTCAAAAGAACATTTTTATTGCACGTAATTATAAACAAAAAAATTACAAAATATTCGGGAAAAAATGTTTAGAAATGTATTTAGTAATTTAAACAAAATATTAAAAAAATTTAATAAAATAGTCCGACATTTTAACAAAATAATCAGAAATTTTAACACTATAATCAAAAAATTCTAGTGAAAATATTCAGAAATTTTAAACAAAAATAATCAGAAATTTAAACAAAATAAACAGAAATTTTCACAAATTATTCAGAAATTTCCACAAAAAATATTTAGAAATTTTACCAAAAGAATCAATCTGGAAGACTTTCATTTCTTGCCATTTTTAAAAATGTTCATGTCTTGGAATATTTATATAAATTCGAAAATTCATTGCAAGTGAACCAGACGAGCGGGAATATAACTGTTGGAATCAATGCATTCCCCAGAAAAGCGTGCAATGCCCGCTTCAAAAGTTACATCAGTTCGGAGTGGGCGTCATTGAAGTGTTCCTATGATTCCTTATAGATTTGTAACTTTGAAAATTCATTGCATGTGAACCAGAAGAGCGGGAATGAAACTATTGGAATTTCTTAATTCCCAGAGATGTCTGGAATGCAGGGATGTCTTCAAGTTCAGATGCGCCGTACGCGCCGTATACGCCGTGCGAGTACGCCGTACACATGCGTGCACGCGTGTACTTGTGCATACACATATAATAACAATGAAAGATAATTGGTTGTTTGTTATATGAAAGCTTATATTAAAGCAATGGAGGTCTATACGGTTCTTTGAGTCCCTTGTTTTCAATAATTTTGCAATAAAAGTTTGTAAACTTTTTTCTAGATTTTACTTACCTTTTAATATTTTTTTTCCTGCTAAATTGTGATAAAAAAAAATTAGCAATTTTGCTTTATTTTGTCACAATTTTTTGCGTAAAAAACCTTTATAGCCAGTTTCAACTCATTAGAAACTATATTTCAAAGCTTAAAGGTACAATTATCTTATAAATAGTCGATTATTTTTTTTGCTAAATACTAAATAGCCATAAGAAGAAAAACTATTTGATAAATATAGACTGCGGTTGAATGTTAAGTTCAGTGATTTAAACACAATTGAAACGCGCTTTTGTTATATTTCCAGTGCCTAAAGGAGTTGATAAAAATATAATTTATAATTGAGAATAATTTTTGTTCATGGGTGAATCCCTAATAGATAGGACATATTAAAAGAATTATACAAAAATGAATGTTAAGATAATAAAAATCATGTCCTAAATCATATTAGAAGATTTTTTAAACCCAGTAATCATAACTTTTTTGAATTAGTTTAGGACCTCCTATATTTGAATCGTGAATTTTTTTTTTCTCAAACAGATTGTTAATGGCCACCACAATTGGAACCAAACTAACAGATAATAACACCTGAGAGTGTTATTCTAGTTTTTTTGTTGTTGTTGTTGTTGCAATATCCTGTGTGCCTCGAGTTATAAATAAAATTCATTGCCACATCATCTTATAATAATCATAATAACAATAATAACACCTAAACACAGTAAATGTGATAAAGTCAACCTAAAGGCATTAAAAATATTTTGATGCAAAAATCAGCAATTGCTTATGACTTGTGTGAAAAATCTTTGCTTAGTTTGTAAATTGAAGTCTCTTAAACTTTTTTGCAAGAATCTCTGGACATTTTTCACTTTAAAGGTCATTTTATCATCAATTTTGAGTATTTTAAGCATTTTTCGTGACTGTTTTTACACTTTGAGATTATGTCTAGATATTCCGGACAATATCTAGATGTTCTGGGCAATATCTAGATATTTTGGGCAATATCTAGATACCTGTTTCTAGATTATATCTAGATTTTCTGGGCGATATCTAGATATTCTGGACAATAGCTAGATATTCTAGTTACTATGTATATTATTCTGAATAATACATGTATCTAGATAATCCAGATTATATCTAGATATTGTAGTAAATAATATATTATACAAAAATATCTAGATAATTGAATCTAAATATCTAAGTTTCTATTGTATTGAGTGAAAACCACCCTTTTGAAATTATAGTCAAGAAAATGTCTAGTTAATTATTTATTTAGTTGTTAAAAATCCAATTTTAAAAAAAAATTATTCAATTTTTTTAAATGTTTAAATTTAAAAGAAAATATTTTTAGAAAACTTAATAAAATTAATAATTAAAAAAAAACAATTCTTACATTCTTGAAAAAAAAAACAGTTTTTAATTAAAACGAATAAATGATATCAATTTTAGATATAAAAATAGTTAATCAAATTTAATAGTTAACCATTAAAAATCTCATATGCAAAATTAATTATATTTTTTCGTGTTTTATTAATTTATTTGCATTTTTATCAGAAAATAATATTCAATCCTCTTTTTTAAATTCAAAAGAAAGCATTTTATTAACATTAATCGCACGCAATTTTTAGAAATAATCTCATTTGTAGCAATTAAGAATCAGATTTATTTAATAAAAAGTGGATTACAATTTACAAAAGGTGTATTTTGGCCTAAATTCAATTAAAAAACTTAACATACTTCAACTTGAACTCTCTGAAGAGGGTTCCGACATAGAAAATCGTGTTTATGAGTAATTGTTAGGGGTCTGATTTGTATGCAAATATCAAGCAAATATTTCTTAATATGTGGCTCAAGCCTCAAGGACCAATTGTGAAGTAACAATTCAATTTAGATCAAGAACACTGGCTAGAGGCTAAAACTCTAGTTGACAACTGTTAGTAAAAAAAACATTAGCCTCTAACCAGCCTTTTTGATTAGAAAAAAAAGCATAATTTGTGCATAATTTGCATAAGTTGCTTTAATGCTAATGATTACTTCACAATTTGCATTTGGGCCACAAATTGAGAAACATTTGCTTGATATTTTGCATAAAAATCCGATGTTGATGTTCAAGTGCTGAATATTTCTTTTTCTTGAATTTGGGCCCTTTTTTTCTCCAATTCTTGATAATGAAGGGACAAACCCAAATTGCAATTTATATAACAACTGTAGTTGTATATAGAAATACCATAATAAAAACACTGGACCAAAAGAAACGCATTAATCTAGTTCTAATTGCAATCCTTGACTAAAAACTAACAAGATGATTTTAAGATTAGAATTCTAACAAAAAATGGAAAATAAATTTAAGAGAGAAAAAAACTGGGACATTCACTTTGTGTGAGAATGAAATTATTGATAAAAATAAAATTAGTTTATATTACGATTAGCTTAATGAATTCATGACTTTAAACATCATTAAAGATAAGATACAAAAATTTGGGTTTAAATAAAGAAAGGAGGATAATAAATGTTTATAAGATAGTAATTATTACTGCAAAAGTGAAAACATATCAGTCATTCTGCACAATTACTAAGTTAGTAAATAGTTATACAATGTGCAAAATGCATATTTCGAGATAATATCTAGATATTATCAGCAAAATCTAGATGATCTAATAATTTAGATATTATCAGAAATATCTACATACTCTAGACAATAGCTACATACTGTATTTGTATCTTATCTAAATGTTCTAGGCAATATCGAGAAAGGCTAAACAATATCTGGATGTTATACTTTCTAAATATAAACAATAAATAAATATTCTAGCTAATATCTAGATATTCTAAACAATATCTGGATATTCTAGACAAGCTCTTAAGATATTCTAGACAAGCTCTTAAGATATTCTAGACAAGCTCTTAAGATATTCTAGACAAGATCTAGATATTCTATACAAAAGATCTAGATATTCTATACAAAAGATCCAAGATATTCTATACAAAAGATCCAGGATATTCTATACAAAAGATCCAGGATATTCTATACAAGACCTAGATATTCTATACAAGACCTAGATATTCGATACAAGATCTAGATATTCTAGAGAATATCTAGATTAGATATTCTAGATAAGATCTAGATATTATAGACTTTATAAATAGTATGAACAAAATAGATACATATTTTAGGCAATATCTAGATATTCTAGATTTTTTAAATAATATAAACAATATAAATATTCTAGGCAATATCTAGATATATGCTAAACATTATCTAGATAATTTAGATTATATCTGAAAACATTATTTAGATTGACTTGTTGTTTCAGACATTCTGCACAATGACTAAAACTTTAGTCAATGTTGAGAATTGTTACCAATTTTATTTGTCACATTGACTATAGTGAATATGTAGAATGACAGTAGTCCTTTTACTTTGACAGGTAACAAAAGGTATATTATGTACTTGAGAGTAGATTATAAATTATAATATGTACCTATGCGACATTTATCTCTGATTGATCAGAATTTTTTTGAAATGGTTTTTTAAAAAAATGCAGACGTCTAAAACCAAACCCGAAAACCAAAAAAAAAAAATTCTACTAATTTGCATACCTGATGATTGCTCATCCGGAAACGTATTTTAATTAGATGTCTTCTAGTGCATTTCTTTCCCACACACAAACACGTTAAAACCAAAAATGATACCAAGTATTTATCTAATCAGTTTATTTTAATTTTATTTAACACACAGACAGACACACAAAAAAAATTACAATGTTTTCCTTCTTCTTCTATTTGTTACAGTTGTCCAACTTGTTCTCAAGTTTTTGTGTCTCTTTTTTTTTTTCCAGAACGATTGTTATCACAATTTTATCATAAATTTATCATAATATAATAAACGACTTGCTCAATTCAAATTATATTTGCCTCTTAAAATCTCATCCATGGTTGTTGTTTTTAAATTTTTGCAATGTTCATAAAAAATTTTTTTATATTTGTCTAATTACATCTTTTAGTTGAGAACAAAGAAAATGAAAATATTTTTTAGAAGTGAAATTCCAACTCTTTTTGAAATATTTTTCTTCTTCTAATTATCATCAAGAAAAATTCTTTCAACTCAGCAATGATCATAATTTTCTTGTTAATTTATATCTAAATATTAAGACTAAAAATTCTTCTTATAAGACAAGATCAGCAAAAAAAAAAGATTTGAAGTTTTATCTTCTTTTTATGCTAATTTTCTAAATGCTTTATAGAAAAAATATAGTAGAATTTCGATTATCCGAGCTCAACGGGATCGGACTTGGTCAGGATTGTACAAAAGTCCAGATAATCTGGAAAATGGCTGGGTTTTTTAACTTTAATTTTTTCCTTCACCATCAGGAAGTTAAAAGTCAAAAACACAGATAAACTAAATGGGACAGGATATTTTCAGTATTAAGGAACGTACTGATAACCCGGAAAATATCCGGGTTTTTACACTTTTAATTCTCTCCTTCACTATCGGTAAGTTAAAAGTCAAAAACACAGATAAATTAACTGCTACTGGACCTTTTCCGGATTAATGAAAGTACAAATAATTCGGAAAATATCCGGGTTTTTTTTAAACTTTAATGTTCTCGTTCACTATACTTGATTATGATAAAAGCCCGCCGGATTAACCGGATTAACCGTGCAATGCATTTACAGTGCAGCTCAGAGATTTTCTTAATAATGTACATTTCAGTTTTAGTTTTCTTATAAAAGTTTTTATTTTCAAAAATAAAATTTATAATTTTATACATTTTCAAAAATAAAATTTATAATTTTATGAATATTCCAAAATAAAATTTATAAATTTTCAAAACTTTTTTTTATAAATTTTCCAAATTTTTTTTTATAAATTTTTCAAAATTTTTGTATAAATTTTCCAAAATTTTTTTTATAAATTTTTCAAAAAAATCTCTAAATTTTCCAAAATAAAATTTCTAAATTTTCAAAAATAAAATTTATAATTTTATGAATATTCCAAATTAAAATTTATAAATTTTCAAAACTTTTTTTTATAAATTTTCCAAAAATTTTTTTATAAATTTTCCAAAATATGTTTTATAAATTTTTCAAAAAAATCTCTAAATTTTCAAAAATAAACTTTCTAAATTGAAAAAAATTGTAAATTTTCTAAATTAAAAAAATTGTAAATTTTCTAAATTTTCCAAAATAAAATTAGTAAATTTCCCAAAAAAAATCTTTAAAAATTTTCATATCAAAAATAAAATTTGTAAATTTCCCCCCCCCCCCCCCCAAAAAAAAATCTCTAAATTTTCAAATAAGCAAAATCGTTGATTTTTGCCCATAAACATAACAGCAGCACCCTACAATAATATCAAAGCAAAATGCTATAACTACCTAAGGGTCCATTCTTTAATGATTTCTGAGTTTTTTGTTTAAAAACATTGCCTTTGTTATATATAAAAGGAAAAGCCAATAGTTATAAAACGAAAAAATTCTAGAAATAAAAAAGGTATCAGTAAAAAGAGAATCTAGTTTTTTTCTTTCTTCTTCACTCAATGCATAATAACAATTTACAATTTTAAAACTTTTTTATTCTTATATATAAAAGATGCTTTTAAAAATACAGCCCCTGGACAAAACTTCTCTTTTTTTATAACACACGCTACTATTTTATTTTTTGTATATAGTTGTTAGGTCAGAAAAAAAAGAGGGCTTCCGATATGTTTATTGGTGGTTAAGCCTAAACAGAAAAGAAAACAAGTAACATTGTATAATTCGATTCAATTGCCTGAAAGCAATATTTTTTATTATAAGTTAAAAAAAATCAAATGTAGAAGAAGAAAAAAAAGGAGTCAATATATATAATAAGGCCTATATAGAAATTAGCCCTAAAAAAATTTCCTCCTTAGCCTTCAGCACTTAAGAAGTTTGAGCATGACAGAACAATTAGACCTAATGACATGGCTCAGAAGAAGACTAAGTAAAAAAATATTTCGACCAAAAAAAAAACCACCTCATCTTCAAAACTAAAGTGAGGTCACGAACAATTCACATTTAAATGACAGGTATTTTTACCTATAAAAATACATAGAAAGAGAGAGAGAGCTCAATGAAACACAAAAAATTACAACTAAAAGAAAAATACAGCTAAAGGGGATTTTAACTGCATAAAATTTTAAAGAAAATTTCAGATTAAGAGAAAATGTATTATTTTCACATTTGGCTTAAAAGAACATTTTTTAAAAAAATAACAATCAATAGTTTGATAAAAATTTTTGTAAATATTAATTATTGGCCAAATAAGTTATTTTTTACTATTAGTATATTTACTATCTAATTGCTTACAAAAGAGTAGGATTTACTAAAAGTAAAAATAGATGGCCTTTACAGGCTTCCATACTTTATTTTAACTTATTAATTTGAAAACAAACATTATTGATTTCAAATTTGGCAAAACAAATATTTATTTTCATTATATTATGTTTACTATCTAATTGATTACAACAGACTAGAATTTTACTAAAAGTAAAAAAGATGTCCATTATAGGCTCCCATACTTTTTAATTGCGACAAACTCAAAAAATTTTTAAAAAGTATATTTGTAAATTTTGTCTAATAGGAACAATAATTTATTTTAAAAAGAAAACAAGACTAGAATTTACCAAAAGTTAAAAAAAATTTCTTATCTTGATTTCTTCTTAAATTGTCATTGATAAGTAATACCTAGTATACACACCTGATAATTTAAAAGCATTTAAATAATAAACGTGTTCTACAGAGCCCTGTGAAGGACAAACAAACAATATGTCGAATTCAATTTATTCAGTTAATAATCTGAAAATATTGAGTTAATTAACTTAAATATAATTTATATAAACTATTAGACAAAATATTGATTTCGTATTTCAATTTTAAAATATTAATAATAAATGTTAATTTTTATTTGGTTCATGTCCTTAACTGGATTCCGTAATAATTCACTTAAACACCCCTTTAATTTAAATTCATTTAACTCATGTGTGTGCATGGTATAACAGTTGTTTCAATATTGTTTTATTATTTGTGACTTGAAATTTAAAAAAAAAACTGTTTTTAATCTCCAACTAAAATTCTAAATGAATAAATTAATTAAAATTTCATATTGATATATATATATATATATATATATATATATATATATATATATATATATATATATATATATATATATATATATATATATATATATATATATATATATATATATATATTTAAAAATAAACTTTATGGCAAATTTTTTTAAAAACTTTTATAAAATGTTTATTTTAAAATTTCATTATAATCATCTATAATTCAATGTTCAGACAATATTTTGAATATTTTATTGTTGATTTTGAAAAACATTAAAAATCTGAACCGAGTATCCAACAAAACAGCATCTGTTCCAAAATACAAAATGACAAATTTTTGTGTAGGTTTAAAAATTTCAACATTTTTTTTCATCTTCTCTATACTTCTATAATGTAATTTAGACTTTACATTCCAAAACGTTTATATGGAGAAAAAAAATAAGGAAGAAAAAATATTTGAAAGACTAAACACACCTCCCACTCTCATCATAACAATGAAAAGAGAGAGAGAGAAGAAAAAAATAATAATTTCACTATTATAAAGTAATAATAAGTCGTAAGAGACCTAAAGTTTAATAGGCATGTGTATACATAAGAGAGGAGGAACCACCAAATTGCAACAAAAAAAAAAGTTAACATAAAGAAAAATGACATAAATAGGAAGGAATCTTTGAAGAAATTTCTACAAAATTGCATACATCAAGGTGGTATGTTGCGTGACAGTGACATACCCTTCCCGGGTGGGCTCCAAATTTCACCACAGTAATGTCCACTAAAAACTATCATGAAATTAAAAAAAAGTTTAGGTCAGTGCCAACAAACTACACCACAATTGAATATAAAACTGGCACCAAAATGGCGCAAGTAAAATGTTTCCCTGTTTAAAGATGACAAAATTTCAGAAATTATAATAGATTTGAAGCATTTACAAAAAAAAAAATGGCTGACATTTTTTTTACACTGTGCACTCACTCAGTCTGCACTATCCATCTGTGATTGTAGTTAGCACGTTGCAGAGGAACCACCAACCACTTGCTGAACCAAACTGTGACCCCAAGTGCCAATTGGGAAATAATCATCATCATTAGAGCAACTGCAATTATGTCTTTTATTCTAATCAAAAAGGTTGGTTAGAGGCTAGCTGTCTGGTTACTATCAAGTTGTCAACTACAAAGTTTCTAGTCTCTAACCAGTGTTTTTGATTGAAGAAAAAAAAAACATAGTTATTGGTTGATCTCTAAACGGGGGGGGGGGGGGAATTGTTACTTCACAATTGGCACTTAAGCCACAGGTTGAGAAACATTTGCTTGATGTTGCATGAAAATCCGAGCCCTATTTAATATAATAATTCATTTTGAAACCCATGAGACATTTTATCTGTGCCAACAGATACATAAAAAAAACAGGTCCAGACTTTCAAAAACTATCAGACCACAAAAAAACCATACATCAGCCCGCACACAAAATGAAGACATTATAAAGAATTTTTCTTTTGTGTGTTAAAAACATACGTTTTTGTTGTTAAATGACTGAAATTTGTCGAAATCTTTTGTTGTTTGTTGTTTTGCTTGAAGTCATTTTTTTTAATAGTAAAGTCGATTAAGCAACCAAAACAACAACAACAAAAAACAAAATGGCGTTTGCATGCAATTCAAAATAAATAATAATAATAAAAAAAAGATTCACATTTTTATGAAAAATTATGGACAGTTTTTCTATTATTTTGAAGAAGAGTCCCATAATTTTAAAATCATAACAGTTGAAGGTCCAAATAGATATTTTTTTGTGAGGTTATAACCTCATATTATCACTATTGTGCATTAGTCACATTAAATTTGAAAGACATATATAAACTTTGTATACAAGTGCATTGAATGTGTGTGGCTTTTTTTTTTGGGGAGGTTTGGTAATTATACCTTTTAAACTGCGGTACAATTAGTAAGAACGTTTTTCTTTTGCCATAACTCTTGGACCTACCACTTGGTTTTTCTTCATTTTTTTACTTGGAAGATTTTCTTTCTACCTTAATATACCTTTGTAACAAATAATCTTACCTTCAGTAGTAATACACAAACACACAAACAAATTATAACTTTAAACACAAGAGCTATTAAATCATTTTATCGGTTGTTTACTGCCTACATATGTTACTGCTTCAAACTGAAATTGCAGTCATTCTGCACAATTACTAATTTGGTAGTATTTTTTTGCACAGTTATCTGAAATTTTCGGGCAATATGCAGAATGCTAAAACTGCATGTCTAATGCCTTGTACACACATGAGTTAAATGAATTCAAATTAAATGTGTTTAGGTGAATTATACGGAATCCAGCTAAGGACATATGAACCAAATAAAAATTGACTTTATTATTAATATTTTAAATTGAAATACCAAATCAATATTTTGTCAATAGTTTAGATATTTAAGTATTAACTCAATCAATATTTTCAAGATTATTAACTGAATAAATTGAATTCGACATATTGTTTGTTTGTCCTTCACAGGGCTCTGTAGAACACGTTTATTATTTAAATGCATTTAAATTATCAGGTGTGTACTAGGTATAATGGGTTTGTGTAGCTTGGTTTATCATTTTAGTACAGGTTGCTTATTCTCCACATTGCCTAAAACATATTTACTTGAGTAGCCATTCAATTAAAATTTGCTTTTATTCTCTACATTGCCTAAAACATAATTACTTGAGTTGCCTTCTAATGAAATTTGATTTTTTTCTGCACATTGACTACAATAAAATTTGTGTTTGGATTTATTATTAAAAAAACTAGTTAATTGGGTATTAATTGATTTATAGCATTTACTGTTAGTGTTTAATAAAGTTTTTTTTTTGCAGATTTCTACTAAATTTTGTGTATATTTTACATGTTAGCGATTACCTAAAATACTACTAATTGTTCAGGATTTATAGTATTTACTACAAATTTGGTCATTCTTCATAGTGTCTAACACATAATTAATTCTGTGGCTTTATTACCAAATTGGTGTTTTTTTTTTGCTGTAAATTTGCAAGCATAAAAATCAGCTTATTGCCTAAAACACAATTGATCAAACTTCGTACTAAATAACAACCGAATTGATCGTTTTTCAAATTGCCTAAACTACCAAACACCAAATAAATGATTATTTTTTGCACATTCCCATAATGCATTTGCATATTTTATAAGCATTTATCAAGTTTTAAAATGCAATAGAAAACACGAGCGATTATTGTACTTTGACTAGTGCATCTATATAATGACTTTTTTTTCACTTTTGACGTTATTAATACTTGATCAATTTTAAAAGCAACTTGGTTGCTGCTTTGTTTTTAGTAGAAATTAATTAGCCACCCAATAAGTTATTTTTGTTGTAAACTCCTCCTCCCTCTCTCTTCCCCAAACAATATGACGTCATAAAAATTATTAAATGACATAAAAATGAGTTTTTTACTTAACGAATAATATAAAAATAAGTTTTTGCTTTAAGTCTGTTGTTCTTAATTGAACGAAATCATTTTTTTTTCTGTCTTAAAATAAAGAATGTTTCTGTTGATTTTTTTTGGTTGTTGTTTTTTTTGGTTATTTTGTCTTAAGGGCTTAAAACTATAAATTATGGTCAAGCATTTATTGGACAATATATACAGTTTTTCTTGAAGTACTTTTGAGAGGCTAAAAAGTATGAGAATTAACAAGGGGACCCCCTCAAGGGTAATATATACCATTTGAAAAATAACAACAGACACACAACAAAAAATTATAAAAGTGGGCAATAAAAATACACTGTAATCTAAATTATTATACATAGAGACTTAAGATGACACACACAAATATAATATATATATATATATATATATATATATATATATATATATATATATATATATATATATATATGCCATAGACTTCAAGCAATTAAGTTAACATTGTACTATATAACTATATTACATCAATTTCAGGTTGAATGTAATCACAATTATAGTTAAGGTAGAACTTCACTGACCCTCATATATAATAAGGGAGGGAAAAAAAATTTCAATCTCGATTTTTCAAATCATAAAGATTCTTACTCTTCTTTATAATTGTTACATATATAATATTAGTTGGGATGGCCAAACTGTGGCCCGTAAATTTATTTTAGATTTTTAACTATAGCTTTGAATAGCCACTTAATTAAAGCACATGTTATTTATACACAATAATCAAATAGCATAATTGATGCAACTGCTGAATTACTTGTTGAGTTTAGAAACATGCTGAAAGGTTTTTTAAAAAAAATTGTGAAAATCGTGCTGAAATTGTAAAAATATTCAGTAAAAATTGTGCAATAATATTTTTTCTTAATTTTCTTTATAGTTTTATCAAAGGTTTTATTGCAAATTTCTAAATATTTTTCTAAATTTCTAAAATTTGTTAACACTTCCAAAAAAATTTTTCGTGTTTTTTTGACCACAAAAATTGCTTTTTTTTTAAAGACACTTAAACAACTTGATACATTTTGAATAAAATTGTATTTTTTTTAGGATTTCTAAACAAACAAAATTGAAGGTCTATTTTTGTTTGAAATTTTCATGAATTTTTAATAAAAAATGTTCATATCATAAAAATATGCTTATTTACCTCAAAGAAACTGGACAAATTAATTATGTTTATAAACTGACTGTTTGTTTAACTGATTGTTTTAAGTCAGTTTTAAAGCCATTGAAATACAAAGCCCTTGTAGTACTGCTTTATGACCTCCATATTTCTAAGGCTTTGAAGCGTAGGCTATACACACCATAGAGACCTGCAATGGATTGTGGGCGATAGGCTTGTAGGTTTTGCGGGCCTCATACATTTTCCAAGTTTTGTGAGCCTGGTGATTTTTGTTTGCTTGGTTAGCTTTGTGGGCAAAGATTGGTTTTGTGGTCCTGGTAGTCTTTGTGGATTTTGTGTGCTTGGTGAACTTTATGAGCCTTGTGCGCTTTGTGGGCCTCATACATTTTCTGGGTTCTGTGAGCCTGGTATAGTTTTTGTGGAATTTGTGTGCGTGGTTAGATTTGTGAGGCATTTTGTTGGTTTTGTGGTCCTAGTAGTCTTAGTGGATTTTGTGGCCTTGGTAGTCATTGTGGAATTTGTGGGCCTGTTAGTCTTTGTGGATTTTGTGTGCTTGGTGAGCTTCATGAGCGTTGAGCACTTTGTGGGTCTCCTATTTTTTGGGTGGTTTTGTGAGCCTGGTAGTTTTTGTGGAATGTGTGTGTTTGGTTAGCTTTTATGGGCCTCATACATACATTTTGGTACGTTTTGCGGGCCTGGTGGGCTTTCTGACTTTTGTGGGCCTTGTGTGCCCTGTGGGTTTTATAGGCTTAGCTGAGAAATTGTGGCCTCTACTAGTTCAAAGCACACCAAGTTAGTAATTTTGGCCATCCCCTTCTGAGCCCCTTAAGATTAGCAATTGAAAGTTAACAAGATCTGAGTTAAAGTTGAATTTCTATGTAATTTTTTTATTGTATTTACACCGTTGAATTGCACCACAAAAAATACGAAGAAAACTTTAAACATAAACAAAAAAAAAATCATAAGATTGTTTTTAAAAAAAAAATAGCTGCAAGCATTAAAGCCATAATTTTATCCATACTTTGTAACAACCTTGTAACAAAAGAACCCCCCAAAAAAATTTCTCTTTAAAGTAAAAGATATGTATTTATTAAAATCATATTCCTAGAACAATTGAAGGTATGTTTTATGGTATTTTATCCTCTTGACCTTATAACTGACCAGACCAATTTGCCTTAAGGGAAATTTTTACAGTTTTTATTTTAAAACATACACATCATTACTCAAATTGTAAAATATATAACGTCAATTGACGTTCACACCTGTTGTGAAAAATATATCTTTTAAGTCCTACATTACAATTAAAACAATGTTTCCTGAATATTCCAACCTAATTAACACGTTACCACCAAACTATCTCTTGCTAATTGTTAAAATTACTACCGTTTTATATACATGTAATTTTATTTATTATTTCCCATCAAGTTTCTTTACAATGTGAACATTTTTGTTATCTCTCATTTTTTTTTTGCTGTTTTGTGTAATTTATGCGAGAAGTTTTGACAAAATTTTGTCACATGGGTTTTGTTTTTGGTTACATACCTGTAATGTCAAAACTAAAGCCGACATCAACGGGTAAAATTTTAGCCAAAAAAAGTACAATTAGTTTTATAATTTTTAGTTAACATTTTTTTTTTAGAAATTTCAATAAAAAATATAAAATAATAAGAATTTTGAATAAAAAAAGTTCACAATTTTTTGAAATTCTTAAGAAAATGTTTAAAACCTTTAAAAACCTAGTTTGCGCGAAAAATTGTCCGGTTTTTAAAAATTTAAACAAGAGGTTTTAATAAATTCAATAAATAATTTTTACAAATAATTTACAAATGTTATAGAGAATATTTATAATTTTATAATTTATAATTTTTTTTAATATTTTTTTCAGTTTACACTATAACTTAGTTAAATATGAAAAATAAATTAGTAAGTTCAAATATGAAGAAATATCTCATAAAATGTGGGCAAAGTTACAAAACTGTTAGATAATTTTGACAACATTTTCAAATAATTCTTATGTAAATTGTAAAAAATTCACAAAATTAAACCCTTATCTGATTATGTTGTTGACCAATTTTTATATTAAAATTAATAATGACCCAATTTTTATATAATTTCTCAATAATTAGAATATTATTCACAATTTATGTTAATATTTTCTCTGCAATTTTCATAAAAAAATCTGGTAAGAAACTTCACTAGTGTTATTATTTCTGTTTCCGTATATACAATACATGTATGTATTCGACCTAATTAGCATTTTTCTGTAATCTACTAATTGTCAAAAATTAGTTACATATTATATATCATTTTATATTATTTCTCACCGAATTCACAGTGACAAAAACACTTGGTTTATCTTTTCTTTGTGACTTGTTTTTAATGTATAATGTATTAAGTGAATTGTGTGGTGTTTATACAATCTTATAAAAAAAAGTCACAGCCATGACACCCTTGGCTCATTAATATACCAATTCGCTAACAAATTAACTTACAAGACAGTTAAGATATATATTTAAAACAAAGTAAAGAAAATTTGCAGTTTGCAGCTACTTTTCAGCAACTTTATAGCAACTTTATTTACAACGTCTTGTTTATGCAAATTTATCCAAGAAAAATAATATTACCACATTGCTGGCTGTGTTTTTGCGATAATGGAAGAAAAATCAAAGAGTTGCAAAAGTAGCTCGCGTTAATTCAAGAAAACAAGTAAAAAGAACTGGTCAATTTTGTTCTACTGTGTGTTTCAAAATAAACTAGGCAGTAGATTTTTCATTTTCAGTTACGAATTCGTTTCCCAAACGTGACAAACCTTTTAAACACTTGGTTATATTTGTATTTTCATCTGATTTCTATGTGATCGCTTACTTTGCACAATTATTAGACAAGTGTGCAAAACGATCAATTAGTATGTAAATCTGTACAATTAATTGTGTTTTAGGCAAGTGCAGAATTACGAATTTGGTAGCAAATCGTGCAAAAGAATGTATTTTAGGCAATGCACAGAATTGCCAGTTTAGCAGTAAATATTGTAAATATTGCATAACTGTATTTAGACAATGCACAGAATCACTTGTTTAGTATTAAATGCTGTAAATCTTGCACAACTAATTATGTATATGCAATTTGCAATGTGCAAAAGTATCAATTAGGATATAAATCTGCACAATTAATTGTGTTTTAGGCAATTGCAAGATTATTAATTTGGTAGCAAATCTGTGCAAAAGAATGTATTTTAGGCAATGCACAGAATTGCCAATTTAGTGGTAAATGTTGTACATATTGCATAACTGTATTTAGACATTGTACAAAATTACCAATTTAATATTAAATATTGAAAGTCTTGCATAATTATATTTAGACTATGCACATAATCACAAATTTAACATTAAATATGGCCTACTATAAATTTTTCAAAATTAATTATGTTTAGGCAATGTGCCAAAAAAATTAGTTTAAATCCAAAATCTATACAATAAATTTCGTTTTAGGTAATGTTCCGAACCACCAATTAAGACAATTTTATATATGGCTTTACGTAGTTTGGCTTTTTTTATTTAATTAGCTTGTAATTATAGCATTTTTCCATATTGCTTAAATTTTATGAAATGTGCAGGTTTGTTTTTAAATCGCCTAGTGATTTTGTAGAATAACTATTTGTTCAATTTTTATATTATATAAAGAAAACTTAATATAAAATTAATAGATGTTATTAAACATTCTTTAATTATGTAACTACATACATGTATTTGGTAATCTTAATGTAGTTTAGAATTTTATACAGCTAAATAAATGTGTTTGCGTAGTTTATTTTGAAACATATTGTATAAAATAAATCAATGTTTCTTCAAAGTTGATTTTGTTGTTTTTTTACAAACAAAAAAAAACTCTTTACTTGACACAAGAAGGCAACAAACATGAAACCACTTGTTAGAATGATTGCTTTTTTACGGTGGCAAACCACAATCAGAAATAGATCAGAGAAAAAAAACAATGAAACTGAAAGGCTACTTTTCAAAGAACTTTTCAAAATTCTGTATATATATATAGAAATAATGAAAATAAAACAAATTTCTTGTTTTAAAAAAATAAGTTCGACCTTTTCATCTTCTTTTACTTTCGTGAGAAATGTTAAAATGAATGATTCACAACTTATATAGGATTTATATATACAGTACATACATATATACACATTATAACCATAAAACGATAAAAATATTTCTGATTTCATGACATTGACCTTATGTTGTTACCTTGTGTATCATTTTAACATTTGACAGAATGAACCACTCACTCACTTTTTTTAATTTATTCTACTCAAATTATATTTATACAAATTTACAACAGAATGATGAATATTGATAATTTCAACGATGATTAAAAAAAAGTTATGACAACATTTTGATAAAAATATAACAAAATATTAATACATTTTAATAAATATTTGAACGTTTTTTTAATTTGTTTTATTTCAATTTTAATATTAAAACTAAACAAGCAGAAAAATATGCAAATTTCACCAAACACTAAAATTAATATTTTTAGAATAAATATTTTTTTTAAATTATTATTTTTTTTTTTTAAAAATAGTAATGATATTTCGTAAAATTAATAATTATTTTTCTTAAATTTAATAATGCCATTTCTTGAAATTAATATTTTTTTAAAATTAATAATTTTTAAAATTAATATTTTTTAAAAATTAATATTTTTTAAAATTAATAATATTTCTTAAAAATAATAATGACATTTCTTAAAATTAATAATGATTTTTTAATTAATATTTTTTTAAAAATTGTTTTTTTTAATTAATATTTTTTTTTGAAAATTAATAATGATATTTTTTCTTAAAATTTATTTTATAAATTAAATGGTATTCATAATGACTTTATGGTGGAAACATGCTTCTAAGCTAATTACAAAGTTGCTACTAGATGGCGTTGTAACCAAATTACAATGCAAAGGTTTAAGATTCCAGATTCACTACCATTATGGTGCTGTTTAGGGATATTTGTATAATGATAATTTTAAAAGTAAACTTTTCACGGGATTTTTTTAAAGGTAAACATTTTTCCACGTAGTTTTAAAGTTATTAATTATTGTGAAAATTATTGTTTCATCTTCGTTTTACTCTTCTAGTTTCAAATAAATCTTGAAATTCTCTCATAGGTCAATTTCAAATGGAATTCTATCATTTTGCTGCACTCCTCCTACTAGCGTTAGTCATTATGTTAAATTTTATAATTTTTCAAATTTCTAGATTTTTTCCAAATTTTTTGTATCAAAATTCTATTATAAATTCTATTATTTTTTTTTCCACATTTTTTTCCAGATTTTTTTTTTTCAGAATTTTTTCAGGATTTTTTCAGAATTTTTCCAGAATTTTTATAAAATAATTCCGTTATGTTTCCTATTGACTAATTTGCCAAATGATTTTATACTCAATTTTAATATCTCTAAAGATTACAGAAATTACAAATTCGAATACATGAAAATAATCTAAAAATTCTTATTTTGATAGAGATTGAGAGGAATGCCACTGTTTAGGGGGTGAAAGTCAGTGCCACCTGCTGTACAATTATACACACAGCACCCCAAAAAAAGCCAGCAAAAATATTCTGTTTGAAAAATAACCAACAGAAAAAAAAATGTGTTCTGGAATGCTCACAAATGACAGACACAAAAACATTTACATTTAGAAAAGTGAAAGTCTGTGGCATCTTCCCACGTTACTTTTTTTGTTGGTAATTTGTTAGTTAGTCCAACTACAAGTTAGTTAATCAACAAGTGTAGAAAGACCAAACACATAGGTTCAAATTCAAGAATTAAAACTTGGCACTTTTGAACTATTAACATGAACAGAGATGTTAACTTGGGCAATGCGAGTGAGGCGCAAAGCTCAGGGCGTTTAAATTCGGGCGCAAAATAACTAGAATAGTTATTCTAAGAGGGCGCCAGTTTTTGCTTCAAATGCATAGTTTATGGACGCAGAACATTAAGGCGCCAAATATCTAGAATAATTATACTAAGGAGGCGCCAGTTATATTCTTGTCTCAGGTGTAAAATTATCTAGTTAATGCTCGGAACTTCAACTCTCAAAACATGTTTCTAGTATGTTAAGAGTAATTTCAGCATTTTTAACTATGTTGGGACCCTGATTAGAAGATGCAAGTTGCAATTTGAAGTGCAAATTTTCTTGTATTTGGACCTTATTTGTTTGTTGAAAACCGTGAGAATAAGTTACAAATTGGTTGAACCAATTGGTGCCCTCAACTTTAATGACAAACATCAGTCAACTTAAGAAAAATTGTACAATTAGGAGAAGAAAGTAGCAACAACAGCAAAAAAAAAATGGCTGTCCTAAGATAAGACTTCTTTTGAAATGTATGCTCAAACTATATAGCCTCTAAGAGGATGACACTTTTGAGGTGGGGATATAATAAGGGTGAGAAAGTAGTAGCACCCCAAAAAAAAAAGATAATAAAAAATGAAACATTTTTGCATATTCTAGTTTAATCAGTTCAATAGATCTCTTGTCGATTGACTGTTTTTTGTTGTATTCTATCCATTGGGTTTTAACTTGTTTAAAGTATGGCTTTTGGTTTTTTTTTTAGAGCTTTAACATTTCTATATATATTTGATAAGAAAACACTGCGTTCCTGACAGTGACAGACAAGACATGTAATAATAATATATAAGTGGGCGCAAGTAAAACGGTTTTCAAGTTTTTTGAAATGGATTATTGCAGAAAATATTAACATAATAGAAATTTTGTTTGCAGAATAGAAGAAGATAAAAAAAACAACATTAAAATGAATACAAGAATGAAAAAAGCCACAATTTTACATAAATTGTCAAAAATTGAAGTTGAATTTTTTTAAAAAAAAATATACACTAATTATCATATACATTTTCTACTAATGAGTAATGCTCATAAATATAATTGTTCAGGTTTCATCATCTGTGGAAATTGTGAAAAATAATAAGCAAAATATATGAAAATGATATATTAATTTTAAACACTATGTAGGTAAAATTTATTCAATTGTGTGTGTGATATAGGCCTATTTGTATGTTTATTAATAACAAAGCAAAATTAAATATAACTAATTTTATCAATAACCAGTTTTGTAAACTTTTTACACCATTTATGGACAAAATTTTCACTTTCTATAAAAGTTTTGTAATTTTTTTTGCACAAAATTCTACAATATTTGTCATTTTTTGTACAAATTTCTAAAATATTTTCAATATTTTTTTGGACAAAATTCTGCAATATTTGTAAATTTTTGTACAAATTTCTAAAATATTTTCAATATTTTTTTGGACAAAATTCTGCAATATTTGTAAATTTTTGTACAAATTTCTAAAATATTTTCAATATTTTTTTGTACGAAATTCTGTAATATTTGTAAATTTTTGTACAAATTTCTAAAAAAATTTCAATATTTTTTGTACGAAATTCTGTAATATTTGTAAATTTTTGTACAAATTTCTAAAATATTTTCAATATTTTTTTGGACAAAATTCTGCAATATTTGTCATTTTTTGTACAAATTTCTAAAATATTTTCAATATTTTTTTTGACAAAATTCTGCAATATTTGTCATTTTTTGTACAAATTTCTAGAATATTTTCGATATTTTTTTTGTACAAATTTTTATACTTCTTTGATCTAATTTATCAATTAGACAAAAAGTATAGTGAAAATTTAAAATTTTGAAATATGAAAATTTTCAAATTTTCAAACAAAATTAATTTGAATTTGAAAAATTACTCTGCAGACAGCCAAGAAGGCCTGTGACAGAGAGACAAAAGTCCAATATTATTGCAGCATGTGAAATGCATTGTCAAAACTCAATATATGAATAATTATTAACATGAATTATGATTTATAACGTGTATTTTACAACCTATTTTTAATCAACATTTAAGTCGAAGATCAGCTGAGACTCACCTTTGGTGTGTCTCAGCTGATTTTCACAATTTGGTAACATTGGTAAGTCACCAATGTTACCAAATTATGGACCTACAACTAATCTTCGACTTAAGATTTGTTAGAATCTGCTGTTAAATGTTCAAATGTTGTTAATTATTTACAATTTTAAGTCGAAGATCAACTGTGGCTCACATATCTTTATATTGTGTAGTATTCAACTAAACTTTGAATGAACATTTAATACATGTATAATCAGCTGTTGAAACATTTAAGCTGTCGAAACATTTAAGCTGTCAACACAAAAGTTTTCACAATAATTTTAAATTACATAAAGACTCACTTTGTCTAGACATTTTAAAAAATGCAAAAAAAGGCCCATTAACTAAAATCACAATATTAAGCTCCTGACTTTTCAAAACACAAATTTTAAACTTCACTTTCAAAATTCTAAAACTTTGTTAATTTTTGAAACAAATCTGTTTGCGGTTTTGTTTTTTAGAAATAAATTTAAATGTGTTATGAACAAGATTCCATTTATAACTTTAAATGAGTCATTTTAAATGTGTTTAAACAGAAGACGTTTTACTTGCTCCAAAATAAAGAAGAGGTAAAAGAAGTTTAAATTGATATATGAGTTGTAAGTAAAAATCAGTGAAGCAGAAAAAGATTTATAACTGTGGTCGGTTCAAATGGCGGCCATCTTTGTTTTCTTAAGTTTTTTTTTTTTTCGCCGCCATTTTTTTTTCATTGCTCCAATTTATTTATTTTCTTTTGCAGATTAATTTAACTGATTGATCACACGGTCGCGACCTCAGATCATTTCTTTCTTATAAAAATTACTGTCGGGGTGGAGGGGAGGGGGGATGAGAGACAAAAAAAAAGTGGGAAAAAATAATCGGTCAAGTTTTAATTGCTTAAAGTATTAGTCATTTTAAAGAGAGAGAGAGAGAGAGAGAGAGAGAGAGAGAGAGAGAGAGAGAGAGAGAGAGAGAAAAGGAGACATTTTACCCACGAACACGATTATGTTAATTAGAGAAATGGCTACTACATTTTTGGAAACCTGCATTAGAAATAAGGAAGTGTCTTTTAAAATTTAAAAGTAAAATTTCTTGGAATATATAGGCCTAAAATATTGTATTAGTATATCCATTGCAAAATATGCAAATTGAAAAAATTAAGAAGAAATTGAAAGTTATTTAGATACTAGAAGAGTTAGCCGAGTATATGCAGCGTGTGGCGCCTCATTTGATCCAATGTATTCAGCGTATTTTTACTCTGTTTGAGACAGTTTTTCTCATTGACTAAAGCTGACTAAGACAGCCTTCGATAATCTTCAAAAATGTTTGCCATAGAGGTTTCGGCATGTTTGTGGCATAGCTGGCGTAAATTGGGATTGAAAAGTGGGGTGGCAAGAGTTGGAGGGACCAAGAACAAAAAAGACCTTGTATATTTCATTGCATTTTTTGGAAGGATTGAACTGTTCGGGCATTTAAAAATGCTTCATGCTGGCCATGCATTATGAACAGGAACAGATAAATTGGTAACAAATGTGGAACTTGTATCCGGTTTTTATTGCAAATTAAACTTCTAAACAGAAATTGGAAATAATTTAAAAAAAGGAAATTAATTTAGTTTTTTTTTTCGTCTATGGTTTGCAGCATCGATTTTCAAAGAGCCAGGACCTCGCGAGTGCTTCCGAGGCCTTTCGAGGGCAGCACCAAGCCTCGCGAGGGCAACCTCCACAGGGGATTATCCACCGGGAGTATTTATTACTCTGCAAGCAGCCCAAAAGATCTATGGCAGAGGGACAATTTAGTCTGTGTGCCAAGAAAAAAACGATGGGGTGGCCGAAGATCGACCACCTTCCAAACATCAAAGTTGGAAAGTGTTTGAATTGCATGGTATTGTCTATACTGTTATCTTTTCATTTGCATAATTTTGTAAAAGTAAAAACGTTTTGCTCTGTAATGTCTCTTAATATAGAGATATAATGAGCCTAATAGAAATTGACAATCCAGTTTGACGTTTTTAACCAATTATAACTATTTAGTTGCAAAATTGTCTTAGGTTTTTCGCACACAAAACTCAGTTGAGTTTAAACTTCCGTAATTTTTATCAGTTAATATAATCTTTAAGTTAGTTAATAAAATATGTTTTTTTTTTCTTTCTTCAAAAAGTAATAATTACTCTTTAAAAGTTTGCGCCTAACTAACTTAACTGTAAACTTTAAATTGCTTTTTTAAACAGAAGTGACACATTCTTGAATTAAGGAAGTGTCATTTAAAGAAATATATATTGAATTAAATTAAATTTCATGTTCATTTTCTCATTTACTATTGTTCTTATTAACGGTGTCAACAAAACTGGTTTATTGGTTTTTTAATTAACATAAAAAATAACAATTGATCAACAAAGTTGACTCTAAACAAAAATATTTTATTCTACAAAATATAGATTAATAATAATAATAATAATAATAATAATAATAATAATAATAAAACTTCTTTGGAAAAGTTTATTATAATATACAGTGTGTCTCAAAATACACTCTACACTTTATTTTTCAAAGCAACTACCAGGTGTCGCTGGCAAAACGTTCACTGCATTTAAAAATTAATATCTCAAAAACCAAGACACCTGAGGCCTCATTACAGAAAAGATTGTAAATTTGTGACAGTCATACCTTTATTCATGTCTATGCTTGTGCACTGTTATTTTATGACTGTCACATTAATTTGTCCACCAGTCAATGGTAGTCATATGACATTATTTGTTATAATAAATATTTTGTAAATTGCTTTTGTGACTGTTATTAGGTTATGAGCTAGATGTGACAATTTATTGTCATATGACACTCTTATTTTTTTTTTCTGTAATTAGGCCCATGGACATTTTTTTTAAAAAAGAGATTATATTTAGTTGTTCAATTTTTTCAAATTTTTTGGGGGGAAATTCGTTTTTAGATTCACAAAAGTATCGTAAAACAATAGACTGACTACAGTAACTCGGTAGGCAACATAGGCATAGGCAGAAGTACAGATTAGGGGGGGGGGGGGCAACATAGAGTGGGGGTGAGGAGGTGAAGGGTAGAAAAATGAGTTTAACGCCCCACCCACCCAAAGGCATTTAAAGCGAATAGGTGAAGAACAGTATCGAACAGTTGTTGTCAGGATCCAGTGTTCCTCTGAGAGGGGTCAGGCAGTTGCTGCCTAATACCTTGTACACACATGAGTTAAATGAATTCAAATTAAATGTGTTTAGGTGAATTATACGGAATCCAGTTAAGGACATGAACACCAAATAAAAATTGACTTTATTATTAATATTTTAAATTGAAATATTAAATCAATATTTTGTCAATAGTTTATTATATTTAAGTATTAACTCAATATTTTTCAGATTATTAACTGAATAAATTGAGTTCGACATATTGTTTGTTTGTCCTTCACAGAGGGCTCTGTAGAACACATTTATTATTTAAATACATTTAAATTATCAGGTATGTACTAGGTATAAGGACAGGCAAAGTGGTAATTCCGCCAATGTCAGTGCCACCTGAACAACAACATTGGAGTTTATTCTGAGACATGCTGTATATTAGAATAGTTCACTAATTTGTTTAAATATGACATTTTAAATAATAATAATAATAATAAAGCTGGCGTGAGAAAGTTAAGTGTTGACCTGAAATGGCAGGTCAATAAAGGCCAAAAATTATCATAAAAAAAACTGGAAAAAAAATTGATAAGCCAAACTTAGTTGCACACATTATTGAAAAAAAGTTTTTAAAGAGTTGAATTTAAAAAAAGTTTAAAAAGTACGATTTCTGGGCGTTGAGAATTTAAAAAAAAAAGTTGATTATGAGATGACACGGAACCCATTCAAAAATTGCTTAACAAAAATCTAATCTTTTTTTAAAAGTTTATAATTTGGCAATTAATTAGTCAATCAGAAGACCTGAAAAAAAAATAGTTTATATTAAAAAAGGTAAACTTTTTCCTGTCTTTTATTGCGGCTATATTGTTTAAAATCTGTTTAAACCCCTTTTACTTTTTAATCTTAAAGAATTAATCTTCTTAAACTGGTTTATCTAGAACTCTCTCTCTTTGTAATGTTACCTTCAAGAAATTATAATCAAAAACTAATAAGACATTTTTATATAAAAAATAATATGGAGAAAGAGAAATTTAAGTAGCCGAAAAAGACTAATTTACATAAACAAAACATGAGCATAAATATAATTTGCAAAATGAGAACATTTTTTTTGTTCTCTAGATGAAAAATCAATATACTCAATTTTTTTAATCATGATTGACTATTGATCATTATAACTAGTTATGGTGAACACCTTTAAGTTGGTTTTAAAATTTATAAACACCCTTCTCTACACACCTGATAATTTAAATGCATTTAAATAGTAAATGTGTTCTACAGAGGTCCGTGAAGGGCAAACCAACAATATGTCGAATTTGATTTATTCAGTTAATTAATCTGAAAATATTGAGATTAATACTTAAATATAATTATATAAACTATTGACAAAATATTGATTTAGTATTTCAATTTAAAATATTAATAATAAAATCAATTTTTATTTGGTTCATGTCCTTAACTGGATTCCGTATAAAACACATTTAATTTGAATTCATAACTCTGGATTATTCAATATTTAAAGAAGCGAAATTAAAAATATTTTTTTGATCAAAAGTTCTAATTTTTTTTAATAAAAAAATCTAAATTTATGAAAAACAATACCATTTTCTAAAAAAAAAAATATGAAATTTAGAAAAAAAGTTCAAATTTGACTTTTTTGTTTTTCATTTATCTATTGTAAAATTCATTGTTTTTTTTTTTTTTTTTTTGTAATTTTCACAACAGAATTTATCAACCCATAATGTTATGTTAATTAGAATAAGACACGAAAATACATTTAAAGTTTTTGTATTTAAATCCAATTCGCGATAACATTTAATTAGCAATTCGTTAAATAAAAAAAAATATTGCCAAATTAATTAGACAGGTTTTTATTAAAAAAAATCAAAAATGCTTTGTTAGAGGCTAAATAATGTATAACATTATCACTAACTATTCTAGTTTCTAAAACACTTTGAAATTTTTTTTGTATTGTTTCCCCTTTAAAAACGTTTGTTTGAAAAATAGAAATTTTCTCAAGACCGCGTTTGGCCGGAAGAGACCTCCTATAGAACATGGGATATGGACATTTGCCCTATAGGCACTTGCCCCTAAAGCCATTTGTCCTAAATTCACCTGCCCGTAAAACAATTTGTCCTAAATCCACTTGCCCAAAAGGGCCATTTGCCCTAAAACCATTTGCCAAAAAAGGACATTTGCCCTAAAATCATTTACCCTTAAGGGACATTTGCCCTAAAACCATTTACCCTTAAGGGACATTTGCCCTAAAGAGACATTTATCCTAAAACCACTTTTTTGTCTCCACAGGCACGCAAAAAACGCCAAATGACGTAAATTTTCACTACTGATTAGGGCAAATGTCCTTATAGGGCAAGTAGTTTTAGGGCAAATGTCCCTTTACAGCAAATCGTTTTAGGTCAAATGGCTTTAGGGCAAGTGTTCGTAGGACAAGTGTCTTTAGGGCAGATGTCTCACACCTGCAGTGTAGAGACGCGCCATCTGAGAGGGGAAAAAACAAAATAAATATCTATAAAGCCACCTTAAACGTGTATTTTATTTTTTACTTTTTGTAATCTCAACGCCGTTAATATTAATTCTTAAATAATATATAATTCACGATTTTAATAATCAGAAACAGATCGAGTTATTCGTTCCCACGCATCTCAATTATAACAATTTCTATTTTTTATTGTTAATCTTGTTGTTATTGTTGTTATTGTTATTACAACTTGTAAATGCATATATAAAAAATAGATAATTCTAAAGATTAGACAAACAATTAAAATTATTCATTGCTCAAATAAACAAAACGAAAAAAAAAAACCATTTAAAAATTTCCAAAAGTTTTGAAATGTAAAAACCAAAAAAAACCAAACGAACTTTTCTGGTTTTGTATTTTAAAAGATTTTCTTTCAAGACAAATGGTGTTTATATAATGTAGTGAATCAAGACATCGTCGTAAATTAAAACTTTTAAGTCAAACTACACATTTTGAATCATAAACAATCAACTAACGAGACTTTGTTTAACGAATCGCAGTTGGCTAATTGCTAATTATCATTTTTTTTTACTTGGTTAGAAAATTTACAATCTTAAAATTACTGCAATATGTGGTGTAATAATGACTCTATAGGAAACATTGATTTATTTAACGTTTATTTTTATCTTTATTTAAAAAAAATAGTGTTATAATAAAAATTATTTAACGTTTCTTAGAAACTAGAATAGTAAAAACGGTTATGCAGGAAATATTTTCATAACGATATATATCTTTTAAAATAAACTTTTTATGGTAATTTGAAAATGATGGCTTTGAAAAAGTTATATTTTTATAAGAAAAAATTCAAAGTTTGTTAGAAACTAGAATAGTAATTTCATATGAAGGAAAATATTTTCATAATGATATCTTAAAAAATAAACGTTTTATTTCAGTTTGAAATTGATGCAAAATAGTTTTACTATATCGAAAGCTTTGAAAATATTCTTTTTTTATTAATGTCCACAGTAGTGAAAATAACATTTTATTCAGAGATATTATTAAAAAACTGCAAAGTTGCTTAGAAACTAGAATAGTAGACGGTTATGCAGAAAACATTTCATAACGATATTTTTTAAAATAAACTTTTTATGGTAATTTGAAATGATGGCTTTGAAAAAATTCAATTTTTCCATAAAATTTTGAAAATAATTGTATTGAAAATAAAATCTTATTGAGAAAAAAAATTTATAAGAAAAAAATTCATAGTTTGTTAGAAACTAGAATAGTACTTGCGTAAGCTGAAAATATTTTCATAATGATATCTTAAAAAATAAACGTTTTATTTCAGTTTGAAATTGATGCAAAATAGTTTTACTATATCGAAAGCTTTGAAAATATTCTCTTTTCATTAATGTCCGCAGTAGTGGAAATAAAATGTTATTCAGAGATAATATAAAAAAATCGAAAGATTCTTAGAAACTAGAATAGTAAACGTTGTTCATAATTGATATCTTTAAAAATAAACTTTTATTGCAGTTTGAAAATATGTGTTTCACTGTAACGAATGCTTTAAAAATATTTCATAACAATGTTTCACTAACATAGTGAAAATAATAATTCTATCCATAAAGAATACAAGAAAAATTTAAAGTTGATTAAAAACTAGAATAGTAAACGCTTATGTAAAAAAAATGTTCATCGTGATATTTTTTAAAAAATAAACTTTTTATGACAATTTGTGAAACCGATTTGCAATCGTTTCACTTCAGAAACATTTCAACAATATTTTACAGTAATTAAAATAAATTTTTATTGAGAAACAATATTAAGAAAAATTCAAAATTTGTTAAAAACTAGAATAGTAAATACTTATGAAGAAATTAATATTTATTCTGATGATAACCGGTTTGAAAATCATTATTATTAAAATTAAATTTCAAATTATACTATTGAAAGAAAGTTTATTTTTAAACATTTTCGCGTAAAAATACTTCTGGCACAATCATCTACTATTCTAGTTTCTAGTCAAAATTTTTTATTTTTTTCAGAAAGTTGTTTCAACATAGAAATAATTTAAGACCATTATGCAATTTTTAATCTGAAATTATGTTTAAAAAAAATTAAAAATTGAGAACATATTGTTTTTATTGATAATAGGAAGTGAATATTTGGGGCTACATTTTTTTTATAATGGCGGGGGAGGGAGGGACCTACACTTATTTTTAAGACCAATCATGAAAAACCTTTTTGTAATTGAATAGTTTCAACCACAAAACATTTTCTTAATTCGGCTTTTAAAGTTTGGTTCGAGGCGTAATTACTAAATTAGTAGCAATAAGCCTTCAATTGAATGTCTTTTTTTTTTTTAAAAAAAACTGGTGCCCTTTTTTGTCCCCCTTTACACTCAATACCGAAAAAAAGCCTCCCTTTTATAATTGTCCAATTTGCTTCACAAAAGATTAACTCATATAAGATTATCTTTTAAGGCAAACTCAAAAAGGGCATTTTTTCATGTAAATTTAAAAATGCTTTTAATGCTTTTTTATATCTATAGATATTTGCAGATAAAATGAGTAGTTAATCTATATTAAGTATAACAGCAGATTCAATTAAAAGTTAAGTAAAATTAGTTGATAACCTTAGTGTATAAAGTTAGCCCTGTAGGCGTAAACCTCAGTTAATCTTCGATTTAAAAGTTCTTTGAATCGACTACAATATTAAGAACTAGTCCACATTGACAATATTAATATTATTTAAGTTACATTTTTGGACAACAAATTTCGTCAATTGTCAAAATTTCGATTTTTTTTTTGCAATGTTGATAATTTTTTAATTTTAATTTTAATTTTAAATTTGATGTTTTTTTAAACATGTTTATATAAAGTTTTTGAAAGTTTTCGAAAAGTTTTGAAAAAAATTTTGAAAAAAGTCTTGAAAAAAGTTTCTTGAAAAAAGTCTTGAAAAACGTCTTGAAAAAAGTCTTGAAAAAAGTCTTGAAAAAAGTCTTGAAAAAAGTCTTGAAAAAAGTCTTGAAAAAAGTCTTGAAAAAAGTCTTGAAAAAAGTCTTGAAAAAAGTCTTGAAAAAAGTCTTGAAAAAAGTCTTGAAAAAAAGTCTTGAAAAAAGTTTTGAAAAAAGTTATGAAAAAAGTCTTGAAAAAAGTCTTGAAAAAAGTCTTGAAAAAAGTCTTGAAAAAAGTCTGGAAAAAAGTTTTGAAAAAAGTTTTGAAGAAGTTTTGAAGAAGTTTTGAGTGTGACACTTCCTGAAGGTTCCTACTAAGAATTTCCGGGATTTTACCATTATGTCAAAGAAGGACATCAATCCAAGAACCACCAGGAAGCCCTAAAATACAAATACCTGTACCCGAGTTAAGATCTGACCATTTTAGACAAAAAGAACAAGGCTGGCCACGGTTGTTCCGTGCCGTAAGGACATTCTCAGGGTCCTAAAAGATGGAAAGCCCGAGAATGTCGACACAATACGCAAAAAGCTTTTAATTTGAAATGTGCACAAACAAAAAATGTTTCATAAAACTTAATAGAAACTTTATTCCACAACTATTTTAACATGTATCAAAAATGCATTTAAGTTTTTTTTTTTTCTCCTTAAATTCAAAACATAAAAAGAAGCTTAAAAAGCAAAAAAAAAACTAGCGTTTTGTGAGCTTTTGACATCAACCAATATTTTATTACCAACCTTTAGATGACATTTTCTACTTTTCGTTTCTTCTCTGAGCAGTATGACACCTGCACAGAGAAGATCCGAGCTGTAGAGAGAGCTGGATGGAGATAGATTGAAGTCACTCTTCTGCATGGGGGTGAAATCAATGCAGGAGAGTGGCGGCCATCTCTCTCTCTTCCGGTTGATGCTGATATACATCTTCTCCATCGGTATTCCGACTAGAGAAGATGTTGTAGCTGCTGAGAATCGTATAGCTCCTGCCCTATGAAACCTCCGGCCTCTGAAGAGAAGTTATTAGCATAAAGACATAGAGACAACGCTACTTCTTATTACAACACTTTTATTCATTCCTTGTAAGAAGTACAGATACAAGGGTGAATAGTAAAATACTAACTGGAAATCCTCAGGCCCATGATTTGGAATGTATCGCAAAAACAGGCAAAGGAAAGAACTGAGGAACAAAGAGGAACATGGTCCTTTTATACCTTGGACCTGTGTACACCTGCGAGGTGTAACCAGGTCCAAGTGACCATGGTCCTTTACGTATCAATCCGCCACTTGGGCATGAGTCAGAAAGGTGAGTCAGAGAGGAGGGAGGGACGGTTGAGAGTTGTTTACCCCCCAGGCTATGGTTTTGGCGGGATCACGATTTACAGGGTGTTACATACCCTCCAACTTTGCTTGGAGTACGTCCTCGTACTCCAGCCAAGGGTGGAAGGTTTTCAAGTTACGCAGCGGGGAGACATGGGTGGCTGAGGACTTACCGTGTACAGAGGTGGTTATGGAAAGGCACTGGCACCGAAGTGTCAGCGCCCTTAAAAATTGGAAAAGGCTGAAAACATAAAACAAAGATAATTAATGCTCGCTGAGTGGCGAGCCGCTATTGAAATCTAAAAAGAAAAGAACAGTTGCAACGTATTTTATTTTTTATAAATTTTTCGATAATGCCACCCGGATGGGTGGCAACCACATGAGTACATGTGGCGCGCAGCTATCCCTGCTGCGGAGGGTGGGGAGGATCCTGGGTCCATGAACCGTACGGGGGGGTAATCCCGCCGGACCTGGCCTCATCGGTAGCTGGATGCGGCAGACAGCCATTGTCCCTGGTCGTCAGGTAGATCCCGGTGGAAGATATTGAAGATGTCCCGGTCCCCGATAATCTTACGGGAGGACCGCTTGTTGTACAGTGTAGCCCAAGCGGCGTCCCACAAGACGGCGATTCGGTAGCGAGGATCCGGTTCCGGAATGTAGTGGCGACTGGTACGGAACGTCTGTCCAGCTGGCAGTCTAAAGACGGAGTTGACGAAAGCTCCCAAAAGGGCTTCCGTGGCTTCATCGATGGCATCTCCGGCGAAACTGGTGGTTTCAACAATCCGTCTTCTTGGGAAGACGATGGTGATGAGGACACTTGTTAGGCGGGAGAGTCCCACGACATATCGCTCCCGGGGAGGGAGGTCCAGACGGGGAAACCCTTCCTCCAAAGAGAAGTGTCCTACGTAAAGGGTGTTGGCAGAGCGCACTTCGCGCTGCCAAGTGACCCACCGATTGTTGAGCAACCTCTCGCCGGAGGTGGCTGCACGGAACGGATGATCCAGCGGTAACCGCCCCAGAGTAGCCCCGGCATGGGGTACAGTGGGCGGTGCGGCTGGTCGGGCTGGTGTTGGAGCCGCAGGTTCCAAAGAAACTGATGCGCCCGTGATAGGCCTGGCATGGCGCAAGGCGGACCGGGCCATATCGCGGGCCCGCTGACGTAGTCGCTTCGATGCCGACTTCCTGCTCAGCGCCTCCAGTGGCTTGGCACTTCCTGGTGCACGGCCCAGTGCTTCCATGGGGTCACCTCCCTGTCGCATGACGTCTTGCAGAAGGTTTGTGATGGCCTTCTGTTTTTTCAAGAACGCGGCACGCTCTGCGGAAGGTGGCGGCATCAAAGGTGTAGGCGTAGGTTGTCCAGAAGGGCGGCCCGGAGGTGGCGGAGGAGGAGAGCGACGCGGGACCCAAGTAGGAGGGCCCCGAGTTTCATAGCGATGGTCGCGGTCCAGTTGGACTCGGTGATCCTGTAGGTCTTGCCTGACCCTTGGGTCGAAGTTATTACGCGGCGGAGGGCCGCGTCCAGAGGAACCACGTTGTTCCTGCTGACTTCTTCCGTCGGGTCGGCGTCGGGGCGAAAGATGGGAACCACGTGGCGAAGAGCGACGTGGTTGTGGCCGTTGAAGAGAGTCTCGAGGAGAGTGGTGGCCCCTGTAGGACTGTTGAGGCTCCTTGGGGCGAGCCCCAGTGGGAACCTGAACACGAACAGGTTTTGGAACCACCACTATGGAAGGTAGCTTTGGAGTCGGAGTTGGTGTGGCGGCCTCGCTGCGTGGAGGCGTGGCACATCGGGAGGTTGGTGGTGACGATAATGGTGTATGAGGAGGAGGCGGCGGAGTGATTGACGGCACCGGTGAGCAGTGTTGGAAAGGCTCTGGTGGCGTTATGGGTGGAGAAGGAGATGTGGAGAGGCCAGTTGTCAGGGTTGCTGGCGAGTCGGAGGATGGAGATGATGACGCAGGTGACGACGTAACTCGGGCGGCTTCTTGGAGTCGGGCCTCGATTCGCAGGAGCTCCTCCTTCGGGAGTTGCGCCGTACACGGTAAGCCCAGCTCGACAAGGCGGGCGCAAACCGCACGGAGGTACGCCAGATTGTCCTCCCCTTCCTTCTTATCTCTGGCTGCCCGACGAAGAGCAGCCTCCCTCTGCAGCTCCAAGTGGAGGTCTTCGAGGGGGGAGGGCACAGATCCACCTCCCCCACGCTTCCCTCTTGCTTCAGCTCCACCCGGAATGGGTTGACCAGGCGCGATGCTATCGCGGAACGCCTGGTTAACCCCCCATGCCATTGTATTAATATCGATGCGGTCTTCCCGCTCCTCCCAGTAGTGTTTTGATGTCGTGACGTCGAAGGGGACGATGCTGCTTGGAGCAGCAGGCTTCCCTTCGCGCCCGACATTGGCAGGTCGCTTGAAGCTTGCTTTTAGGCGCTTCTCCCCACGCCGGTGAAAATTCTCCGGTTCGGAGGAGGTGCGGCGCCTATCTATTGTGTTTGGCGACTCTCTTCTTGTTATTGGCGCACTGGCGGCGCCCGCCCTTTGTAGCTGGCAGGTAGATTGAGAGAGGGGTTCAGCGGTCCCCGCCGTTCCACTCTCCGTCTCATCTTCACTAGAAGAGGCAGACATCATTCTGCCTCCTCTCCATGAGCCTCTACCTGGCATATTTCTTAAGAGTTAGAAAGTTCTTACTTTTTCAAAAGTCCCGCTGCTGGTGGTTACTTCCAAATAATAACAGAAATCGGTCCCCGATCACTCTGTTATTATTTCAAGAGGTCCAAAGAGTTCTGAAGGCCTGATGCACTGCACGTGAGTTCAAAGGCTTGAAGGTGGTACTCAAGCTTTGGATTGACAACAAAACTGAAGAAGTTCGAAATTAAAATTTGGAACTTGGCACAGAAGTAGATTGAAGATTTGATGATTGAAGAAGATCGAGCATAAAGAGATGAACAAAAACGAGTGCTTCTTTGAAGAGAGCAAATCGAGTGGTAATTGACCAAGTTTGGTCACTTTCTTATTTAATTTTAAAAGTTAGAAGGGCCGGCCCCTTTTAGAATAAGACACCTTACTCTAATTGGTTTCTTCACGACTTTATTTATTGGGGGTGGGGGTTGTCCCACCGATATTAGATGTGAGAGGTGTTGATCTAATTCTTATCAGAGTCGGTCCTGTTTATTATTTTTAGATAAACAAAAGGACTAAGGAATCTCGAGGGGGAAGGGCCGTTATTTTATTTCACACCGAGGTGTGAAGTTGCCCATTAACTTTCTCCCCTTCTTTTCCTTAATGCCTTTTTTGGAAAGAATAGGTCAGCAAGGTTACTAATGTACCTTGCTGTTTGTTATTATTTTTAGGGGGGAGTGGGGCAGGAGTTGGTGTCCCACAATTCGATCTTAATTGAGAGGGTGACAGGTTCTTCAATTTTATTTTTTAATTGAAGGTGTCCGCTCTCACAAAATCTTCAAAACTGATTTTCTTCCTTTTTTATTTGTTTATGGCCAGCAGTTTTTGTTGTTCGTTTTTTTTTCTTTGAAGTCCCAGTGCATTGGTCTGGCCCCCAGAGCAATTGTCTCTTTGAAGTTTCTATCCTTCTACTGTCAACAGCATGGTCAATGACGTCCGTCCATAATAAAGGGGAGCACGGTGTTTTTCCTTTGCTGACCCTTTTATGGCTCTTGATTTTTCTTCTGAACGTCCTTGACTAGCCTTCGGCGTTTTTCCCAGGTGTACCACGTGGTTGACAGTTGTTTGTGAAGGCCACGTGGTTCCGGTGTAGTTTATTGCATGTTTGAAATGGTTGCCAATATGTAAATATTGGCGGCCATTTTGAAAAGTTTAAAAGTGTTTCAAAAATTAAAGTTGTGTGAATTTTGTAGAGTTTTGGGAGTTATTTGAGAGTGTTTAGAGGGGTTGTTGATGCTGTGGGGTTGTTTATTCGTTGGGGGGTTCCTTTTATCCCCTCCCCCACCTCTTGACAACTGTCCTCAGTTGTTTCTTAATACAACAATTCTCAAATTCCTCCCGCTCTTCTATTGTTGATATTTGATGGTTGCTGGTGTTTATTTCCATAGTCATGAAATAAACACTGGTGAATTATTGTTTTATTTCCGTCGCGTTTGGTTTCTTGACAGCGTGGGTGGCCACTTGATCGGCTCGCCCGAGGTCCATTTGTGTGCAGGAGCTTGGTCGAGCACTTTGATTGGTATGTCCTCAGAGTGGTCAGAGCTGTCATTGTCGGATGTGTCAGGAGGGGGTGCTCCGGCGGCTGAGTCTGCTGCTGGAAGAGGGATCCGGCGGATTTGTCCCGCCACTCGTATTAGAGCAAACTCAACGCCGTCTTCGGTGATGATATCCGTTTCAGGCACCTCTCCTTTGATGTCGTAGTCGGTAACCGGCTCCCCAAACTGCTTGATTGCAACCTTCTTCTTCGGTTGCCGACACTCACGGACGAAATGCCCCAGTTTGCCACAATTATAACACGTCGACTTACTCTTGTCGAACGTGCGAGTGGTCTCTGGTTGGGGGTCCGCTGCAGAGTGTCGGTTTGGATTGGTGGCAGCAGTCTGACTAGGCTTTTTATCATGCCTAGACCGGTGTGGTTTGTCTTTAGGGCTGGCGGCTGCCGCCGGCTCCTGGTCGGTCTTCGATGCTCCTTTACCCGACTGTGAATCAGCTGCGGGTTTTGGTTCCGTCGGCCATTTATCCAAGGACAGCAAGACCACCTCCATATTGAGGACGGCGTTTGCGAAGTCCTTGAACGACGTCGTAGATGCGTGGTGCGCGGCATTCTGTATGGTGGGATGTAGAGCGCGGCGCAACTGGCTTATACGCAGCTGATCGTCAAGTTGCGGGTAAACTCGGTCGCCGAGTATCATAAACTCCCAGATGAAAGCTTGTGTACTCTCACCTTCCTTCTGGAGCATCTCTGTATACTTTTTCTCCAAGATGGCCAGTTCGTTCGGCTTTCCGAACGTATCTACCATCTGTACTCTCAGTGCTGGCCAAGGAATGTCCTGAAGCTCATACCTCAGTTTACTCAGCCACGTACGGGCGGCCCCAGTGAAACACCCCGTGATGTATTCCTCCTTGTGGTGGTCTTTCCAACCGTACAGGTGTGCCACTTCCTCGAATTCTTCCAGGAAGGGACGAAAACCTGTCAATCCGTTGAATTTTTGGATTGAGTCGGCTGGGTGGCGACCGCTGTATTTCTTATTGAATTCTTCCACGGAGGGTTCTCTGGGGGTTGGTCGATAGATGCCATCCTGGACGTTTGACATTCCAGCCGGCATCAGACCTACCCCTTGAGGTGGAAAACGTGGCGCGTAAACTGAAGTGCCTTGTGTCGCTCCTTGGCTAGGCTGTTGCTCCGGGGGTGTCGAGCGGCGACCGCTACGTGCAACCCGGACAAGCGAGTGAGGAGAATCAGCACGTGTCGTGATCGGTATTTCCGCACGCTCATCTCTGTGACGCGGATCATCTGACTGCCCTTGTTGTTGCCAGTCAGGGTTACGCGGTAGATGACGTGTGTGCGGTGTGTAATGTCTTTCGTAACGATCGTGACGCTCTCTGTAGCCAACATAGGGGGCTGAAGAGGCGTCCGAGTCATCGTCGCGAAGTCGGTGTGTGCGTGTTGTCCGCCGTGGTGTAGTCGGTCGATTCGGTGTGAATCGGTCGTCTATGAACTGAGACATACGAGTCGAGAGTGCAGCCACTTGTTGTGACAGGTGGTCAAACTCGGCCCCAGTCGGCCGCGGCGGTGGTGTCGCATCAGTAGTCACGGGTACTTCCAACAGATCTTCGTGTGAACCCTGGTGATCAGACAGGGACCCCGTATTGTCGTGTGAGGTAGCCATGATTAATGATGTGGCTTGTGTAATGTGAATGTGCGGTGATGAACGAGTCCGGCGAAGTCCAAGTCGTTGTGTGCAGCTCCGAGGGTTCTCGAGTACACTCTGAGCTATACTTTCGGGTTCCAGTATGATGGGGCTCGTTCAGTTCGTGAAGTTGTAGGTCGGTGATGTCACTGTGCGTTGGTAATTTAGTGCTTGTCGGCAACCGACACTATCGTACTCTTATACACTGAGTAACGATAGATTACCTAAGCTTGTGACGTGTATAACGAAGTGGCCGTTCACTCCGTTAGTGTGGTGATGGTTGTATCGTATTGATCGTGTTCTCAGTTGGGCGTGTGACGAGTTTTGGTTCCCAACTGGTGTAGCGTCGTGAGTTCTTTATTGAGCGTCAGATTTTGGAAGGATCTCTCTCGACACGTGGTATTTGGCGACCACGTGGAGGTTACGAGAATTCCAAAAACCTCAATAAAGAAACAGCAGATGTACAATACAACCTCGAGCGTGGTACACCACCCAATCGAAATTGCACTGTGGAAAGTGAATTAGAAAAGAAGAGTGTGTGTGTAAAGAACACACAAAATAAAAAGTTCAAGATGGCTGAACTTTTTAAATGCACAAACAAAGGAGAAGTTCAAGATGGCTGAACTCTCCTAAGAAGCAAGAAAAGAAAGCTGTTTTACTTTGAAAGTTTAGAACTTAGGTGCGGTGCCCGCACATCAAAAGTTTTAATTTAGTTTTATTAAAACAGTAAAACAGTGTAGAAATTGAAGTGTGTTCAACAAGCTAAATGCTTGGTGAACCAGAAGAAATGTTCAGGCTGAAGAAATTTTGAGTCCTCACTGCTGGATGGCTCTGGATGAAAAAGACAGAGTCAGTGCCCAGTGAGGGACTATGTTGAGTAGAATGAAGAAGTCCGTAGGTGGCGCTGTGGTGGCCACTTCCGGTCAGTTTATTGCAATGTCCAAAAATTGATGATTGAAAAGTTCCTCCGGGGCACGTTTTTATGGTGGCCAGGAGAAAGACACAAAAAGAGAGAAAATTCAAAGAAAAAGAGAAGTTTTCTCTAACAAGAGGAACTCCGCCAGGGGGCGCGTGAGTGCAACCCTCTGGAAGAGAAGAGAAGAGAAGAGGACACAAAAAGATGAGAGAAGGTACAACAATGAGTCACATGGAGCGAAAAACCGCTCCGTTGGCGCTTTTTTTTTTGAAGGGTGTCCGGTCGATCCAAGATGGCGGCCGGGCTTCAGTGCTGTCCAATGGAGAAAGTTCATGTGATGATGCATTGAGGTGATGATGATGAAGAAACTGAAGAACATGACTTGGGACATAGTGGTCCCAAGGGAAACACAAGTGTAAAAACAAAGAACAAAGAAAAGGGGGGACAAGAAAGTCCCACGTGGCTAGAAAAAGTGTGTTTTAAGCTTGTAAGCCCCCTAACAATGAGATAGAGTTAGGGAGAATCTTGCTTGAAAATTAAAGATGAAGAGTGAAGATAATAGGACATTTTAAAAGACACACACGTCCTTTAAAAGCCTATTAATAGATGAATAGATTAGTAGATGAGATTTGTTTGCTCATCTCATAATGAGACTGCAAACTCCTCTCGGAGAGTAAGAAGAATTTGTTTAAAGTGTTGCCCACGTGGTGTGGGTTTCACTTTGAAAATTAAAGAAGAGTGAAGGTGACAGTGGGTGATTGTAATGGAAACATGAAATACAAAAACACGGACGGAAACACGTGTGTCCAAACGGTTGTCCACTTTCCGAGTGCTAAGCGGTCAGCAGACAAAAGTTCGTTCCCACGTGTCTCTAAGGACAGGACACAGAATCGCGCGGTCGACACGTGGTGTGTGTAGCCACAAGTCTCTTTCGCGATTCCACAAAAACGGTACCATGCGGTTGGCTTTGACGTGATCGAGGGCCTCCATACATGATCCCAACATAAAAAGGCGCCACGCGGTTGGCTTTGACGCTATCGAGGGCCTCCATACGTGGTTCCAACACAAAGGACGCCGCGCGGTTGGCTTTGACGTGATCGAGGGCCTCCATACGCGGTTTTACAAAGGCGCCACGTGGTCGACTTTGACGCTATCGAGGGTCTCCACACGTGGTTCCAACACAAAGGACGCCGCGCGGTTGACTTTGACGTGATCGAGGGTCTCCATACGCGGTTTTACAGACAGGCGCCACGCGGTTGACTTTGACGCTATCGAGGGTCTCCATACGTGGCTCCAACATAGAAAGGACGGACGAAGCCTCGTGAGGCACAATCACGAGACTTAGGACAAAGGACGGCTTCTGTTTACAGGTCGGAGAAGGCAGATGGAGCTATACCCCGCACCTCCACCAAATGTGAGCTTTTGACATCAACCAATATTTTATTACCAACCTTTAGATGACATTTTCTACTTTTCGTTTCTTCTCTGAGCAGTATGACACCTGCACAGAGAAGATCCGAGCTGTAGAGAGAGCTGGATGGAGATAGATTGAAGTCACTCTTCTGCATGGGGGTGAAATCAATGCAGGAGAGTGGCGGCCATCTCTCTCTCTTCCGGTTGATGCTGATATACATCTTCTCCATCGGTATTCCGACTAGAGAAGATGTTGTAGCTGCTGAGAATCGTATAGCTCCTGCCCTATGAAACCTCCGGCCTCTGAAGAGAAGTTATTAGCATAAAGACATAGAGACAACGCTACTTCTTATTACAACACTTTTATTCATTCCTTGTAAGAAGTACAGATACAAGGGTGAATAGTAAAATACTAACTGGAAATCCTCAGGCCCATGATTTGGAATGTATCGCAAAAACAGGCAAAGGAAAGAACTGAGGAACAAAGAGGAACATGGTCCTTTTATACCTTGGACCTGTGTACACCTGCGAGGTGTAACCAGGTCCAAGTGACCATGGTCCTTTACGTATCAATCCGCCACTTGGGCATGAGTCAGAAAGGTGAGTCAGAGAGGAGGGAGGGACGGTTGAGAGTTGTTTACCCCCCAGGCTATGGTTTTGGCGGGATCACGATTTACAGGGTGTTACAGTTTTGAATGACTACTAATCGCTTCAAACAAGATAATCAAATTTTTATTTTTCGCTTGACTTGATTCACTTTATTAAAATATATATTGGTTGAGGTCAAACTCAATAACAACAAGCTTATGAAAGTTGATATTGGATTTGATCTTTTGATAAATTCCGCGAAATATTATTTTTTTTTCTTCTTCTTCTTGTTGAGATTCTGACACCCAAAAGATGAAATCTGATTACAAGTTGAGAAAGTACTTAAGTGCTGCTGTTATTGCAGCCATAGTATTTAAGCAAAATGAATGGAGTAAAAATTCATCTGGCCAATGATCAGGAGAAAAATATCTTTAGGGCAAATTTTCTATAACTTTCAAAACAACCAAAAAAAAGACCAAAAGTCTTTAAGTCTCAGGACAGCCCCAAGAATGTTTTTTTTTTGCTCCTCAATTTCCAACAACCCACTTCTAGACATATTACAGGGTTAAGGAAAAGTTCTGAAATTATTTTTGTTTGGAAGGATTTTGACATGAGAAGATTTTTGTTAAATTCTGTCATAAAAAATAAGCAAATGTTTTTTTTAATAGTTAAAATTATAATAAAATTTTCATAAGTCGAAATATATTTTAATATGAAATCCGATCTGCAACATAATAAATAAATTTATAATTATTTTTCACTTTTTCAGAAATGAAAAACAATGAAAACATCCCTACATTCCATACATCTCTGGGAATTTAGAGATTCCAACAGTTCCATTCCCGCTCTTCTGGTTCACATGCAATGAATTTTCGTAGTTATATGAATATTCAAAAAATGGCAAAAAATGAAAGTCTACTAGTTGCCCTGAAAAGCACTGAAATAAACAAGAGGATCCAACAGACTTCCGAGGACTGTAAAAACCCATCATTCACTTGCAATGAATTCTCAAAGTTAAAATTTCATGAAGAACCATATAGTTACTATTCAACTACTTCCACTCTGAAGTGCGTATACCCTTTTAATAGAAGACATCCCTGCATTCCAGATATCTCTGGGAATTTAGAGATGGCAACAGTTCCATTCCCGCTCTTCTGGTTCACATGCAATGAATTTTCGAATCATAGAAACACTTGAGTTGTTCGACCCACAAACTCGGGGTTCCGGACATATAGACATATAGACATACGGACATACAGACATCCTTTTTTGTCTTTTTTCTTGCATGATCCTATATACCTTCATTGCTCTAAAGAGCAATGGAGGTCAAAAAGACCAGTAATATGAATTGGTCCTAGCAAAAATCTCCCTAATTTTTCTAGAGTGGTCAGCCCTGCCACATATGCAAGTCACTTTAGTATCACGAGTCACGACCGGCCCTAGAGTATGTGAGGCCCAAGGCATGTTTAGTCGCTTCTGAAAGCGTGGGACCCAAGGTGGTTGCCTCGCTCGCCTTGCCCTAATGCCGGGCCTGTTTAGAGTCGAAACCTTAAAGGTTTTGATCATAAATAACGAAATACTTTATCCTAACCCTGTATACAGTATAAATTTATACATGTAATACAGCTACTTTTTTTCTTTCCCTTCTTTTGAACACAGTAAAATGACAGGACAGAAGTTAATCTCTCTAAATTCACTGACCATAACAGTAATTTTGATGCTCGTTAAAAACGACAAATTCTTTTTTTTTTGTTTGTTTCTCTCTCCAAGAAGAAATCAAGTCAAGGTTTTGAAAGATTAAAATCAAAAGGCAGAGAAAGAAGAAACTTTAAAAAATATCTCTTCTCATGAAAAAGTGTTTGGAATTCTCAATTGAAATTTTCGTTTTTCAAAGTATTTTTTTTTTTCTTCTCACTCTCTCTCTCTCTCTCTCTTAAAGAAATCGATAAGTTGCTGATATGTAATTTTCTTGTTTTTATTACCATTTCTGTTTTTAAAAGTTATAGACAAACAAATAACAATAGAATTTAGAAGTAAGAAAACTTACTTTAAAATGTGAGAAATAATTTAAGAGGACTTGCTTTAACACTGTAAATATTTATACATCGTAATTTTACAAGTGACAACAAACTCCACTAATCGTAGTTGTTACTTGTTTTGTTTTGTTTTTTAAAAAATATAATCATTAGTAAGGCTATATATACTTGAAACCTGTATACAAACCCTATAGGTATATAGACACATACACTGTATAATATGTTCACATTATGCAAATGTAAATCAACACCAAGTTTGGGTTTTTTTTTTATAAATAAAGAAACTCTCTTAAGGGCAAAAAAAAAGTATAGTAAAAGACCAAACAACAACAACAACCACTTTTTGTTCCAACAATATCAGGACTAAAAATATTTAAGTACCATGTTTAAGCAACAAAAAAAAAGTGCATTAGGAGAAAATGGCAGTTTTTTTAAAACAGAAGAAATTCTTTGTTTTCACTTAAGTTGGTGAAATAACCCTTCAATTGTTAAAAAAAAAAGGTATTTTTTCTTTCTTATGTGCAAATTGGACAAATTAAACATAAAAAGATGATACTTTGTTTTGTTTTGTTACAAATCTTTTATAATGAATTATATCATGAAAGTGAATTATAATAATAGTTGGCTGCATAAAAGTGGAGTAAAATTTTACCTAAGTGCTGCTTGACATAGTGTCAAGTGGTGTAAGTGATGCATTTCTAATGTTGTAGCAAATATTACACGAAATGTTACAGCATATATTATAGCAAGTGTTGTAGCAATTGTTACAGCAACTGTTGTAGCAATTGTCACAGCAACTGTTGTAGCAATTGCTACAGCAAATGTTATAGAAAATGTTAAAGCAAGCATTATAGCAAATGTTACAGTAAGTGATACTGCAAGTGAAGCAAGAAGTATTGCACCATATGTTACAGCAAGTGTTGCAGCAATTGCTACAGTAAGTGTTATAGCAATTGTTACAGCAAGTGTTTTAGCAAATGTTAAAGCAAGAGTTGTAGCAAATGTTACAGCAAGTGTTGCAGTAATTGTAACAGCAAGTTTTGCAGCAATTGTTACAGCAAGTGTTGCAGCAATTGTAACAGCAAGTTTTGCAGCAAGTGTTACAGCATATATGTTGCAGTAAGTAATGGTGCAATTGAAGCAAGAAGCACTGCAGTAACTAATGCTCCAAGTGACGCAAGCATTTATGCAGCATATACATTGCAAAAAGTGAAGCAACAAATATTGCAACAAGTGTCACATGTGTTCAAGTCATTTAAAAATTGTACAAATTTTAATTTTTTAAATAAGATATGCTAAGAAAAAATTCAAAACTTTCTGCATCACAGGAACAAATGAATGTTGATTTTTTAATATTCTGAATGGTTAAATATGTTGAAATTTCTCATTTTGTTTACAGATTAATTATCACTGGAATAATCTACACCTAACAATCTGAATAAAAACAAGTAAAAAGTTAAATAAATTGTTTTTTTTGTGTGTGCTTGGGGAACGTTCAATTAAGAAATTGTTACATAAATTCCTAACGAATTTTTTGTCTAGTTCCTAGCAAATGGGACATGGTGTTTAAGTCCCAATTAAGTACCGGTAAAAATTGATTAGTAGATTCAAGAGGCTAATAAGACCCAATCTTGAGAAGAATTTTTATTTGATAGCGGAACCTAAACATTTTACAATGGACTTTAAAAAAAAAGCCGGTGAAAGCTGCAATTTGTTTAAAGTAAACTGAATGGACAATTAATTTTATACATCCTTAACGGAACTTCTATTTCACTTAACAATCGAAAACACTTTGCACATTTTGTGTAACCCAATTTTTATGATCATTTCTCATTTTTTTAAAAAAAAGCCATTTTTATGGAGGAGAAAATAAGTTCAAAGAAATTATCTAACTTTTTTTTTAAAAACAAAACTCAATTTGTTTGAAAAATCGTTTAAAATAATTCAACTAAAGAAAACCTGAAAAATCTATCATTCAATTTTTCAGATTAATTAATTATGATTAATTTTTTACAGAAATTAAATTAAATTTATTTTTGTTAAGTTTAACTTAAATTTATTTTTTTAAGTTTAACTTAAGTTTATTTTTTTTAAGTTTAACTTAAATTTATTTTTGTTAAACTAAATTTATTATTTTTGTTAAACTAAATTTAATTTAATTTCATCAGAATAATTCTTGTAAAATAAAATAAATTATTTATGTCACTTTCAAATCATCCATTTTTTCACTGTGAATTGGACAAAAATTCGAAATTATTCTGTCTTTCAGGAGCAAATTAACAGAAATTAAAAAGTATGTTAGAAACTAGAAGGGTAGCTGAGTCATTTAAGAGTATTTTCATGTTGTTATCTTTCAAAATAAGCTTTTAGTGTCTTTAAGAGCCTACAGTGAAAAAAACTTACAAAAATCTTCGCATGTAGGCGCTTCTGTAGCTGTGACGTCTACATGTGGCAAAAAATCAATTTTGATACACTTTTGTCCGCCATTTTCTCTCTTATTGATGGATAAAAGTGGGTATATTTTAATAACGACTCTTTTTTGGGTAAATATGCACTACTGAAAAAAGGAAGAGCAACTTTTGTTCTAGAATGGTGTGTAATTTGAGTCGTATACAATTAGTGGTCAAATTTTAACGTACTATGAAACTAATTGTTAGTGGGAAGTTTGATCCTATAAAATGTATAAACGGAGGAGCTTTTGTCGCCTATGGGATTTAACATGAGCTAAAAAAATACGAGATTTTAAAATGAAATTAAAAATAGAAAAACTAATTATAAATTTGTACCAATGTATTACTAGATGAGCAATATTGTTATGTGCATATTGCAATTTGAATTTTGAAAATAACAATTTTCGTTGCAGAAAACAAAACATTTGCCTGAACCATGTATTTTTTAAAATAGTAATTTCTCTTTCTCATTGGTTTCAATGGCTTAGCTGTGGGGCGCCAATAAACGGCGAAAAGTGGAACTATAATTGTCATCTGCTAATATTCAAAAATGGCTTCACACATATAGGCTCTTAAACAGATGACATTTTTTTTAATGTGTTTATAAAAAATTTATTTTGAAAGATATCAGCAAAAAAATATTCAATAAGACAGTTTTGTTCTATGTTGGAACCTTGCTCAGAGGGTTCAAGTGCCAAGTTTAATTCTTAAATTTGGGCTTAAGATGTTTTATAAGAACTGGTAATTAATTATTTGAGCTCTGATTATAATTATTTTGTCTTTCAGGAGCAAAATTAAGAGAATCTGGGAAAGTTTTTTTTCGAAAGTAGAATGGTAACTCAGTTCAATGACTTAAGGTTATTTTCATGCTGATATCTTTCAGTATAAACTTTTTCTAGACACAAATTTTAAAAAATATCCTCTGGATTATTTTCAAACTTAACATAAACAAGGGATTCAAGGAACCCTATAGACCCTCCATTGCTTTAATATATGCTTTCATACATCAAACAACAACTTTCTTTCATTGTTACATGCGTATGCAAATGTACACATGTGCGCTGCGCGCATGTGTATGCACATCTACGCACGTGTGCGCATGTGCATGCACATGTACACGTGCACACATGTGTACGCACATGTATATACAATACATGCATGCATGTGTACGCATGTGTGCAGGTATGCAACTTTTGAAGCGTGCATTGCGCACTCTAAATGAAAACATCCCTGCATTTCCAGACATCTCTGGGAATTTAGAGATTCCAACAGTTCTATTCCCGCTCGTCTGGTTCACTTGCAATGAATTTTCGAAGTTATATAAATATTCCAAGACTCTATATATAGTCCATGAAACTTTTCAAAAAATAGCAAAAAATGAAAGTCTTCTAGATGCCCTGAAAAACACTGAAATGAACTCAGGAGAGCCCAACAGACTTCCGAGGATCGTAAAACCCCATAAATCACTTGCAATGAATTCTCAAAGTTAAAATTTCATGAAGAACCATAGTTACTCTTCAACTACGTCCACTCTGAACGGTGTAACTTTTGAAACTTTTGCGCAATGTACGCACATGTACACACGTGCACGCATGCGTACGCACCACGCTATCTATAGTATACACACCTAATAATTTAAATGCATTTAAATAATAAACGTGTTCCACAGAGCCCCGTGAAGGGCAAACAAACAATATGTCGAATTCAATTTATTCACAGTTAATAATCTAAAAATATTGTGTTAATACTTAAATATAATTTATTAATTATTGACATTAATATTGATTTAGTATTTCAATTTAAAATATTAATAATAAAGTCAATTTTTATTTGGTTCATGTCCTTAACTGGATTCCGTATAATTCACCTAAACACATTTAATTTGAATTCATTTAAACTCATGTGTGAGTACAAGAATATAAGTTAATTTATTCATAAGTTACTGTTTGGCCTATTTAATAATTAAAAATTAATTTTAAAAATTTTCTTTCTTGTTTTTTTACAATAAGAATTTTTAAAAAAAAAATGGTTTCTTTTAAGGGGGGGGGGGCCTTGGTATGAATTTTTAAGGGGTATTATAGGCCTATATGTTTATGTATTATAATATCATGGGGTGTGAATGAAATTCCAGGGGTCTACATATAATAATTTTTAATATAATATTAAAATAGGCCTAAGTAGCGTTCCGAACCATTGACGGTGTTTAAAGAGAGAGAGAGAGAGAAGACACCTCCTTTACCTAACTCCTACCCTATGTACCCTATGCGGGCCTACCTAACCGCGACCCTGTGTGTCTACCCTCTTAAAAACATCAATTATTATGGCGGCATTTTCTGTTTGTAATGCAATAAAGGGATAATTTAATTAAGCGAAACTAAATAACACAATTATGGTGTTTAATTTCAGTTTTTTTTGTGTGTTTGTTTATTGTGTGTCTGTTGTGTCTAAACTGAATAAAATGTAGAAAACTAATTTAACATTTGTTTTAATGTTTTAAATTGTAATTTTTTTATGTTTTACTGTATATTTTTTTCTTATCTTTTTTTTTTCATTCAATATTTTAAATAGAAAAATATAAAACAATGTGGTTTCATTGTTGTTTTAAGATGGCTGCTGAATAGATATTTATTTTGTTTTTGTCTCCTCGGATGGCGCCATTTGCAAGTGGCTAATGTTATAACTGAGAATAACTCCATAGACATTTTTGGAAGCGAAAACGTCAAGTGAACGTTTTTTTTTTTAAACAAAATTCTGAAAAAAAATTCAAATTGTTTTAAAAAACTAGAATGGTAAAAGATGATGCTAAAAATGTTTTATTTCAATATCTTTAAAAAAAATAAACAACTTTATAGTTCAGTTTGAAAAATGACCCGTTTTTTAGGTTTTTCCATTGAAATTTCATGAAATAACCGTCATAAAAAGCTTATTTTAAAAGATATTATTACAAAAATACTCCTTAAGCGATTGAGTTACCCTTCTAGTTTTTAAACATTTTATAGTTTAGTTTGAAAAAGGAACCGTTTTTTAGGTTCTTCCATTGAAATCTCATGAAATAACCGTCATAAAAAGCTTATTTTAAAAGATATTATTACAAAAATACTCCTTAAGCGATTGAGTTACAATTCTAGTTTTTAAACATTTTATAGTTCAGTTTGAAAAAGGAACCTTTTTTTAGGTTTTTTCATTGAAATTTCATGAAAAAACTCATAAAAAGCTTATTTTGAAAGATATTATTATGAAAATACTCCTTAAGTGATTGAGTTACCCTTCTAGTTTTTAAACATTTTACAGTTCAGTTTGAAAAAGGAACCGTTTTTTAGGTTTTTCCATTGAAATTTCATGAAATAAATGTCATAAAAAGCTTATTTTGAAAGACATTATTACAAAAATACTCCACAAGTGATTGAGTTACCCTTCTAGTTTTTAAACATTTTATAGTTCAGTTTGAAAAAGGAACCGTTTTTTTTTGGGGGGGGGGGGTTTCCAATGACATTTCATGAAAAAAATATTTTCGGCCTTTTTCAAACTGTCATAAAACGTTTATTTTGAAAAAGGAACCGTTTTTAGGGTTTTCCGTTGAAATTTCATGAAATAACTGTCATAAAAAGCTTATTTTGAAAGATCATTACGTAAATACTCCATTAAGTGATTGAGTTACCCTTCTAGTTTTTAAACAATTTTATAGTTCAGTTTGAAAAAGGAATCTTTTTTTTTTTTTTTTTTTTTGGTTTTTCCATTGACATTTCATGAAAAAACTATTTTCCACCTTTTTCAAACTGTCATAAAACGTTTATTTTGAAAGATATCATCATGAAAACAAATTTTAGCAATATCACCAACTATTCTAGTTTCTAAAATACTTTGAATTTTTTTTGTAATGCTTTCTTAATATAAAAAAAATCGTAAATTTGATCATTTTTGTCACCATTGATGAAATTTGTATTGATTTTTTTGTAGCATATATTCGCTTACTAGTCTAGTTTCTAACAAAAATTTTGATATTTATTTCAGTTTATTCGTAATAAAAAGTTTTAATTATTTTTTTGTATAAATTGTTTTAAATTGTTCTGTTCTTATTTGAATTGTTTTAGAAAATTTAATTGTGAACCAACCACGTTGAGATAATTAAAATTAAATTAGTTCCATTTCTAAATATTTGTAATAAAGAGTTGGAGGAGAATTAATAAGATTATATTTAAAAAAGGGTTAAAGTCGAGACTAGAATCACCTGGGTAGCGTTTTCTTAATATCATGTTTAATAGGCATGAAATGTTGGTTATCTTTTTTGTTAAGTTTCAAAGGTCCACGAATTAATTAAAATTAACAAAAAAAAATGTATTCACTGACATTTAAATTAAAGTTTTTTTTTAAAAAATTAATTCTAGTTTTTAAGGTGTGTTTCTTTTTAAAGTGTAACCCCGCCTCTTGAACTATTGATTATTTCTGTCGTTTAGGTGCAAAATTATAGGAGAAACTTGAATATGTTTTAGAAACTAGAAGGGTAGCTTAATCCCTTCAGGATAATTTCATGTTGATATCGTTCAAAATAAGCTTTTTTATGTCATCTTGAGTTAAATCAGTTAAATCATTTAAGCAGATGATATTTTTTTAAAAAAAAATTTGTTAAATAAAAAAAAGTTTATTTTGAAAGATATCATAAGGTCTTAAATGTAGTTATGAAGTGTAAACATCTCTCGAACTATTGATTATTCAAGTCTGTAAGTTACAAAATCAATAGAAACTTGATAGTGTTTTAGAAACTAGAAGGGTAGCTTATTCTCCTAAGATTATTTTCACGTTGATATTGTTCAAAATCTTTCAAAATTTACGTTTTATGGTAAAGTTTGAAAATGATCCAAATTTATGCAGACAACGATATGTATTTTATTTATTGTCAATAAAAAGTTTATTTTGAAATATATTAATAGGCCTATTGAAAATATCCCTTAAGTGATTGAGCTACCCTTCTAGTTTCTAAAATACTTTCTAGTTTATCTTGATTTTGCTCTTCTTAAATACAAGAATAATAAGAGTTCCAAAATCAGCTGTTAATAAATATATATATTTTTAAAAAATACAAGTAAATCAGATAAAAAAAAATAAGTTGTTATTCTAGTTTATAATGAACTAAAAAAATAATAGTTTGTCTTATTAAATTACTAAGTCACATTAATTGATTGTTTCCTTACAAATATTTTTTTTCGATATTTCCATAACATTTGAATGGTTGTAAAATTTTGTTGGAAACTAGAATAGGAAACTATTGCGGTTTCATTATTTTTCCGACACATCTTTCAAAATAAGCTTTTTATAGCAATCTGAAAAAATATTTTTTCACTAATTAATATAGAAGATTTATTTTCAAATTATTATAAAATAATTTATTTTAGAGATATGGTTATACAAATACTGTTAGAATACCCGATAACTATTCTAGTCTCTAGGAAACTTTTATTATAAAAAAAAATATTCCTGAACTGTATTTGAAAATTCTCTATTTTCTGCAATGACGCTTCAGCTTGAAATATTTTAAAATATATTAAAAAATTTTCAAATATAGAGGTCACTAGCTGTCAATACAAATTCAAGAGAAATTTTTTCTCAGATTATAAAAATTGTAAATTTTATAAAATCTGGAAAAATAAAAATCACCCAAAAATATAAACAATTTACTTTTTTTTGTTCGCAAAAATTGAAAATTTATTAAAAAAAAAATAGAGCAGTAAATTATTTAAAATGTTTTTCATTGTGATATCTTTCAAAATAAACTTTTTCATGGTAGTTCATAAAATGATAAAATATTATTATGTTTTTATGCTTGAAAGCTTAGTGAAATAATATTTTTTAAAATTGACATACATAGTTTATTTTAAAAGATATATAGTCATAAAATAAAATTTAGAAATAAATGAAGTTTTTTTTTAAAAAAACTAGAATTTACTAAAATTTACTAAAAAAATAATTAGGATAAGAATTTGAAAACCATTTTTTTTTCACTACATGTTAATATTCGAAATTGAAATCTTTATATAAAAAAAGTTTATAATAAAAGATTTCGTTATGAAAATGATTTTGACTTGTTTGATTACTCTTCCAGTTTCTAAAAAAACATTTTACTGTTTTTTTTTTTAAATTTTGATTGTGAAAAAATCTAAAGTAAGTTTCTACATTTGAATTTTTTTTTATTATTAAATAAATAAAGTTTATTTTAAAAAATATCGTTAGAAAAATACTTTTATGTCTCTTCTAGTCTCAATTTTAAATTTAAAAAAGTTAAAAATTTAAAATTTATAAGTTTAAATAAAGTTTAATAAAAGTTTCTAAGTTTTTTTATTTCATTTTTCATTATATAAAAAAGTTCATTTTGAAAAATATCGCAATGAAAAAATACTATTAAGTTTGTTCAGTTACTCCTCTACTTTTTAACAAGCTTTTAATTTTTTCTTATTAAATAAAGTTTATTTTAAAATATATCGTTAGAAAAATACTTTTGTTACTCTTCTAGTTTCTAAGTTCTAGCAAGCTTTTAATTTTTTTTTCTTAACTTTAATTTTTTAAAAAAAGTTAAAAATATAAAATTTATAAGTTTAAATGAAGTTTAATTTAAGAGTTTGTAAATTTTGAAAAAAAAAATTATTACATAAAAAAAGTTTGTTAAAAACTAGAGGAGTAACTGTATAACATAACATAGATACAAAAATATCGCCATGATAAAAAATACTATTAAGTTATAGTTACTCCTCTAGTTTTTAACAAACTTTAAATTTTTTTTATCTTAATAATAATTTCGATTAAAAACTTATAAAAGTTTTTTTTACAAAACTTATAAAATTTAGCCAAAATTTCGAATAATATAATTTTTATGGGCGGCGGCGGCGGCGACCGCGACGACTATTTATGTCGGCTTAGTCGCTATTTTTTTTTTAACTGTAAGCCGGCGCTGTTTTTGTCGTTTTTCACCGTCCGAGGTCTATTTCTGTTGTATTTTGAACGATATTACTCATTATTTTGCAGTTTTTTAACGCGTTATTCAATGGACGATTCGATTGACTTCTATTTTCAAGGCGCCAGACAGAATTTCAACGTAAGTTCCTATTAATTAGCCTCTTTCAAGAGTGTGAATCGTACTCACCCTGTCAAACTCAGCTGCATCTGTCTTTGTCTCATAATCCGTTTTTTGTTGTTGTAGCCCGTGTTGTCCACGTGCCTTGGGTCTGGTTCCACCGAAACCACTTTGGACACTTTCGAGGATGTCTTCAATAAGGAACCTGGAAGGTTCATGAGACCCTCGTTCGAGAGTTCACCTTTCTTTCGTAAAATTTCTTAATGAAAAGTTTGTATTAATTGTCTTTCTTGTTGTAGCCTTCAGGACAAGAGGCTCGCAACGGAACAGGTCTTTAAAGATGTCATCTTGCAGCTCGTTGTAAGTTCGGTTTCGGTTTCTTTCAATTAGAAGCCGCTTTGCCTCGATGTACGAGTTCGTGCAGCTTTTTCTCTTTTAGTAAACTTATGTTTTATTATTTTTTTAGGTGCAGAAAGAAGAGAAGGAATCTTACGAGAAAATTGTGAACTTATCCATCGAGTCGTCGAGAAAGGGTAAACGTTCTTTTGTTGTTCGTTTTTTGAAATTACGCTCGTAACAATTTTAATTCGATTTTTTTGTAGGATTTTGCAATGCGACTTTGCCGGTCATTCTTCTTAGCGACGTCTTCGATTGTCTGACGATCGATAAATGCGAACAACTTTTCGAGTTTGTTGAATCTCACGTTGATACCTGGAAATTGGTTCGCATTTTTTCGGCTTTGATCGGTTTCACGTAATTGTTTTATCTTTTTTTTTTTTCAGGAGCTGTTCTTCAATAGCACAAAGAATAATCTTCTGCGGATTTGCAATGGTAACTCTTTAATTAAGTTTCAATTCTTTTTTTAAAGTTTGCAAGAAAAATAGTGATAATTTTAGATTAGACAAATTTTTTCAGGAATTTCACAGTTTTTGTTGATTTTTTGTAGAATTATTTGAAAATTTCTTTATTTTTTTAGATATTTTTTTAAAAAAATCTTGACTATCTTTTTTTTTTTAGAAAAAATTTCACTTTTTATTTTAATTTATTGAAATTTTTCTCTATATTTCTCTAGTTTAATCTTTTTTTGTTGTAATTATTCTGAAATATTTTGAAACTTATTAATTTTTGTGTATGAAATGAAATTTTGTAATGAAATTGTCGGTATTTTTGTTAATTTTTATTATTAGGGCTCGGATTTTGATGCAATATCAACCGAACTGTTGCTCAATTTGTGGCTCAAGAGCCAACTATGAAGTAATAATCATTAGAGCAACTGCAATTATGTTATTTCTAATCAAAAAAGCTTGTTAGAGGCTAGATGTCTGGTTACTATCAGTTGTTAACTAGAGTTCTAGCCTCTAACCATTGTTTTTAATTAGAAAGAACGATTTTTTTTATCTAAACGAGATTGTTACTTCACAATTGGCACTTGGGCCACATATCGAGAAACATTCCGGTTGATATTGAATCAAAATCCGAACCCTATTTATTATATTTCGTTGAAAGAATTATAATTTCTGAAATGTTTTTCAATATTTTTGTTTTATTCAAGAATTTTAAATTATTTTTTTAATGGAATGAGTAATTTTTTTTAACGAAAGCATAATATTCAATGATCTCGTTTCAGATCTTCTTCGTCGTTTATCTCGTTCTCAGAACACCGTATTTTGCGGACGGATTTTGCTTTTTCTCGCAAAGTTTTTTCCACTTTCGGAACGATCCGGTGATTATTTTGAAAAATTACGATGGGAGGTGAAATCGTTGCCGTAATATATATATCTGACGTTGATTTCCGATTTTACTTTTTTTTCTGGTTTTAAAGGTTTGAACGTCGTCAGCGAATTCAATCTGGAAAATCTGACTGCTTACGGTGTTCAAGATGGCAGCGTGATGCCAGCAGATTTTGGTATCGAGAAAGATGAAGAGACGAACGACAGTGACGTTCCAGATCAAAAGTATGTCTGCAATTTCTTATTTATTTCCTTCGATTAACGATTTCTATGCGATTAATAATCTTTGTTTTTAATATGAATGCGTGTGGGCACTTAAAAATGATACAAAATGAACGATTGTTCGGAAATGTATGACAGAAATCAACATTCATTTATAATTTTAAAAGAAAAATGACGAAATGAACATTTTTTTTTAAATTTTATGAGAAAATCTAACCAAGTTAAGATATATTAGAATTTATAGCATAAATTAGCAAATTTGACGGTTTTGTGAATGAAAAATAAGCATTTTTTAAAATTACAAAAACAACAATTGTTTTAAAATTATTTTTTTGTAAATTTTCAAAAAAAAAAAGTTAAAAAATTAAACATTTATTCTATGAATTTCAATAAAATTATCAAAATCAATAATTTTTTGAGGATAATTTATAACAATATCAACAATTTTAGTGAGAATTTGAAAATAAAAGACTGTTTTTGAAAATTGAAGAAAAAACCAAATGATCAATTTTTTTTTCGTTGGAAAATTTAAATGTCAACATAATTTTTTTGCGAAAATTGTTTTAAAAATCAACCAGTGTTTCAAAAATTAATAATACAAATTAACAAATAAATCAACGTAATTTATTATAAAAATCAACAACAATCACTAAGAAAAGTTATCAATTATTTGAAAATTTTAAACAAATCATCAATTTTTGAAGGATTGAAGAAAAACAAAATCAGAAATTTCTTTTTCTTATAAATTTTAGAAAAATTGATTCGAGAAATTTGCTTTTCTTGTAAATTTTAGAAAAATTGATTCGAAAAATTTGCTTTTCTTGTAAATTTTAGGAAAATTGATTCGAAAAATGCCTTTTTCTTGTAAATTTTAGAAAAATTGATTCGAAAAATTGCTAAGAAAAAATCACCTAAAAACATTTGCTATAAAACTTTGTTATTTTTTTTCTAAGAACTCTTCGTGTTGATTACAACTTGTACCACAAATTCTGGTCGTTACAAGACTATTTTCGTAATCCTTCACAATGCTACAATAAGATATCGTGGCGTGGATTCACAGCGGTAACGACTGACATTTATTTTCGGTATCCGTAGGAAGTGGCAAAACGGTCGGTTTGGTTCCTATTTTTCCAATATAGCGGAGACCGGTTTAACACGAAATAGGACTGAAATACTTTTTCGTGTTAAACGAATTTTGTCTTTTAAAAAATGGATTTTTATGGTATTTCCAGATGATCCGAACGATTTGCCACTTCCTTTCGTACCTTATTGCAGTTTCCGTAATGTTTCTGAAATTTTGTTTAGCATTCGGACGAAGTGCTGAAGGTGTTCACCAGTTTCGAACTGGATGATGTCAAGTGTGCTCAAGGTTGCGCATCGATTAACTTGGCAAATCAACAGATATATTTTGCCAAATATTTGACCAATCCGAAGGTAGAAAATTTTGCTTTTACTTTCTCAGTGGCTGGCTCTCGATTTCTCAATTGTTTTCTTTATTATTTTAATGGCAGTTGTTGGATCTCCAGTTGAACGATAGCAATTTCCGACGCTGTGTTCTCGTTCAGTTTCTCATACTCTTTCAGTATTTACACTCGAATGTTAAATTTAAATTGTAAGTTGAATCGAAAAGTGACTTTCATACAAAAAGATGGAGGTTTCAACTAAAGAAACAAACGTAAAATTGGTTATATTTTTTGTGGGGATTACAGGGAATCGTACGTATTAACGGATGACCAAATGCAGTGGATGAAGAATACGGCCGATCGTATTTATAACGTAAATGTTGCTTTTTTTGTTTCTCCAAAAAAAAAAAAAAGGACAAAGTGTTTCACGAAATTTTTTTCTAGTTTCTAGTTCTAAGAAATTATCTTTAATTTTTCTTTATTAAGTTATTAGGTCAGACTCCTCCCGAAGGTTCCACTTTTGCCGAATCCATTAAAGTAAGTTTCTTCCCCGCAAAACGTCGTAAACATTCGAACCACCGTGTTAAAAACTGATTTTTTTTTGACAGAATTTTTAGTGCATTAATTAAGGTTTCTCATTTTCTATGCTGCACTTGGACTCTTGTCCCTCTGCCATACGCCTTTATTACTGCTTGCAGAGTAATTTTTCAAATTCAAAAGGTGGCTTTATAGATATTTATTTTGTTTTCATCCCCACAGATGGAGCCACTGCAGTAGCTATTGTGTTCATTAGGAGGCCTCTTCCTCTCCATTTTGAGAAAATTAATATTTTTCAATCGAATGTTTTTCAGAAGAAACATTACGAAAAAAAAAAAAATCAAAGTGTTTTAAAAACTAGAATAGTTGGTGATAAAAGTTTTTATCGTGATATATCTTTCAAAATAAACTTTTTACGACAGTTTTGAAAAAGGCGAAACGTGTTTTTCATGAAATTTTAATGGAAAAATCCAGAAAATGGGTTATTTTTCAAACTGAACTATACAATTGTTTATTTTTTAAGATATTGCCATAAAAAAACTTTTAGCTTCATCTTTAACCATTCTAGTTTTGAAAACAATTTGAATTTTTTTCATAATGTTGCTTTTAAAAAATGTTCGCTTGATATGGTTTTGCGTCCAAAATTTACAAAAAATGTCTGTGGAGCATAGCATTAGCCACTGCAGTGGCGCCGTCTGGAGATAAAAAAGCAAAATGAATATCTATAAAGCCACCTTAATTGATTAAAATCTTAAAATTGTTTCATATTAAATTTATAGCTTATTAGCAGTTTTCATTAAAATTTGTTACACAAAAATGTTTGGCTCCCTTCGCTCTCGTTTAAAGTCAGACAAATGGTTTCGTTTCGGATACCAAACTGTGGCTTTACTTAAATCTAGCGGGGGCCATTTTATGTCTCAAGATATTGCTAATCCAATTAGCAGTGATATCACTACTTATCTGTTAAATTCCAATTTCCACAGTTTTCCATTCCAAACTTGCAATTTTCAGCTTCAAATTATGAGGAGTCAGGGTTGGAACGCATACAGACCACTTTTGGCGGTTGATTTCGACTGCAAATTGAAGTTGTCTGAGGTTGTCGCGTCAAGAACCGACCACTTAGAATTTTTCCATAAAACGATACATTGCGACCACAGCCCAACCAATTTGCAACTTCATTTTGCAGTTGAATTCGACCACCAAAAGCCGGTCTGTGTGTGTGTGTGTCGAGGCTCTAAGCTGTAAATATTAAAGAAATTCTAGAACGGAAAACATTTTTTGACTATGTTTTTTTTTTTGCAGCACATTCTCGAAAGAGAAGAACACTGGAATCATTGGAAAAATGAAGGTTGTCCGGAATTTGCAGCTCCAGTTGGTGATAGTTTGGGAAAACCACAAAGTTAAGTACAGTTTTTATTTTTGGAAATATTTTCTATTATTTTAATTTGCCGTAAAAATGACCTCCCCCCCCAAAAAAAAAAGTTGAACTATTTTCTATTTAGGAGGATTTTATATGAAAAAGAATGTCGTCGTATTTATTATTATCGCATTGTTTTTGCTTTCCGAACTTTAGACAGAAGAGAAAAGTTGGCGACGAGATTCGTATCGCAACGTCCAATAAGAAAGTTTTGCTCGGAAAGTGAGTTTTTCTTCGTTTTTTTAAAAAAATTACTCTACAAGTTGTCGAGAAGGCCTGCGAAAGAGGGGAACCATTTAGTCTAAAAGCAGCATAGAAATGCATTGTCAAAATAAACAGCTTATTCCCAGCGGATACCGCACACCTAAGAATTCCTCCAAATTGTAACATTCCCCATAATGCACAGCATCCTCTGGAAACAAATTCTATTGTCGAATCACACCATACGTTGAAATGACCAGAGAGACCATTTCGACAGAATGAACTAACTCTGGCAATGTGGGCCGGACTTCACACGGTGCAGCAATATTCTAGATAAAGCTACACCAGTGATTTATTTGCTTTATGATGCATGCATTTCTAAAAAAAAACCGTTGTAAATGCCAAAATTTTAATTTTTCAGTAGATAGAAAAAAGCAAATTTTCTATAATTTAAATTTAAACTTTACGGGAAGTTTCAAACTTTAATTTTTTTTTTTTTTATCAATTCAACCAAGTCCGACTTTGACGAAACTTTGGAACCTTTGTCCGAATAATATGGAAGCTTGTTGTTCTCAAAAGAGGTTTGGGTGTTGCTTTTTCGGCCGCTTTTGTTTTTATACAGAAGAAGCGTGTGATGATCTCTGTTTATTTATGATTTCTCGATAATATATTCGTAAACAGAGATTTTTTGCCATCTTTGGAATCTTTCTTCGAAGAAGCCATCGATCAGGCCGATCCTGCGAACATGATCGAAGATACCTACAAGTGAGTTTAATTTTTTAAAGAGTATGGTTCTTTCACTTTTGAATTCACTTTAGAGGATTTTTTTCGACGCGAAACAACAACAACGACGATATAATTTGTGTTATTTAAAAAAAAACTACTGAAAAAGATATTTTCAGTTCACCAAAAGCCAGGTCCATGCTAGAACAGAAAAATGAACCGAACCACACTGTTTGCGAACATTTTCAAAGAGCATGTTCGTTCTGTTCGCTGTGGCCAGAGTGTCCAAACTCAAACTTGAACGTGTTTGCAACGTGTTCTCAGAACCGCCAGTGACTGGATGTTCGTAGAGAACGAACGCACGAACATCCTTTGATGTGACATTCAAAAACCGAAAACTGGCGGGATCGGAACCGAACGGAACGACGAACAAATTCTGTTATGGAGAAATGTTCGGAAAATCGACCACAGTGTTCGATTCGTTGTTCTGTTCTAGTCGGGACCCAGCTTAATGTATTGATTGACCTAATATTTGTTTTTCTTTGTTATCATTAGACATGTTTACAACAGTAATTACGGCTGGCGAGCTTTACGACTCTTAGCACGAAGAAGTCCACACTTTTTCACTCAAAATAATCAGCCAATCAGTAAACTGCCTTTATACCTCGAAACGATGATAAAACGGGTTGCGAAGGAACTTCCGGTAAAAGAAAATCGCCTTTTTGTCGTTTTTTGTGTGACTGTTTTTTGTTGTTGCAAATTTTGGAGAAGAAAAGAAATTTTAGAAATTCGCGATTTTGAAATAGTTTTTAAAAATAGAACCGCACTTACCATTTTTTTGTCATTCTATCACTCGATCAGCATATATTTAAGGTGCACATTGCACTTTGAAAACTTAATATTGGACAAGTTTAAATATAAAAAATAAACATATTGCCGCTGCGACTGTGTATTTTTAAAAATTAACGTTTTTTCTTTAACATCGGGTTCTATGGGCTCAATAGAAAAACGATGCTAGCGCTCGTTGTGGACATTTTTTTCGAAGTAATTTTGCGATGTAGCCTCTTAAACGATTGAGCTACCCTTCTAGTTTCTAAAACACATTCTAGTTTCTCTTCATTTTGCTTCTTGAAAAACGGAATAATCAGAGTTCGAAGGAAACAATTGTGTTTATTAGCGATTTTAACAGAAATTGGTTTATTTCAAATAACTCAAGACTTCAGCGGATGATTTGAAAAGTGGTCCTGCCGAGAAAGTAGACGAAGGAGACGGCGGCGGAGGAGAAGAAAGTGAAGACGAACTTTTGAAAAATTCAGAGGAGCTTATCAAAGAAGATGCGGCAGCCGCAGCCACGAGTAATAATAGATTACGAAGGAGTAAATTTGTTCCATTTTTTAAAAGCCTTTTTTTTTTTCGTATTATTTGTTAAAATAAGGTAACGGTAAAGACGAGGAACCCATTACCAATTGCATTACGGACGAACAGATTGAACTTCTGGCAGAAAATCTCGGTTCTGATTGGAAAAAGATCGCAGTTTTACTCGGATGCGAAGAAGATGAGGTATTTTAAAAATATTATTATTTTGGCTTTCTGTTTTTTTTTTTTTATTGTGGCAATTCTGGGTATAACACTTGACAATATTGTTAATTTTGAACATTATTTTTGTTAAATTTTGCAAAAAAAATTGTTAATTTTGAACATTTTTTATTTTAAAATATTTTCAGTTTTTTCCTGTTCTATTTAGCAAAAAAGTTGCAAATTTTGAACTTTTTTTATAACAGTTTTAAAATATTTTAAAATTGTTAATTTTGAACTCTTTTTTTATAATTTAAAATCGTTAATTTTGAACTTTTTTTTATAACAATTTTAAAATATTTTAAAATTGTTAATTTTGGACTATATATAATTTAAAATCGTTAATTTTGAACTTTTTTTATAACATTTTTAAAATATTTTAAAATCGTTAATTTTGAACTTTTTTTTAATAACTTTGTGCTTAGCAGAAAGTTTTATAAGATGCTATTTGTATGTTGGAAATTTCAGACAAATCCATCAAGTGTAACTCGAGTTCTAACCAATTTATTTGCTTTTTAAAATGCAGAAAATAGAAAATGATTACGTGTGAATACGTCTTTTAATCTTAATAATATCTTTCAAAATAAACTTTTTATAGACAAAAAACACGAAATTTATGGTCTGCTTAATTGAAATAAGTTTATTTTGAGTCAGCTACCATTCTAGTCTCTAACACACTTTCAATTTATTTTTGTGTTTCTATTTTGAAATGGTAGAATAAGTCCGTATGTTGCAAATTGTAAGTAATTACTTATTACGGTTTTTCGTTTTCGAAGATCGTCTATTACGTCAGCGAAAGTAACAATCCGATCGAACAAGGCCAGAAGATGTTGATGGTTTGGAGAGATAATTTTCCGGACAAAGCTACGGCAGCGCAATTTGTGGAAGCGTTGTGCAGTGCCGAAATGAAACACGTTGCCGAAATCGTTTTTAAGCAAGAAATGGAGAAAGTTCTCGGATTATAATAAAGTCGGACTTTCCAAATGTGGTTTCCATTGTTCTTTTGTGTTTATTCGTATTTTTTTTTAATGAAAAATAAAAGTAAAAAGAAGTTTTAGTTTTTTTTTTAATTTTATTTAAACTTTGACGAAACTTCCTCAAATTTCCTTTTCGTCATTTCTGCACTTATTTTTTTTTACAAATAAGTTAACTTAGTCGTTTATTTAAATTTATACCTAGGTTGACTTAGATGGATTCCATTTTGTGTCCATTTCCATTGTGTCCATTTTATGTCCAATTTTACAGCCAATTTGTGTATATTTTTTCCGCCGTTTCGTGTCCTGTTTCACCGACATTTAGAGGCCATTTTCGACGCCATTTTTTGTCCATTTCTCCGCCGTTTTGTGTTCTGTTTCGTCGTCATTTTGTGTCCATTTTCGCCGTCATTTTGTGGCCTTTTTCGCCGTCATTTTGTGGCCTTTTTCGCCGTCATTTTGTGGCCTTTTTCGCCGCCATTTTGTGTCTATTTTCGCCGCCATTTTGTGTCTATTTTCGCCGCCATTTTGTGTCTATTTTCGCCGCCATTTTGTGTCTATTTTCGCCGCCATTTTGTGTCTATTTTTGCCGCCATTTTGTATCCATTTTCGCCGCCGTTTTGTGTCCATTTTACCCGCCATTTTGTGTTCATTTTCGCCAAAATTTTGTGGCCATTTTCGCAGCCATCTTGTGTCCATTTTACCCGCCATTTTGTGGCCATTTTCGCCGCCACCTTGTGGTCATTTTCGCCACCATTTTGTGGTCATTTTCGCCGCCATTTTGTGTTAATGTTCACCCGTAATTTTTGTGTCCTTTTTCGCCGCCATCTTGTGGCCATTTTCGCCGCCATCTTGTGGCCATTTTCGCCGCCATCTTGTGGCCATTTTCGCCGCAATCTTGGGGCCATTTTTGCCGCAATCTTGTGGCCATTTTCGCCGCCATTTTGTGTCCATTTTTGCCGCCGTTTTGTGTCCATTTTCGCCGCCATCTTGTGTCCATTTTTGCCGCCATCTTGTGGCCATTTTCGCCGCAATCTTGTGGCCATTTTTGCCGCCATCTTGTGTCCATTTTCGCCGCCATCTTGTGTCCATTTTTGCCGCAATCTTGGGGCCATTTTCGCCGCAATCTTGTGGCCATTTTTGCCGCCATTTTGTGTGCATTTTCGCCGCCATTTTGTGTCCATTTTTGACGCCATTTTGTGTACATTTTCGCCGCCATTTTGTGTCCATTTTCGCCGCCATTTTGTGTCCATTTTCGCCGCCATTTTGTGTCCATTTTCGTTCCCATTTTGTGTCCATTTTCGCCCCCATTTTGTGTCCATTTTCGCCGCCATTTTTCGTCCGTTTTCGCCGCCATTTTTCGTCCGTTTTCGTCCGTTTTTGCCGCCATTTTTTGAATGTTTTTGTCCGTTTTCGCTGCCATTTTTCGTCTGTTTTTGTTTGTTTTCGCCGCCATTTTTTGTCCGTTTTCGTCCGTTTTTGCCGCCATTTTTCGTCCGTTTTTGTCCGTTTTCGCCGCCATTTTTCGTCCGTTTTTGCTGCCATTTTTTGTCCGTTTTGTCCGAATTCGCCGCCAATTTTTATCTGTTTTTGTCTGTTTTCGCCGCCATTTTTCTTCCGTTTTTGCCGCCATTTTTTGTCCGTTTTTCCGGCCATTTTTTGTCCGTTTTCGCCGCCATTTTTCGTCCGTTTTCGCAGCCATTATTCGTCCGTTATTGCCGCCATTATTTGTCCGTTTTCGTTCGTTTTTGCCGCCTTTTTTTGGTCCGTTTTCGTCAATTTTCGCCGCCATTTTTTGTCCGTTTTTGCCGCCCTTTTTTGTCCGTTTTTGCCGCCATTTTTTGTCCGTTTTTGTCTGTTTTTGCGGCCATTTTTTGTCCGTTTTCGCCGCCATTTTTCATCCGTTTTTGCCGCCATTTTTCGTCTGTTTTTGTTTGTTTTCGCCGCCATTTTTTGTCCGTTTTCGTCCGTTTTTGCCGCCATTTTTTGTTCGTTTTTGTCCGTTTTTGCCGCCATTTTTTGTCCGTTTTCGTCCGTTTTTGCCGCCATTTTTTGTTCGTTTTTTTGTCCGTTTTTGCCGCCATTTTTTGTCCGTTTTCGGCTGTTTTCGCCGCCATTTTGTGTCCTTTTTCGCCGCCATCTTGTGGCCATTTTCGCCGCCATCTTGTGGCCATTTTCGCCGCCATCTTGTGGCCATTTTCGCCGCCATCTTGTGGCCATTTTCGCCGCAATCTTGGGGCCATTTTGCCGCAATCTTGTGGCCATTTTCGCCGCCATTTTGTGTCCATTTTTGCCGCCGTTTTGTGTCCATTTTCGCCGCCATCTTGTGTCCATTTTTGCCGCCATCTTGTGGCCATTTTCGCCGCAATCTTGTGGCCATTTTCGCCGCAACCTTGGGGCCATTTTCGCCGCAATCTTGTGGCCATTTTTGCCGCCATTTTGTGTGCATTTTTGCCACCATCTTGTGGCCATTTTGCCGCCATTTTGTGTCCATTTTCGCCGCCATTTTGTGTCCATTTTCGGCGCCATTTTTGCGGCCATTTTGTGTCCATTTTTGACGCCATTTTGTGTCCATTTTCGCCGTCATTTTGTTCATTTTCGCCGTCATTTTGTGGCCATTTTCGCCGCCACCTTGTGGTCATTTTCGCCACCTTTTTGTGTGCATTTTTGCCACCATCTTGTGGCCATTTTCGCCCCATTTTGTGTCCATTTTCGCCGCCATTTTGTGTCCATTTTCGCTCCCATTTTGTGTCCATTTTCGCCCCCATTTTGTGTCCATTTTCGCCGCCATTTTTCGTCCGTTTTCGCCGCCATTTTTCGTCCGTTTTCGTCCGTTTTTGCCGCCATTTTTTGAATGTTTTTGTCCGTTTTCGCTGCCATTTTTCGTCTGTTTTTGTTTGTTTTCGCCGCCATTTTTTGTCCGTTTTCGTCCGTTTTTGCCGCCATTTTTCGTCCGTTTTTGTCCGTTTTCGCCGCCATTTTTTGTCCGTTTTTGCTGCCATTTTTTGTCCGTTTTCGTCCGAATTCGCTGCCAATTTTTATCTGTTTTTGTCTGTTTTCGCCGCCATTTTTCTTCCGTTTTTGCCGCCATTTTTGTCCGTTTTTCCGGCCATTTTTTGTCCGTTTTCGCCGCCATTTTTCGTCCGTTTTCGCAGCCATTATTCGTCTGTTTTTGCCGCCATTATTTGTCCGTTTTCGTTCGTTTTTGCCGCCTTTTTTTGGTCCGTTTTCGTCAATTTTCGCCGCCATTTTTTGTCCGTTTTTGCCGCCCTTTTTTGTCCGTTTTTGCCGCCCTTTTTTGTCCGTTTTTGCCGCCCTTTTTTATCCGTTTTCGCCGCCATTTTTCGTCCGTTTTCGTCCGTTTTTGCCGCCATTTTTTGAATGTTTTTGTCCGTTTTCGCTGCCATTTTTCGTCTGTTTTTGTCTGTTTTTGCCCGCCATTTTTTGTCCGTTTTTGTCTGTTTTTGCGGCCATTTTTTGTCCGTTTTCGCCGCCATTTTTCATCCGTTTTTGCCGCCATTTTTCGTCAGTTTTCGCCGCCATTTTTTATCCGTTTTCGTCCGTTTTTGCCGCCATTTTTTGTTCGTTTTTGTCCGTTTTTGCCGCCATTTTTTGTCCGTTTTCGTCCGTTTTTGCCGCCATTTTTTGTTCGTTTTTTGTCCATTTTTGCCGCCATTTTTTGTCCGTTTTCGGCTGTTTTCGCCGCCATTTTTTGTCCGTTTTTGCCGCCATTTTTTGTCCGTTTTCGCCGCCATTTTTCGTCCGTTTTCGCCGCCGTTTTTCGTCCGTTTTCGCAGCCATTTTTTGTCCGTTTTTGTCCGTTTTCGCCGCCATTTTTCGTCCGTTTTCGTCCGTTTTTGCCGCCATTTTTTGTCCGTTTTCGCCGCCATTTTCTGTCCGTTTTTGTCCGTTTTTGCCGCCATTTTTTGTCCGTTTTCGTCCGTTTTCGCCGCCATTTATTCGTCTGTTTTTGTCCGATTTCGCCGCCATTTTTTGTCCGTTTTTGCCGCCATTTTTCGTCCGTTTTTACCGCCATTTTTTGTCTGTTTTCGTTCGTTTTCGCCGCCATTTTTTGTCGGTTTTCGCCGCCATTTTTGTCTGTTTTCGTCAGTTTTCGCCGTCATTTTTTGTCCGTTTTCGTCCGTTTTCGCCGCCATCTTGTGTCCGTTTTCGCCGCCATTTTTTGTTTGTTTTCGTCCGTTTTTGCAGCCATTTTGTGTTCGTTTTTTCGTATTTTCGTTTTTTCGTATTTTTGTTTTTTCGTATTTTCGTTTTTTTCGTTTTTTCGTTTTTTTCGTTTTATGTTTTTTCGTTTTTTCGTTTTTCTGTTTTTTTTTGTTTTTTCGTTATTTCGTTTTTTCGTTTTTTGTTTTTTCGTTTTTTTGTTTTTTCGTTTTTTCGTTTTTTTTGTTTTTTCGTTTTTTCGTTTTTCCGTTTTTTTCGTTTTTTCGTTTTTTCGGGTTTTCGTTTTTTTCGTTTTTTCGTTTTTTCGTTTTTTTTCGTTTTTTCGTTTTTCGTTTTTTGTTTTTTCGTTTTTTCGTTTTTTCGTTTTTTCGTTTTTTCGTTTTTTCGTTTTTTTCGTTTTTCTTTTTTTTCGTTTTTCGGTTTTTCGTTTTTTCGGTTTTTTGTTTTTTCGTTTTTTTCGTTTTTTCGGTTTTTCGTTCTTTCGTTTTTTCGTTTTTTCGTTTTATGTTTTTTCGTTTTTTCTTTTTTTCGTTTTTTCGTTTTTTTTCGTTTTTTCGTTTTTTCGTTTTTTCGTTTTTTGTTTTTTCGTTTTTTCGTTTTTTCGTTTTTCTTTTTTTTCGTTTTTCGGTTTTTCGTTTTTTTCGGTTTTTTGTTTTTTCGTTTTTTTTTCGTTTTTTCGGTTTTTCGTTCTTTCGTTTTTTCGTTTTTTCGTTTTATGTTTTTTCGTTTTTTCTTTTTTTCGTTTTTCGTTTTTCTTTTTTTCGTTTTTTTCCTTTTTTTGTTTTTTCGTTTTTTCGTTTTTTCGTTTTATGTTTTTTCGTTTTTTCTTTTTTTCGTTTTTCGTTTTTCTTTTTTTCGTTTTTTCCTTTTTTTGTTTTTTCGTTTTTTCGTTTTTTCGTTTTTCGTTTTTCTTTTTTTCGTTTTTTCCTTTTTTTGTTTTTTCGTTTTTTCGTTTTTTCGTTTTATGTTTTTTCGTTTTTTCGTTTTTTCTTTTTTTCGTTTTTTTTCGTTTTTTCGTTTTTTCGTTTTTCGTTTTTCGTTTTTCTTTTTTTCGTTTTTTCCTTTTTTTTGTTTTTTCGTTTTTCCGTTTTTCCGTTTTTTTGTTTTTTCGTTTTTCCGTTTTTTTCGTTTTTTCGTTTTTTCGTTTTTTCGTTTTTTCGTTTTTTCGGTTTTTCGTTTTTTTCGTTTTTTCGTTTTTTCGTTTTTTTCGTTTTTCTTTTTTTCGTTTTTCGTTTTTTCGTTTTTTCGTTTTTTTCGTTTTTTTCGTTTTTTCGTTTTTTCGTTTTTTTGTTTTTTCGTTTTATCATTTTGTTTTATCGTTTTTGTTTCGTTTTTTTTTTCGTTCAAAAACGAACGAAAAATGGCGGTGAACACGGACGAAAACGGACAAAAAATGGCGACGAAAACGGACGAAAAATGGCGGCGAAAACAGACAAAAACGGACAAAATATGGCAGGGAAAACGGACGAAAACGAAAATGGCGGCAAAAACGGATAAAAAAGGGCGGCAAAAACGGACGAAAAATGGCGGCGAAAACGGACAAAAAATGGCGGCAAAAACGGACAAAAATGGCGGCAAAAACAGACAAAAACGGCGGCGAAAACGGACAAAAACGGACAAAAATGGCGGCAAAAACAGACAAAAACGGCGGCGAAAACGGACAAAAACGGACAAAAAATGGCAACAAAAACGAACAAAAACGGACAAAAACGAACGAAAACGGACAAAAAATGGCAGCAAAAACGGACGAAAACGGACAAAACATGGCGGCAAAAACGGACCAAAAAATGGCGGCAAAAACGGACAAAAAATGGCAACAAAAACGGATGAAAACGGACAAAAAATAGCGGCAAAAACGGACAAAAACGGACAAAAAATGGCGGCAAAAACGGACACAAACGGACGAAAAATGGCGGCAAAAACGGACGAAAACGAACAAAAAATGGCGGCAAAAACGGACGAAAACGGACGATAAATGGCGGCAAAAACGGACGAAAACGGACAAAAAATGGCGGCAAAAACGGACAAAAACGGACAAAAATGGCGGCAAAAACGGACGAAAACGGACAAAAAATGGCAACAAAAACGGACAAAAAATGGCAACAAAAACGGACAAAAAATGGCGGCAAAAACGGACAAACTGGACGAAAAATGGCGGCGAAAACAGACGAAAATTGGCGGCGAAAACGGACAAAAACAGACGAAAAATGGCGGCAAAAACGGACGAAAAATGGCGGCAAAAACGGACGAAACATGGCGGCAAAAACGGGCGAAACATGGCGGCGAAAACGGGCAAAACATGGCGGCGAAATTGGACGAAACATGGCGGCGAAAACGGGCGAATTATGGCGGCGAAACATGGTGGCGAAACATGGCGGCGAAAACGGGCGAAACATGGCGGCGAAAACGGGCAAAACATGGCGGCGAAAACGGGCGAAAACGAACAAAAAATGGCGGCAAAAACGGACGAAAACGGACAAAAAATGGCAGCAAAAACGGACAAAAACGGACCAAAAATGGCGGCAAAAACGGACGAAAACGGACAAAAAATGGCGGCAAAAACGGACGAAAACGGACGAAAAATGGCAGCAAAAACGGACGAAAAATGGCGGCAAAAACGGGCGAAAATAGACGAAAAATGGCGGCAAAAACGGACGAAAATAGACAAAAATGGCGGCGAAAACGGACAAAAAATGGCGGCGAAAACGGACGAAAACGGACGAAACATGGCGAAAACGGACGAAACATGGCGAAAACGGACGAAACATGGCGAAAACGGACGAAACATGGCGAAAACGGACGAAACATGGCGAAAACGGACGAAACATGGCGAAAACGGACGAAACATGGCGAAAACGGACGAAACATGGCGGCGAAAACGGACGAAACATGGCGGCGAAAATGGACGAAACATGGCGGCGAAAACGGACGAAACATGGCGGCGAAAACGGACGAAACATGGCGGCGAAAACGGACGAAACATGGCGGCGAAAACGGACGAAACATGGCGGCGAAAACGGACGAAACATGGCGGCGAAAACGGACGAAACATGGCGGCGAAAACGGACGAAACATGGCGGCGAAAACGGACGAAACATGGCGGCGAAAACGGACGAAACATGGCGGCGAAAACGGACGAAACATGGCGGCGAAAACGGACGAAACATGGCGGCGAAAACGGACGAAACATGGCGGCGAAAACGGACGAAACATGGCGGCGAAAACGGACGAAACATGGCGGCGAAAACGGACGAAACATGGCGGCGAAAACGGACGAAACATAGCGGCGAAAACGGACGAAACATAGCGGCGAAAACGGACGAAACATGGCGGCGAAAACGGACGAAACATGGCGGCAAAAACGGACGAAACATGGCGGCGAAAACGGACGAAACATGGCGGCAAAAACGGACGAAACATGGCGGCAAAAACGGACGAATAATTCCAATGCATTAATATGTAGGGCCAGCACACATCAAATTTGGCTAAATTTATGCTTTCAGAGGTTTTTTTTAGCATTTTTATTCAAGCTTTAGAGATAATCAATACACGTTTGCCAAATAACCATAAAAATGAGCAAAAAAGTAAATATGCAAGTAATATTAAAAACCAATAAGGAATTGAAAAGGGCAGAGCATGTGACATCAGACTTAGTAACAGATCAATTAGAAATTTGACTTTCATAAAAGGGCACAGCCAAAATATCTAGTACAGGGCACAATTGCCTGTGTCATAAATGACATGAGCAAAATTCTAGTTTAATTTGGGTTATTGGGTATTTGGAAGTTATTCAATAGATTGGCTATGGGGATAGAATGCCAGGTGCATGGCGGGACAGCTGGTTAGTGCCTATTTTCAAAGGGAAGGGTGACGTTCAGGAATGTGGGAACTATAGAGGTATTAAATTGATGAGTCATACGATGAAGCTTTGGGAGAGAGTAATTGAAGCTCGACTACGGGGTAAAACTGCAATTGGGGGAAGTCAGTTTGGGTTTATGCCAGGAAAATCCACAATGCACCCTATTTTTGCCGTAAGGCAAGTTATTGAGAAGTTTCGGGCTGCCAAGAAAGAATTACACATGGTATTTATAGATCTAGAGAAAGCCTATGACAGAGTACCACGGACGTTATTGTGGGAGGTCTTACAGAAGAAGGGGGTGGGTGAGAGTTATATAGATATGGTGAGGGACATGTATAGGGATGCACGGACAAGCGTTAAGACTGCCTGGGGGTTCTCTGACAGTTTTCGTGTTAGGATGGGTGTGCACCAGGGCTCAGCACTTAGTCCATATCTATTTATTTTGGTCCTGGATGAGTTACTGGCAGGGGTGAGGCAGGAGGTCCCCTGGTGTATGCTGTTTGCAGATGACATAGTCTTAGTTGGGGAATCCAAATTAGAACTCAAGATAAGGTTAGAGGAGACTAGGAATGCCTTGGAATCAAAGGGGTTGAAAATAAGTAGGGCAAAAATGGAGTACATGAAATTCCAGTGGGATGGGAAAGAACAGTTGAATGAGGGAATTAGACTTGGGGACAGTTTAATGCAGCAGGTGCATGACTTCAAATATTTAGGATCTGTGTGTGCTGCAAGATGATGGGAGCTTAGACTTAGACATCACAAACCGGATAAAAGCAGGTTGGCATAGGTGGAGGCAGGCTAGTGGGGTTTTATGTGACAGGAAGTTACCTATAAAATTGAAGGGAAAGTTTTATAGAACAGTAGTCAGACCAGCTATGTTGTATGGGTCAGAATGTTGGGCAATCAAGAAGGTGCATGAGGATAGAATGCAGGTAGCTGAGATGAGAATGCTAAGGTTTATGAGTGGGGTGACCAGAAGGGATAGGATCAGAAATGATTTTATTAGGGGTAGTGTAGGGGTAACAAATATAGTAGAAAAGATGCAGGAAAATAGGCTGCGGTGGTTTGGGCATGTCCTTAGGAGTGGAGAAGATGGGCTGCTGAGACAGGCAATGAACTTAGACCTGGGAATAAAACGGGGTAGAGGAAGACCCAAGCAAACCTGGGATGTGGTAGTAAAACGGGATATGGTGGCATGTGGGGTCACTGGGGGCTTGGTGCAAAATCGGAACGAGTGGAGAGTTAGAACCAGCAAGGCCGACCCTGCTGCTTGCGGGATAAGGTACAGGAAATGATGATGATGATGAATTTGGGTTATTGGATCTGGAGAGCACAACATGAAGTTGATCATTCCGACGTGTTTAAACGTTTTTTGTCGTTGTTTGTATAGTGTTAACAGACAGCTTAAGAGGATTACAAAGTAGATTAATTTCTAAAGGTATTCATAGATTGTGCTCGCATCGCTCTCATACACCTTATTATGTACATATGGTAATTTTTTTTGCTATGTATTAGAGGCTACAACGGACAAATTTTTTCCACCTAAGGATGTCCGTTAGCGTGATTTAAGTCATCAACGTATTTTATTTTGCTTTTTTCTAGCAAATTTTTTTAAATTTTTGAAAAAAATAAATATAAAAATAAAGATTTAGCGAAATTTCGTAATAAAATAACAATTTTAGTTAGGGAAGCGACTCTAAAATAAAAACGTAAACGGAATCATTCACCTTATATATGGCGATTTGTGTGGTCATTTTTGACTAAAAAATCGCTGCTAAAGGTAGATTTTTTTAAATTTTATTGTTCTTTCCACTTAATATTCTTACCTTAATCGGAAATCTTCCATGTAGGGTTGGTTATTCTTTTTAAAATGACGTCGTTTTCCATCGAAGCGGTGGAAAAATGGCGTCGTTTTCAACTTTCTCAAACGGCGTTAAACCGCTTCTGCGCATGCGCGCTCATTTCGGTTCAAACGAAATTCAAATACGTACTCTCTAACCAGGCCTTGACTGAATCAGATTCTTATTGACTTTTACTTCAATATAAAAATAAACGTATGCAATTAGGTAATGAAATTTACTTGTTCTAATAGAAAACAAATAAATCTACCACCACATTTTTTTATTTTACTATTATCTCTTTTGTAAAAATGAGATAATGGCTACCAAATATGTAGCTTTTTTTCCTATGAGATTTTGCATAGGAAAAAAAAACCTTTTTAAATACTTAATTAAAAATATTTAAAGGCAGATTTAAAGTCTGAAAAATCTTTAATCAGTACCATTAAACAATCTAATATTTATTACAGTTTTAATCACATTTTAAAAACTTATGTCTCCAGATAATGGCTACCAAACCTAACTGTATGTTTAAAATTTAAATTAGCATTATGTCTATGCTAATTCAATACAAGTGGCGCCTCTGATGTCAGACACTGCAATCAGTGTCGTCTGTCAAAAGAAAACGTCCGTGACGCTTCTGTAACCCTCTTAATATATTTTTTTTTTCATTTACAACATTAGCTATGTTAATCATTAATTATACAATAAAACTAGTTTAATACTAAAATATAGCAAGGGCCACAAAAAAGTAGCCCCACACAAAGAACAAGCATGTGTGGCTGGGTTACTTTAATCATGGCACATGCTGTAGTACTAAACTAGGTAACATTTCTATCAAGGCAATAAATTCTAAGAAAAGTTGCCAATTTTTTTTTAGAGATTTATTTGCAAATATTTTATTACCATTTTTGAAAGTAAATGTAGCTGTAAAATAGAACTGATTACAACATTTTAGGATTCATTTTTACATATTTCCTACTTAAAATTTACTATAAGTTTTAAATGCATTGATTAATTAATAAGTTACAATTTACACAATAAAGTACAAGACAATTTGCAAAGGTGTCAATTACATAATACATGCAATTACATTATGTATTATTTAAGATATGATGTAAGATTCATAAACTCATTGTCACATTTCTTTTAAGTATATTATGCTATAAAACAATCTTGGATTGTCATACTTTTAGTATCAATTACAATAACATTACCATAACAAAATATATGCTGTTTTCATATTTAATAATTACCCTTTTGAGCTACAATTAAGAAGTAGAAACAAAAAAGCTAGAAAAGTCAAATATCTACATGTTTGTAATGGAGTGTTTGGAAATGTTTGTGTTAAATATTAAAACACAAAACTAGAAAATAACAATGAACACAAATTTTGCAAATCAACGCAATAAGAGCAGCAGATTCATCAGTACTGTAATCCCCAAATGGAAATTAAAAATTATAAGTATACTAGTTCCTTCTACTACTAAGAAAAATATACGATAAGCCCACTGTGCAGCAAAAAAAAAAAAAAGCCCAAACTGTATCATGAGCCTAATACAGGCACAGAATCCGTACACCATCACCAGAACACTTCAGGCACAAATTTATGACCATCAACAAGCCCTTGTTGCAAGTTGAAATTAAGGACAACCAAAAACACCACTGCAGGCACAAAATCAAAACCACATCACGAGCCCTAGTGGGCATGAATTCATCACGAACCAGTTAAACCCACCACCACAAATGAACCATGACCCCCTGTAAATGCAATACTCAAAACAACCCCACATGCAAGCCCAACCAAAATTCACAATTTTTTAGTGTCAATTTCAGGCATTCTTATTATCACACAAGTTGCCTACTGGCTACAAAAGCCTATGGAATGCTGCTTACACTAATATGTTTAAGTGTAAGGAGCTTAACACAAGACTTAGCCAATTTCACACATGGTTTTGTATATATTTTACACATTTGCATCAATTTATAGCCTAAATTATATCAACAATAATGAAGGCTAAAAATTATGCAATATTCAAGTGACTTACAGTTATTCCAAAAAGCAACAAGGATTTAGTTATTTAATAGAATAATGGTAAAGTCACTAAGAATAATACAGATTTATCTCCTGAAATACCAATGGGCAATAAAAACCACATCCCATTGAGATAACAGGTAGATCTTGTCTGTTATTATTCAATTCCTATCAAAGATTCAAAGTAGGTAAATAATACAAGTGACAAAAAATGTTAATTGTAAATATTTACAAACCACAAATTAAAACAATGCTGTATATCTAGATATTATCAATACATAGAATAAGTTCTATTTACTAATAAAGACAAATGTTGTGCAATATGCAAGTGACTTACTATTATTCCAAAAAGCAACAAGAATTTAGTTTCTTAATAAAACAATGGTAAAGTCACTAACAAGAATACAGATTTATCTCCCAAAATACCAATGGGCAACAAAAACTACGTCCCATTGAGATAACGGGTAGATCTTGTCCGTAATTATTCAACTGCTATCATAAAATTCAATGTAGACAAGTAATACAAGTGACAAACATGAAGTCAATTTGAAATACTCAAACCACTCCCCCCCCCCCCGTCTCCCAAATGTAAAAATTCCAATATATTGTATATCAATCAATATGATTAACAGAATCACAATAGTAATTCCTGAAAGGTTGAAGTGTGAACGAGAATGAAATCTCTTGATGTGTATTAATTTCATTATATATGAATAAACTAATGGCCACTTCACTACAGCCACGTAATAGGAACTATTTAACAAAAAAACCATTAAATCTTGAATTCAAAAACAAAAACCTCTAAGGAAAGTAAAGCCTTTGGAATTCTAGAAGTTAAGCCTTAGAAGTTAAGTGAATAAACTGAAATTATGAACTCAAAACATCTACAACAACATCGGCAATACCATCCAATTCCCCCCCCCCCCCAATCACATTTTGATGTACAAGGTGCAATGTTACACACTGCCATTTTTTTAAATTAAAAACAATCACAATAAGACAAAAGACATTAGATAGAAATTGTGTTTCGTAAATGATTCGTGTTTTGTGTGATTTGGGTTTTTTTAAGTGTGATTCTTATTTAGTAGTGCTAAAATTTCTCCATAAAACCTAACAAAGAACAAGAAAAAGTGTTAATAGAAACCACACAACACTATTCACCTTTCTCAGCCCATATTTCATTATTGAAATTTGTTTATAATTGACACTTAAGTTAAAAATCCACTATATGTAGCTAATTAAACATAAATTTAATGTAATTGACATGATGTAATAGAAATCCTGACAAATTGCTTTTAACAGATGATCACATTAGCATTATTTACAGCAAGATTAGAGCTACATTTGTGCTTTACTAAATTGCAAATGCAAACATGATTATTATTATTGCTGCAAGACTTGCAAGAGATAAATGCGCCAGTAGAAAAAAAAGCTCACACTTCATGTTTTCTATTAAAAAAAAGTAAAATCTGCCAAAAAAAATATTTTATGATACTTATTTTTTCAGTAACCTTGCGGAATAAAACCAATGTGATCGCCAATAGATATACAGGATATTTCATAGTAATTAACTAAGGCGAAAGTTTTTATGTAAATACAAAAATGTGCAAGTTGTTTGCAGAAATTGTGCATTTTATATTATAAAACCACAAAATATGCAAAACAATTTAACATTTTAGACAAATACACTATGTTACATACAAAAAGTACAATTCAATTGCCTGAAGCTATAAACACCTCAGTAAAATTGAACAAAAAAAATTACGATTTGGTTTAATAAACTCTAGGATTTCTGTTCTCATCAAATGCTTTTTACATAAGTGAAATTTTGCAACTTCCCGCAAATTTCCCAAAAAATAATACAAGTTGAGCATTTGATGCATTTTTAATTTGAATTAAACTGATTTAATACTGTTCAAATGGTATAGTCAACCTCAAAAGGGAGCATTTTTATGTAAACTTTCTATAGCCTTAGTAATTATTAAGAACTATTTCACTGTATCAAACACTTAAAAAATCAAAACAAATCTCTGAATGTTTATATAAAAGTAAAAATAAGCTCAGTTTTTAAAATTAAATATTGTATAATAAAATAAGTTTAAAAAAAATTAAGTGATAATAGCTTATTAGCCTACTATAATGAAGAAATAGAACAGGCAAAATGCTCAGCAAAAGCAGAACATTCGGGTTTCGTGGCCTCCGAAGACTGACTTATGAATAACCTCGCAAATTTTCCAAACGAAAGGCATTTCTAATATTGTGCAAAAAGAAATCAAAATTCATTCCAGTTACAATGAATTCAAGTATTTCAAAAACAAGAGCTTACCATAAAAATAGGTAGAAATAATGCGGAAATCTACCACTCGTGATCGAGGTATGCCGACAAAACAATGGACAAACACAAACTAACCCAGAAAAAGCGACAAAATTCATTAATTTCATTTATTAGAAAATTAAAAATGTCAAGAATTGACAATAAATAATCAACGTTTTAGTTACCTTTGAGAAAAAGAGCACCTTCCCTCTAAGAAGTTCGAAAAGTCGCCACGCACGAATTTCTCGAGCAACTGTTGGTGCTTCATAGAAGAAAGTTACGAAAACAAGGCTGAAGAAATATATATCAGTTTGAACTTTTCAGGGTTATAAAAATGTTTAGATTAATGCGATGACACACCTTTTGGCATTAAGGTTTCGCAACCAAATTAACTTCACACGAAATTAGGAAACAGAAAGTAGAACCAAAAACGCCGAAAAAACGAAATACTTTCTAGAAAAAAAAAATAACATCGGAAAAACAAAAAGTTAGAACATTCTCAGCTTTAGTGTGTCTTTAAACATCGTTCTTCTTAAAAACCTGAGAATTAAATGCAAATCAAAACCAGATCATAGAAGCCACATCAGACAAGGGTTTTGAGAAAACGAACCAAGCAACAACCTAAAAACAATTTTAAATTTTCAACTTCAAATTCAAACCTTGAAAATTAATAATTTTGCATGACTAATATACAAACCATGCGAGTCCGGATAGACGTTATCAAATAAATTAATGTCGAAGTTGCGAAGAACCAAACCTCAGAAACTACACAGAAACAAATGGAATTTTAGGTTAAGTTAAAAGAAAAATTGGTATTAATCGTTTTTAAAATGACTACCTGAATGAGAAATAGAAACTGCAAGACCCAAAGAGATCTCTCAATTCGATCTCTGAACCCACTGATGAGTTGTCCATACAACTATTTGCCAAAAAAACGGAACGCCTAAAAGAAAACTAAAAAGACTGGAAAGAAAAAACGTTTTTTAAAAATCGTCAGCATTTATCGAATTTTAAATTAGATATTTATACCTCAATAATAATTAGGAACTTCCAAGACCCGAAGAGTTCTCACGATACGATCTCTTTGAGCTCACTGACGAGTTGCCAAAGCAACCATTGGTAAAACAAGCGACTTAAACCTAAAAAGATGGCAACAAAAATGTTTTTAAAATCGGCATTAATCGTTAATTAAAATTAAATATACCTTATTAAAAAGTAGAACTCGCTAGACCCGAAGAGATCTCACAATTCGATCTCTGAGCCCACTGATGAGTTGCCCCCACGCAACTATTTGCCTAAAAAACGAAATGCCTAAAAGAAAATAAAGACTGGAGAGAAAAACGTTTTTGTTTAAAAATTGGCAGCTTTTATCGAATTTTAAATTAGATATTTATACCTCAATAAAAATTAAGAAACTTCCAAGACCCAAAGAGATGTCATACGATCCCTTTGAGTCCACTGATGGAGCTGCCCCACACACAACTATTCGCCAAAAAACGGAATGCCTAAAAGAAAACTAAAAAAACTGGAGAGAAAAACGTTTTTTTTTTAAAAATCGTCAGCATTTATCGAATTTTTTAAATTAGATATTTATACCTTAATAAAAATTAGGAACTTCCAAGACCCGAAGAGATCTCACAATTCGATCTCTGAGCCCACTGATGAGTTGCCCCATGCAACTATTTGCCAAAAAAAACCGGCCACCTATAGATAGGAGAAAAAGGTTTCTAATGACAATCTCGAGCCTCGAAAAATTACTCTCAATCACTAACCAATTTACAAACCTCGTATTAATGAGATCCACCCACAAAAATCAAATTATTTTTGAAGCTTAATCTGAAAATAGTCTCAAAAGAAAAATTAATGTGCAAGTCAAAATAAAGTACATACATTCATTCATTAATTATACACATTAAGGCAAAAGATTTAAAATTTCATAAATAAAGAACAACAACAACAGCAGAATTTTATTTAAAAAAAATACAAATACAAAAATACAATACAATACAATAAAAAAATTCGTATGAGTAACAAAATTAGGAGACCATCGAAGGATACCCCGGTCCTTCGTAATCTCAACTTGAAACCGTACCAAAGCTTAAAAAAAAACAGCTTAAAAGTACGGTTTCAAGTTAAACGCGGAAAACAAAAACGCAGAAACGCACGAAGAAGCAAAATTCGAAGACGACGAAGAGCATTCCTACACCCAAAACCCACTAAAACCTAACACTAACACTCCCGAGGTCACCCCAAACCACAACCAAAATTTCTCCCACCAATCCCACAAAAATGTACCAATATGTTTATAACGAATTTCGTGTTCGTGTTTGAATCACAGGAGTGATTGCGACTAGGTTGCGGAGCCACAAATCGAGACCGGAGATTTTTTTTGATTTATTTCCTAACGACACCTGTCTATAACGAATCTAAAGTTCGTTTTAGTTAGTTAAGACCTAGCAGTAGATTTTAATTATAGCTTATTATATTTATAAAAATTTCCACATATATTAAAACGCCGTTAATATATAAGCGAATAATTTATATAAATATACTATAATAAAAGCTACCGTCGTCGGAAGGGTGCAGAGTACATTTCGCCGATCATTTGTCGAAAGTCGTTTTTTTCAAAGGTTTACGAAGAAATTTTTTAAAAAATCCGACATACGATTACGAATATTTACGGGACATATGTATATTTGTGACGATTTTGTGACCGAAACTGAATCTAGTGGGAACTCTAGATTCTTTTGTTCGAAAAATCGTCAAAAAACAAGCTCCAACTGAAGACACCGAATGACACACAACTGAAGCTGGGATCTGGAAGGGAAGGGAGTGTAGGATTGGGAAGTTTCGTAACTTTCGTCGTTCGTGCCGAAACACTAAGACGTCAGTAGTGCAATGAAACTTTTAACATTTAAGAGACAAACACAAACAAAAAAAAATATTGCCAATTTGCAACAACTCCTACCTCAACTGTCGCCAATGCTACCAACGACAGAAGTGTGCATTACGGAACTTCATCACCACATCCAGATTTAATCGTTAGTATAGCTTACCACAGGACAACACAACATAAAAGCACGAATAAGTATAGAGCTAAAAATACGCACACTCACAAGTAGCGGATCAGAAAATATAAATTTAATGTAAGGGGTTAAAACTATCACGGTTCCAGGGTGCGAACCGGTCGGGTTTGTGCTACTATGCGAGCATGTCTCCTTTTGAGGTCTCTGGACTCGCTTTGAAAAATTCGAAATGGTAATTTCTCTGGTTTCTTAAGTTTCTATTCTTAATTACAGAATTTAAAAACTTTCGCAGAGAAAGCCATTTCGATAAGGAATCTTGAGTACTTACGGTTTATCCGGAGTCGTCTTCGGCTCTGCATGTTTCGAAGTTTCGGGCCTAGACATGCCCTGGGGTTGAACGTTAGCCAACCTCAGGTCGCTTAGCGAAGAGCCAGGGAAACACAAAACAATAGTTTTTGGAAAAGTTAACAATTTAAAATTTTAAGAAAAGAAAAGTATCACAAAGGACATTCAACGACAACACAAAACACAGAAAATGTAAAATGGGGCTCAAAAAACGAACCCCATTTTTAATGCCAGATTTTATCCAACATTCCAAAATTTGTAATCATGGCCCAAAGTTGAACATTAGCCAACACCAGGTGCAAACAATTCGCCAAATTTCATGCAAAACGGATCCAAAAAACCAACCCACATTTAATGCCAGACATTTTTTTGTTGGCATTCCCAATTTGTAGTCATCAGCCCAGGGTTGATCATTAGCCAACCCCAGGCCAGAAAAAAGAAAAGCCAGGACAAACATTTCGAAATAATTCTTCAACCAAAATCCAAGTACCCATTGTACTTGAACTCCAAAAACCAAAGCCTTAAATTTTTATGTCAAGATTTTATCCAACATTCCGAATTTGTCATCATGTCCCAGGGTTGAACAATAAGCCAACTCCAGGTCGAAAAACTTTGAGCAAAGAAAAAATTTAAATTTAACCCAAATTAAAGCAAACAAATTGGACACCAAAAAAACCAAACCCTTAAATGCCAATTTTTTTTTACATCCCCAATTTATAATTATGGGCCCAGGGTTGAACGTTAGCCAACCGCAGGCCGGGAAAAATTAAATAAAAAGCCAGGGGAAAATTCATTAAAATTAACACTTCAAATATAAATTAAAAATGACACATTTACACACAAAACAAATACAATTAAGACAATCACAAGAAAGAAACAGTATTCCAATTAACCCCCTCTAAGCCAAATTTAAGAAAAAAAATGGACCCACAATTCCAATTTGTAACCTGAAAATAAAACAAAAATATATAATTAGTTAATTTTAATTAAACACGGAAAATTAAAGTTTGAAAACAAATTAATGGAGTTTAGTTAAAGAAACTACAATTCGTGTTAAAAAGAATTCGAAATTTTCATTTTTTTGGAAATTTCATTTTCATATTTTCATTTTTCCGTCCAATAGGACGGAAAAATTGGTTTCGTATTAACCGATATTTATCATTGTGTCCAAATATTGAATTTAAGTTTTGGTTGACGCAAACTGTGCAGAAAACGCAACATAAGTTGAAAAGGCTGTACACAATCACCTGCTTAGAGGCTAATCGACTCAATCGAAAATATTTTTCCGCAAAACAGAAAATTGTCAAATAACGCAATAAATAATTCGCAAATAAAACCAAAAATAACAAATTTTTTTTTAAAAACTAGAAGAGTAGCTCAAATCACTAGGTGGTTTTTTTTAAATAAACTTTGTCCATTCGAAAATGATCCAATTGGATTTATTAACAAACGATATTTTTTAATTTGTTTACAAATAGTTTTATTTTGAAAGATATTTTCAAAAACGAAAAATAACAAATGATTCAACTACCCTTACAGTTTTTAAAACATTTTCTAGTTTCTTCATTTTGCTCTTAACTGGCGGAATATTCAGAAACGCGTTTACAACATTTTTCAGGAAATTAAAATCGTAAATAATTCTGTAAATATTGCGCAAATTAAAACATTTTAAACGGCCCCCCCTCCCTCTCCTCCCTTCTTTCAAAACCCTGAAAAGGCAATTTAAACGTAAAATTTGCGTATTCTTTTTCCGATCAAAGAGGGGTCACGTGTGCCTCCGAACTAATGTTGCGATTTTCTTATTTAAGTTACGCACAAAGAGCGACACACAACGCGAAAAAAGTGATAAATCGTCCGCATAAAAGCTACTTTGACGTTTAATAAAAAAATTTTTTTTTCGAAATTTAAAATAATCGTTGCATAAATCGCAAATAAAACTGAGAATAAATTATTCTTCGGTTTTATTTGCAATTTACGAACGATTTTTTTTAACATTTAAAATGTTAAAAAATATTAAGAAACTTAAATTAAAAATTTATTTAAGTGTATAAATCATTAATCAATTATAAATAACCATCCAAAATTAATTGTATAATTAAAAACCATTAAAATTAAAACAAAACACTCACAATTTAAATGAAAACCCCTCAAATAAGCTGCCTACAGTTAAACCGAAGCACAATAAACGAATCTGCGGCAACAACTAATGAAGAATTCGCGCCTAAAACAGCCTCTTTTTTATCAACTTTAAACCTTATAACCGCCGCGTATTATTCTTATTAAAATAACGACACCGTTTAGAGGCTAACATTTTCACGTCATTGACATACAATTAACTTAAGAGTCCTCTTAGATATTAGCCTCTAACTGATCGTTAAAGACTAATTAACCAATAGAAATGTTACCTTTGATTGTATTCATACGCCATCAACTGGATACAAAAATAGTTCCAAACCTTCACAATTATCCAATCACAATCGAGAAACGATATCAGTCTTATGACGTCATTTTAATTTGCATAAAAATTCCTTAAGTTTGCTCTTTAATCTGTATGGCTGAAATTCAAGAACGGAAATGAATTTTTACTTGGCTTTTAACTTGAATCCTCAGAACAGGGTTCCAATATATAAAAAAAACACTTGTAGTCTCTTGGTTCATTGAGTGAGAGTTTGTGTTGAAACCCTGTTCAGAGAGTTCAAGTGCCATTTTCCAAATTAGATTCATGAATCTGTGCCTTTGTTACATAATAAAAAAAACAACTAACATGGACTCAATGTCAGTCTTATGACGTCATTTTAATTTGAATAAAAATTCCTTACGTTTTTTCTCTTCAGCATGGAAACTAATCTTAACACTTGCACTTAAAGACTTGAATCCTCAAAATAGGGTTCCAACATAGAGAAATGCTTGGGTCATTGAGTAACTATGAACAGAGTTTTTCTATGTTGAAGACCTGTTCAGAGAGTTCAGGTACCAAGTTTCTATCAGAAATCTGGGCCTTTATGACACAATAAAAAAAAATCAATTAATGACGTCATTTTAATTTGCATACAAATTCCTTAAGTTTTCTCTTTATTTTTTGAAAAGAAACTATTTATCATTGGCCTTAAACTTGAATCCTCAGAACAAGGTTTCAATGTAGAAAAACCCTGTTTTATTGAATAACTTTGAACAGTTTTTTTTAATGTTGAAACCCTGTTCAGAGAGTTCAGGTGTCAAGTTTCTTTCACAAATCTGGGCCTTTTATAATGCAATAAAAAATCAACTAACATGGCCTCAATGTCAGTTTTATGACGTCATTTTAATTTGAATAAAAATTCCTTAAGTTTGCTCTTCAACATTTCAGCTTGAATTCATGGAAAAAAACACTTAACACTTGCACTTCAACTTGAATCCTCAGAACAGAGTTCTAACATAGAAAAACTCTTGTTTCATTAAGTAACTATAAACAATTTTTTGGTGTTGAACCCCTGTTCAGAGAGTTCAAGTGCCAAGTTTATTTTATGAATACAGTGTATGTTCGTTTATTATAAAATGAAGGTCAATTAATGACGTCATTTTAATTTGCATAAAATTCCTTAAGTTTGCTCTTTATTTTTTTAAAAAAGAAACTAATTGTCATTGGCCTTCAACTTGAGTCTTGAATCCTCAGAACAAGGTTCCAACATAGAAAAAACTCTTGGTTTTTTGTGTTCAGAGAGTTCAAGTGTCAAGTTTATTTTATGAATATGGGCGTTTATTATACAATGAAGTCATCAATTAATGACGTCATTTTAATTTGAACAAAAATTCCTCAAGTTTCTTCTTCAGTATTATGGCTAAATTTCAAGAAACTAAACTTGACACTTAGGCTTAAACTTGAATCCTCAGAACAGGGTTCCAACACAGACAAATTTTTCGTTTTGAAACCCCGTAAAAATAAATTTGAAGAATAGGCCTAAATAATAATTTTAAATAATTTTTATTTTATGCAATATTTAGGCCTACTTTTGCAACTTTTAACATTTTGGGCTTTTTTCTTAAGTAAATTGCTCTGGTCAACTACACGTAACTTTTGAAGCGTGCATTGCACACTCCAAATGAAACCATCCCTGCATTCCAGACATCTATGGGAATTTAGAGATTCCAACAGTTCCATTCCCGCTCTTCTGGTTCACATGCAATGAATTTTCGAAGTTATTTAAATATTCCAAAACTATAGTCCATGAATATTTTCAAAAAGCAACTGAAATGAACTCATTAGCGCCGAACAGACTTCCGAGGACCATAATAACCCATAAATTCAAAGGGCTCGATAGAAAAACGATGCTAGCGCTCTTTGTGGAGATTTTTTAAAGTAATTTTGCGATGTAGCCTCTTAAAGGGTATTCTCATGTTTGATATCTTTCAAAATAAGCTTTTTATGTCAGTTTATTATTCTTAGCAGACGATATACCTTATATTTTTTTTGTCACTAAAAAGTATATTTTGAAAGATATCAACATAAAAATACTCTTAAGTGAATGGACGTCCCTTCTAGTTTCTAAAACATTTTCTAATTTTTCTTAATTTTGTTCCTGAAAGACTAGAATAATCAGAATTACAAAATCAGCTGTTCTGAAACCATCTTAACTTTATCTGATGTCTTTAAGCTGTTTCTATAATCGTATAGATCAGAAAGAAGAAAAAAGTGAACTCTGTCTATGTTAAAAACTAGAATTACCTTCATATATTCTCTACAACTGAACATCCTTTTATTTTCTCTAAAATTAGTTTTAAAAACTTTTTTTTTTCCCATTTATTTAGTGTTGTAATTCCTGAAGCGTGGATCCCGCTATTAAAGCATTGAGTTCACTCACACATGAATATTACTAACATTAAAACAACACCATTAAGATGTAATATAGTTTATAATATAATATATTCTATATCTGAATCAGATTTGAAAAATCACTGGGATTTCACATATATTTTTCATAATTAGGCCTTGTTTCCACTGGAGTGAAAATTTAAACTTTTTTGAAAATTTCAACTGGTGAAAAATAGCACAAACGCGGCCACCGCCAATGATAGTGAATGGGAGGGGGTTCAGGTTTGTTCAAAAAGTTCACATTTTCACCCCAGTGGAAACAAGGCCTTAAGGTGGATTATCAGTAAATTTGTTTAAAAAAAAGCCAGCCTCCCACGACTAGTACATTTGGCTAATATTTGTCACTTTTTGATTGACACTTGCAACACTTTTACGCTTATTTGCTACAATGCAACAAAAAGGATGCAAAATTGTAAATTGCCAAATTTTATTGAAAAAATAAATCAGTTTTAAAGACAAATTACATTTCAAAGCAATTCATTGCAATTACTGATTACATCAGTGAAAAACTCAGTAATTACTTTTCAGATTAATTAATTACAATTACTAATTACATCAGTGAAAAAATCATTAATTAAAATTACTAACTACTTCAGTGAAAAATTTATTAATTAAAATTAATAATTACTTCAGTGAAAAATTTATTAATTAAAATGACTAATTACTTCAGTGAAAAATTCATTAATTACTTTTCAAATTAATTAATTAGAATTACTAATTACATCAGTGAAAAATGCAATATTATTACAATTAGAATGACTAATTACTTCAGTGAAAAATTCATTAATTACTTTTCAAATGAATTCATTACAATTACTAATTACTTCAGTTAAAAATTCATTACTTTTCAAATGAATTAATTACAATTATTAATTACTTCAGTGAAAATGAATTAATTACAATTACTAATTACTTCAGTAAAAATGTATTAATTACAATTAATACATTTAAGAAAGTATACTAATATCTTGTACACAACACATGAGTTAATTGAACTCAAATTAAATGTGTTTAGGTGAATTATTACGGAATCCAATTAAGGACATGAACACCAAATAAAAATTGACTTTATTATTAATATTTTAAATTGAAATACTAAATCAATATTTTGTCAATAATTTATATTTTATATTTAAGTATTAACTCAATATTTTCAGATTAATTAACTGAATAAATTGAATTCGAGATATTGTTTGCTTGTCTTTCACAGGGCTCTGTAGAAGACGTTTATTATTTAAATGCATTTAAATTATCATCTGTGTGTACTGTTAAAAATAAATGAATTACAATTACCACTTTTTCAAAGCTTTTCAATTAATTACTTTAAAAATTATAATTTAATTGGTAGAGAAAACTAGTTGGAGGCTTAAATTTAGGTAAAATCTTAAGTAATTGTAATTTCCCTCTAAAAGATCTGTAGCCTCTAAACAGTCTCATTGATTAAAAAACTTTATTATTTTTACTTTTATAAGTTTTGAATGCATATTTTTAAACATTATTCAATGCATATAAATCCGCTCTCTTATGATTAATTTCAATTTGTGTTTGAGGAGGTTTTTTCGTTGTTGTTGTTGAAACAATTTGTTTTAATTTAACCTCAAGAAATAAAATATATATAAATGGTGGTTTTTGTGATGAAGGCCTGGCCCACACATTAGTCAAAATAAACAAATTGAAAAATTGAAAGACTTATAAGATAAACAATAGGCAATTTTTGCCGCCCACATTTGAATTTCCGCCAATAAAAAGCTAATGACGTGACAACGAAGTTAACCAACCCAATTTTTTTTTGAAGTCATTTAAACTAAATTACTAGGAAGCTCCACAAGAGAAAAAAAAAGTTTTTTTTTTCCAAATTGCACTTACCCTGTCTCTCTTTCAGGGAGTCGGATTCCTCCTCCTCCTCCTCCAACCACCGCCAGTCAGTCAGTCAAACACGCAATTGAGCTTATTGAGGCAGCCACAGACACTAGACAGGGCAATGTGGCAATTACCATCCTCATCATCATCATCAGTATCAGTGTGAACCATGGACACCGACAGAGTGGATCTATTTTTCAGATTATCTCTCCATTATTATTATTATTATTAGGATATTTTATTTCTCTGTTTTATTATGAACTTTTTGGTTTTTCTATTATATTTGTGCACGTGCAACATTGCCAGTTGCTTTGTTTTTGCATTGGATATTGCCGGTGATTGCCAAAAGGAATGCAACACCAATTTGGTAGGTGAACAACTTTTTTTTTAGCAACATCAACAACTGTTTGCTAATTTCTGATTTTTCAGAAACAACATTTTAAGAAAGTTTTAAAAGTTTTAAAAACTAGAAGAGTAAATTAATCATTTAAAGTGATTTTCATGTTGATATCTTTTAAAATAAACTTTATATAAAAGTTTAAAACTGTCTAAATTTTAATGTTAGCAGACGATTTATTCAAGTATGTTAAAAACTAGAAAAGTAAATGAACCACTTAGGTTCATTTACTTTTCTAGTTTTTAAAAATACTTTTTAAAATAAACTTTATATAAAAGTTTGAAACTGTCTGAATTTTAAAGTATCTTTTAAAGTTAGCAGACGACTTTTATTTGAGTATTTTAAAAAACTAGAATAGTAAATGAACCCACTTATCGACATTTTCATGTTGATATCTTTCAAAATAAACTTTATATAAAAAAGTTTGAAACTGTCTGAATTTGAATGCATTTGTTAAAAATAGCAGATGATATTGATTTGTCAATTTCATTTTAGCCAAACTTGAAGTGAAATATGAAAAATGTCAATTTAAAATTTACAATATAAAAGTTTACTTTAAAAGACATCAATAGGATAATTTTTTTTTCTGTGACTTATTTACTCTTCTAGTTTCTAAAACACTTTCAAACTTTGTCTTAGTTCTAAAAATGACAGAAATAATTTCATTTATTTTAATTAGTATTATAATTACTAATGTTTATTAAGATAATAACCTTACGAGGTTTAAAAGCCACTTTTGTTGCACATTTTTTACAAAGTGGTCATTTTTAGCTTTCAAAATCAGCGCCATTTTGTTTTTAATACCTGATAAAAAATGAGGAAATATTTCATATGATGCATTTTTTTTTTGGACAAATTATATAAATTGATATAAAGTTTACAATTTTAATTTGAAATGATCATAATTCTAATCAAATAATGTCAATTTTTAAAATTTCAATTGTAAATTTTACAAGTTTATGCTTTTTTTAGGTATAATTTTTGTTATTTTTTTACAATCTTTTTTATTGGGTTCTTCTCAATCTTTATAAACAAAAAAATTAACTGAGTTTATCACGAGTTGAAAGATGATATGTTGTGGTTTTTTGTAAAGGAGATTAAACCCTGACCCAATTAGCTTGTTTCATAAATCACACGAAAAATTCGTTACTTAAGGCCCTACCCCCCCAAAAAAGAGGAGTAACCACAAACATCTATTATTTGGAAGTAGAATAAATATCAGCCATTATGCAAAATTTACTTTATATTCAATTTTTAAAAAAACAAAACATTCCTGTAACACATTTCTGTAATAAATTTCAATATTGACTAGTTTTAGACAAGTGGCACTCGGGCTAGAATTAGCGCCAAATTTAAAAATTAAAAAGCGCAAAATTGATTGAGCACCAAATTAAACAAACTGAATAAATGCCAAGTTCAATAAGCATCAAATTGAAAAAGCGCCAAATTAATTAAGCACTCATTTTAAAAAGTGCCAAATTAATCATCAGGTTGAAAAAGCGCCAAATTCATTAAATGCCAAACGGAATAAGTGCCAAGCTAAATAAGCACCAAGTTGAAATAACGCCAAATTCAAAAAACATCAAACTGAAAAAGAGCCAAATTGATTAACTGCTAAATTGAACTGAATAAGTGCTAAGTTGAATAAGCTCCAAACTGAACAACCTCCAAACTGAATAAGAATCAAGCTAAACAAGCACCAAGTTAAAATAAGCATCAGGTTGAAAACGCGCCAAATTCATTAAATGCCAAGTTAAATAAGCACCAGGTTGAAATAATGCTAAATTGAATAAGCATCAAGTTGAAAAAGCGTCAAATTAATTAAGCACCAAATTGAAATGCCAGCAGTTTGTTCAATTTGGCGCTTAAATTAATCAGTCGCTTTTTTTTTTAGACAATTTATAGTTTGGTTGTATTAAGAAGTCAATCTATATAATGGCATCTTGTTATTTTAGGCAGTTTGCGCATTGCCTAAACGGCTAAAACTATAGTCATTGTGTAGAGTTAATAATTAAATTTGTGGTTTTACAAATGAATTAGTGACTGACTGATATTCAATTTTGAAAAGTGGAATATAAAATACAAAATGAGGAAGTTGTTGTTCATTTTGTAAGATCAGATCACGTTTATTTTGTGCGGTTTTTTTTTCTTCTTCTTCTTTACGAAAAGAAAGAGAAAAAATGGGCAAAAGACGCACCTAATTGACTAATTAAAGTCTGGTTGCTGCGCCTTTTTCTGGGAAAATGAGAAAAAAAAGCCCAATTTACTTGACCAAAGTGAATGAATAATTCTCATATACAGTAATAAGGGGGCCAATGATGGGAACTAGTAAAAAAAGGATAATTTTCAACCAATTTTTGAATGAAAATTATTGAAAATAAAAAACGTTTATCATAATTTTATATTTTTTGGTCGAAATTTTTGATTACGTTGCGCTTAGTTTTAAAAATGTTGCTAGTTATATTTTTTTTTAGACATTTTCTAGTTTATAATTCAAAAGTTACAAACTTTTAATAATTGAAATTTCATTTAAAAATATTAAAACTGACAATTTATCTCGGTTTAACAATTTTTATAATATAGATTGACTAATTCTTTCTTTGTCATTTTACGAAACTTTTAGAAATTTTCTACTTTTTATCAAAAAAATTTTAAAAGTTCATTTTCAAAAAATATTTTTGGTTTTTACTTAAAATGGTTTAACAATTTTTATAATATGAATTAACTAATTCTTTTCCTTATAATAATTTTGATATTTTTGTCATTTTCATGAAATGTTTAAAAATTTTAGATATTTTATCGAAATTTTTTAAAAGCTGTTTTTTTTTTAAAAAAAAATTTTTGACAGTTTTTAGAGAGTTGAGAGTTTTTATCACAAAAACCGAAAAAGTTTTTAACTTTTAAATTGAATATTTCTCGTTAAATGTTTAAAACTTAATTGTTTATAAACATTACTTAAGGTCCTTCTATTCCTGATTAATTTTCAAAAATGTTATTGTTTTGAAAAACTTTTTGAAAACTTTCTGAAAACTTTTTGAAAAAACAAAAGTTTCTATCCCAACTTTTATGATGAGAAAACAAAGAGATTTTCACTTGTTTTTTTCTAACAAGTGGCAATTTTTGACCTAAAAGAGAGAAAAAAAAAGTGAGGGAGGAGGAGGCGGAGGTTATGAAGTTGGGACCGGAAATGTAAAGAATGGATGACTGGATTGTAAAAAACGAAAAAAAAAAAAGGAGTGACAGGTGTTTCATTCAGTGTTAACTTCCTGCGTTCCGTAACACCTGACAGCCTGGGAACGGGAGAACCGTCCAGTCTCTAAAGTCGGTGCCCATCCAATTTCACGCCCATCCCTTCCCCTGCTCCTCCCCTTTTTTGTACCCATCCTCCCTCTTTCTCCCCTCTCATCACCCCTTCCCCCCTAAGGACCACCTAAAACTATAAAATATGAAAATCTCTTCCCATATCTCTATATAATGAAATTTATTATTGTTATGTTTTAAAATTCAAATCTATGCGTAAACAGTTCAATTGAACAACTTCCTTTTAATTGTTTTCTGTACAAAGCAATCTATAGCCATTATTATTATTAGTATTATTATTATTCAACGGATTTTTTTAAAAAATCAACTGCAAAAAAAAAAATCTCAGGAACATCAAAGATAAAAACTGAATCATGTTTTTATATTTAATAGAAATGAATAAAGATATATTGTCAAATGTACAGTGAACTCCATTGATTTAAGTATAACGCCTAGAAGGCAATTTGCCTAGTCTAGTCTACAGTAGAGTTGTTTAAACTAGAATTAGGTAATTTACATAAAAATACATGGGAAGGGCTACAAAAGCATACATATTCATGTGAACTGTCACATTTTCAGGTCATCAGGAGAAATTCACTAAGCATTTAAATATGAAAAATAATTGCAAAGCAGCTAAGAAGGCCTGTCGCAAAGAGACAAGTGTCCGATTGCAACATGCAAAATGCATTGTCAATATCAGAAGATATATAAACTCCAATCGCAATTGCAATGTGTTCTGATGCTGATGAAACAATGCATGGTATGATAATGATAATTATATGGTAATTGACATACAGTATATAACTTCATCATGAGCTTCATTTGGAAACTGCTCTAATCAAACAACCAAATTGTTTAAAAACTACTGCATTGTGTTTGAAAATTAATTAAAACAGGAGATGATTTGTACAAAAGATAAGATTGAACACTGGGTTAAAAATTAGTTAGATGCATCATGGGTAATGACAGCATAACTGACTTTTAATGTGCATCTATTAGAAACAACATCAACCACGACCACTCTGAATTGGCCTAACTTTTGATTCGTGTATTGCATTGCACACCAGAGAATGAAGACATTCTTGTCTTGCAGACTTAACTGGAAATGTATTGCAATGAATTTTTGAAGTTGCATTGTCACGAGCATCCATAGGAACTTCTGAACCATGCTCACTCTGAATTGGCCAAACTTAAATAACAGCACTGTACTTTGGAAATGCAGACACATTCTTGTCTCGCAGACTTAATGCCTAGTTGCATTTTGCACATTTTCATTGTGGCTCTTCAAGTTTGCGTGCAATGAATTTTCGAACTTGCATTGTCATCAGCAGTTCAGCACCTTACTGAAACACCTCAACCACGCCCACTCTGAATTGGACTAATGTAATCGAAACATTGTGCATAGAAAATGAAGAGAATGTTGTCTAGCAGACTTCACTCAGAATGTCTTGCACTCAACATATACTGTATTTTGTAGCTCTTCCAGGTTCTTCCAGGCAAGAGGTCAGTGTTGACCATTAGAACAAATGTAGCAAATTGTTGTACCCATCATGCAATTGTTGAAACAAAATGGATGTCTTTGACCTTTTGCATGTATTCCTCCTATCTATGTATATACACGTGACACTTAAGTCATTAAGCATTACTTTTTTTTTTACAAATATCTTTCAACTGTTTTGAGAGAAAAAAATCCTCAAAACAACATCATCATTATCCTTCAATAACATCTCATTTTTTTACAAAAAAAAATGTCTTCTCTACTTTTTAAAATCCCCACAAACCCCCTCTCTCATCATGATATTATATCCCGTAAAGATTTTTTTTAAAAAAAAAATTTCCCCAAAATAAATAAAGCAACAAACTTTTGGAAGAAAAAAACTTGTTATCAACTTGTCATCTCTCATTACAAGAACATTATAGATATTATTATATAGAAACTCATTTGTTTAAAAACAACAAAGAAAACTCTTTCAAAAAAGGGTAACCATATTTGTAGCCTCTTCCATCAACCCCCACCCCCTCTCTTTTTTTGTGGTGTGGGTCTCTCTGATTGAAGACCCAGCCAAAATCAACAACAAGAGAAAAAGTTTGCCCAATTAAGAGTTGCCAAAAAATAACAAAAGAGTTCTCCGGTTTTAGCAATTAGTAGTGAGAAATTTTCAAGAAAACAAAAAGTGAAAACAAGGTTTTTCCACCCCTTAAGTAAACCTTAAGGCTATTTACTGTAGGTAACCCAACCTAAGCCTTACTTAGATCCGTAATTTGACATAAAAATCTAGTGAATTTTTTTTTAAAAAAAAGTGTCAATAAATAAGTTTGTTTGTAATTTGTTTTGTTTACCTCTGATTTTAACACTTTTAAGGAAAGTAGAAAGTTCAAAACACTTTTATATTACTTTTATCCATTTGTAATTTTCTGGGCGGGATTCAAATAATACTTCAAACCTTATTGGTCTATCAGATTTGTGGATTTTATCATTCTTTTATTCTAGAAGTATGGTGTTGTCTGTCACAAGATGGCTGCCATTCAATGACATATTTTATTAAAAAGTTTATGTCTGTCATAAAATGGCGGCCATGCAAATTTATCACAAGATCACTGCAATATAATGAAATATTTAACTAAAAAGCTGATGTCTGTCGCAAGATGGCTGCCATACAATGACATTTTATACAAATGTTTAGGTTTTTGTTGTAAAATGAGGGCCATACAAGATGTCTGTCACAAGATGGCTGAAATACAATGAAATATTAAACTAAAAAGTTGATGTCTGTCTCAAGATGGCGGCCATGCAATTTATTGAGGATAGTGGTCATTGTCGAGAAGAAGTGGAAGGCCAGAGGAGGCTAATGAAGATAACTTTTCGAGTTGCCCAAAAATGATCTCGAAGTTTAAAAAAAGTTTAAAAATAAATAAAAATTTGAACTACTTTGAACTGACGTTTTTCAGACATAAACCAATAATTTAGTGAGATGACCCTCATGACCCTATCCGTACTTATACAGTACATGTCTTAAGTTATTACCGCAGAGATGGGTGGTGGTGGTGGAGGGAGAGAGAGAGAGAGAGAGCGGACCGAGGTTGAAATTGGATCTAATATTTTTTCGATCTATTCACCAAACATCGAACTTAAGTCAGCCAAAAAGTTGGGGGTGGGCTTAAATTTTTGATGGGATGATTTGTTTTTTTAAAAGAAGGGTCACCAAATCAGTAATTGGATCAGGGAGTAATAAAGAGCCAGAGTGAAAAAACACTTTCACTAGAGTTTCAAACTTCAACATTTTCAAAATTGTACTTTTTAAAAAAAAAATGTTGTACTTTTTCGTCCAAACTTTTAAAAACTTTTTTCTTTGTTTGTTCAAACTTTTAGAAACATTTTTAAATACAAACTTTTCGAAAGTTTTCTAACTTTTGAAAACTTTTTTTTCCTTTCTTATTCAAACTTTGCAAAAGTTTTTTAAACTTTTTTCAGTAAACTTTCGTAAACTTTTCTACTCAAATTTTTGAAACTTATCACGGAATGGTGATTAATTAATTTCGAACTAATTCCGGGTCCACGTCAAAGCTAACAAAAATGCGACATGAGTTTGAGACAAAAACACAACAAATATGCCAGAAAAAGCAGAATTAAAAAAAAAAAAAAACTGAAACAACTGTCAGTAGTATTCAAGACAAAAAAACAACAAATTTGTGACAAAACATAAACAAATTTGGGTTTTGTTTTTGTTTTTCCATAGCTGTCCTTTACGTAAACTACACAACTGTTCTGTTGCTGTTTTAATACTAACTGTCCACAACTGCACAGACGGAGTTGCAAGAATGTTGCATAATACCGAGACAAAACAAAAACATTTTGCTGTTTACCAACTTGTGAAGGAATATGGAATAGTTTGTGAAATTGCAGACAAAACAAAAACAAAACACAAAAGTCGTAGAAATGTTTTAGAATTGCCTCCAATTTGTCTTGAAACAATTGAGTTCCTGTTTTGTTTCGTCAGCTTGCTGTGAATTTGGCCTAAGATTTTGAAAAAAGAAACTAAATCATGTTTCTCAGATAACCAATGGGATAGTGTCAGAAGTACCATCTATTATTTCCTATGAAGCGCCCACAATATCTTTTAAAAGTACTTCATAATTATTACGAATATTTTTATGAAAAAAAAATGTTCCACATCAGATATGACACCCACTTGACAAGCCACAAAAAAATCACACTTTATGACAATTCTCCTGATTGAATATCAGTTTCGACTGCAGTCACACTTGATCTTTCCACTTTTGAACCTGGGTTATGATTCCCTAACCCTCAATCTAATACTAAGTCAAGGCTAAAAATGAAATTTCAAAGAAATGTCTTCATTTCCTCTTTGAACAGTAAGAATGTACAGATATTTTTATGGAGAAAAAGTTACGTCTTAGTCGGATGATTCTCTTTTCAATGCCTCAAATGGATTGGATTTTTTTTTAAACCCAGCCCAGATATAGCTACAATGTGTATCTGGTCTCTGCCTGTCAACATCGATCTCATATCTCTAGAATTCATTGCCACTTAATTCAACGAAAACCACATTCTTAAAAATGAGGCTTCATTTGAGAACGCCTACGTTTCTTACACTGGTAGGAACATCTATAATGCATTTTAAGTTTTTAACCAAGTGTTCAATTCCAGCTATTCCTACCAAAAATCTGTTGCAACTTAGCTATTTTACTTCAGAATTTGACTGAAATAATTTCCAAACAAATTAAAAGTAGTTTTCAATTTAAATTAACATATCCGCATAAAACAGACACATTCCTTCCAGCAGTTTCCAAGTTCTTAATTTCCTTATTTGAAAAAACTCTGGACACAGTGGACACTGGGACAGTTGTTCCATAATCACCATGGTTCATGCAATTTTGCAAAAAAAAAAAGCTCGGAATATTTAGTGAGAGTCACAAGAATGTCGCAACATGTGACAACAACCATTACAAAATGTCTGTCACCAAATTGTAATTGTTATTGGACTTATATTTTTGAGTTTTGACAATTGCATTTCACAAATGCTGCCATTGAACTTTTGTCACTCTGCCACATGCCTCCTTGGCTGCTTGCAGAGGTCATTTTTTCGAATTCAAATTCAAAACCCTCTAACATAGGCCTTTTGAGCTGCTTGCAGAGTAATCATTCAAATTTAAATTGTGGTAAAACAATTTAAAATTATAAAAGCATGTTGTAGATGATTAGTGATATTGCAAATTGAACCATTACCAAATTTACCATTTGCACAATTTGCTTCTACTGCAATGAAACCCCCTGCATGTCGATTGACCTTGACATTGGAGGTGTTTTATTGGGAAATGGTCTGAATGTGTTTTGTTGATTCTGGATATTTTTCAAACCAAACTCCAAATTTGTTTATTTATTTGTTATAATCTTTTTATAAATAGATTTTGGGAAAGAATGTGTTACTGAACATTGAGCAGTACCACCACAGAGCCCATTTTGGAGAAGAAGAAAAAAAACAGGAGGGGCCTGAGCCCCTTTTTTCATAACCCTTTCCTTTTTGTTTAAAATTATTTAAGCTTGGCAGCCATTTTGTTACAGTTCTACTTGATTGCTTGGCCGCCATATTGTTACAGATGTTAGGTTTTTAATTATATAAAACAATAGATTCATTCTAACAGTTTTGAAAATTGGGCTGATGGATATGGGGAAATATATAGCCTATCTAGTTTTTATGACATAATTTCTTAGCCATCCATAAAATATTCGGTTCTATGTGCGCTTACAATGGATTCTTTCATTCTCTGTTGAGATATTTAATTTCTGACCGTCCCTCCTCTGATTTTCACTTAAGTTGTTGATGGAATTATATTTGTTTAAATGGTTTTCTGTTGCTTCTTTTTGTAGTAAACAAGCTGAAAAAATTGTTAAGAAAACTGTAAATTTTCACTAAATATTGTTGTGAAAATTGTGAGAAATTTAAATATTTTTTTAAAAGTAGTTATGAAAATTAATATAAGAAAATATTTTTTTCAAAAAAAAACTGCAAAATTCTGTAAATTACTTGTTGTTGATTCTCTTTGAAGATTTAGTATAATTTATTAAAATATTGTAGTTTTTGAAAAAAATATTCCTTAATTTAAAAAAATTCTGCTGTGCTTGTAAATTTACAAGAAAATTTTGTAATTTGTTTGTACAATTTTTTTTAATTAAAATTACACAATTTGTTCTGCAAATTTAAAAAAAATCTGCATTTCGCTGTGCAGATTTTAAAAATTTCTGTAATCTGTTAAGATTTAAGAAATGTTGCAATTTGTTGTGCAACTTTATTGAAAATTCTGAAATTTATTGTGCAAATTTTAACAAATTCTGCATTTTGATAACTAAGTTTAAAAACAAAAATTCAGCAATTTGTTATGCAAACTTTTAGAAATTCTGCAATCTGTTATGCAAATTTTTAAAAATTCTACTATTTGTTGTGCAAATTTACAAAAATATTTAAATAAATTCTGTACTATTTCTGTCAAAATATTAGAAAAGTTTGTAAATTTTTGAAAAGAAAAAATGTGTGAAAACTTAATAACAAATATTATCAAATTTCAAATTGCGTTTAATGTTGATTGGTGATATGGTTATTTTCCTGTTAATTTTAGCTTTCTAACATTATTAGCAACCAAAAAAAACTAGTGATTATAAGAACAACAAAAAATAAGTTGTCAGTCACAGTCACAGTGATGATGACTGATGAGGCAGTGCCTCAAAAAGGGGGGAGAACAGAAAAAGGAGGACATTTGATCATAGAACAACAATTTTCTCTCTTCTCCTCTCTCAACTCTCAATAGATAAAAAAATACTTCATTTTTTAAAGAAATTTTATGCAATTTAATTTTTTTTCTTTTGTTTCAGTACGAATTAGGCTCAACTGGAGATGTGAATTGCAATGACACTTGCAGAGTCTCACAGGTAAATTTCATAATATGCATCATTTGATTTTGACTGCAGGTGCATTTTGCCATGCAAATTTTAACAAATTATCCAATTTGTTAAGTAAATTTAAAAAAAGTTCTGCAGTTTGTTGCGCAGATCTCTAAAACATTTGCAATTTGTTGTGTAAATTCCTAAAAAGTTTGCAATTTGTTGTGCAAATCTCTAAAAAGTTTGCAATTTGTTGTGCAAATCTCCAAAAAGTTTTAAATTTGCTGTGCAAATTTCCAAAAAGTTTGCAATTTGTTATGCAAATTTTATCCACATTCTGCAAATTTAAAAAAAAAATTCTGCAACTTGTGCAACCTTCAACTTGAATCCTCTAAACAGGGTTCCAACACAGAAAACAAAATCATGTTTAAAACTTTGCTCAGAGAGTTCTAGTTGAACTTCAAGGGCTACTTAGTTCTTAAAGTCACACGAACCTCTTTTCGTGGTTGAGTTCGACTGCAAACTTTAGTCAGCTTGTCGCCAAAACCGACCCCCATCCAGTCGCCTGCAGTGGTTGGAAAATGGTCCTAGTATTGTTGAGTGAACTGCAAAAAGAAGTCTCCTCGACTATATTTTGCAGTCGAACACGACCACCAAAAGTGGTTGGTGTGCTAAGACTCTTAGATCATTATAAATCCCAGTTTACCTCCAATTGCTCCATGCAACACCACGCCCAACCATTTTCAATTTTTAAAAAAAGTAGAGGGGTCATATATTTTGTCTTCTTCTTGCGAGCGCAGCGAGGGCAGCATGTTCGAAAATGGATCATTGGCGATTTGAGATAAGGTGAACCATTTCAAAAGTGGCAAAATTGGATATTAATCTCAGTAAAGACTGGATAATTTCTAAGGGCAAGAGGGGAAAATAAGGGGAGAATCAAGCTGTTTTGCAAGTTTGCATCTGTTGCTTCACTTCAATTATGGCTTTTTTTAAAAAAAAAAAAATGTAATTGTGGTGGTCTGGGCCTCGTTGTGATGGCCTGGGCCTCACATTGTGATGAATCCTTTTAATTTGTTACTTCCTCATTAATGGTGCAAAAATATGTCCCAGGACAAACCTCATTCCTACTGTGTATGTCAACACGATTCTCTCTCTCTCTCTCTCTCTCTCTCTCTCTCATTCTCTCTCTCTCTCTCTCTCTCTCTCTCTCTCTCTCTCTCTCTCTCTCTCTCTCCTGTCCTTCGAAAGACTTTATTTTCTTGGTTATCGTTTTTTTTTTCTTCTGACATCCTAATTCAGTTACTTAACTTAAAAAAAATGGAACCTTCAATTTCTACAAGTTGCATTATTTAAAACATAATCTGAAATTTAAAATGAAAGTAGATTCTACCAAAAAAAACCCACCCACTTTAAATTATATAACCTCTAACATAAAAGCCAAACCTTTAAAATTTGAAAGCTATTGTTTTCTGACCTTTTTTATAGTTAAAATTTAATATAAAATGGCGCCCATTTTACTGTAACCAACATATTATATTTATGAGATTTTTTCTCTCCAATGGCATAGCAAGATAAAAGTTATAAATCAACTTTAAAATTTACAAAGAAAAAAAAAGGCAATTTATTTGGATCCAAAACAAAAGTTGCTTGTCTCAATTTTTCTACTTTTTCGACCAATTAAAAGTAAATTCATAACATTGTGTTTGACAAGCCAACTATTGCTCAATAATTGGCAACTTATGTGCAGAAATTAGCAACAATGTATGACATTTTTCAATATTATACAAACAATTAACAACTTTATGCATTAATGGACTACAATGCACATGATTTGTCGTCCATTCTTGTGAAATAGTTGGCAACTTTGTACAACAATTGGTAACTTTGTACAGAACTTGACAACGTTTTACAGAAATTGACAACTTTTTACAGAAATTGGCAACTTTTAGAAGGAAATTGGCAACTTTTTTTTACAGAACTTGGTTACTTTTTACAAAAATTGGCAACTTTTTACAGATATTGGCAACTTTCTGCAGGAATTGACTGCATTAAGCGCAATATGCAATTCTTGTGCAACAGTTGGCAACATTGTACAAGTAATACAACAGTTGAAAAACAATGCAAACTTTCACCAACTGAATGCATTTTTGTTGAATAAATCTTTTCGGCTGAAATCACATTCACAAAATGTCAGTACCAAATTCAAATTATGCAAAAATGTCATCAATTGAAACTTGAACTTCCTATAGTTTCGCATCTCAAATATTTGATATCTAATGGAAACTGGGTACTGAACAGGTGGTTGGTTAGAATATGAATCAGAATAGAAAAATACTCAAGGAAACTGTTTTTTTAAAAAATGCCAGCAGCAGCAGCACTTGAATAACCTAATTATGGGTAGAAATATATTTTGTCCTGTCTACTGAGGAAGTAGGTATTTATAATGGAAGCCTTGGCCACAAAGCAGGAAACTCAAGTCTCTTCAAATGGGACACTTTAGTAGAATATAGTTGGGATATCCTCATCAAACGAATTTCAATTTAAAAAAAAGATGCCAATTTCTTAATTATCCACCCTGTAAGTAGCACCGGTGCACCTAAGGCCTGCTTTAGACGAACCACTTTGTGGCGCCACGTAAAGTGCTCGTTCTTAACAGACCACTGATTAATTATATACAGTAGGAGGTGTTCACACGAGCCTCTTGTGTTTTTTTTATTTGCACCACAGTGGCGACGAGTAATTGTGTCCCGCCACAAATGGCGACCACCACCTAGTTCTCAAGGTGATACCAGTGGTCAGGTCAAGCCACTGTTTTCATTGGTGGTCAGTGTGAAGCAAACCTCATCAACCACTACCGTGGGTATTACTTTGTGGTGACACACCAATTAGGTTTGTTTCACATGGACCACTTTATGATGTGTTATTATTACAACAGGGGTGCTCGTAGAAGACCCCGCGCCACCGTTTTTGTTGCACCACAGTGGTGATGAGTGATTGAGTCCAGCCATAACTGTTAAACCACCGCCATTTTGACAGAGCGAGGATCAAAATCATATTAGTGACCTCTGCACTGACCGATGATTGTTTTTTTTAATGGTAGTCTGTGTGAAGCTGCAAAGCAAACCACGACAACCACTTTGTTGCACCACAAAGTAGCGCCACAAAGTGGTTCATGTAAATCCGACCTAACACTCTCTTTCTCTCGAAAACAAACACAATTCTCAGTAATATTTTACATTTTGGGATGTTACCAACAAATTTCAGTTGTTTCTAACAAATAGTTTCATTTTTCAAAAAAAATTTAAAAAAAAAAATGGCGACAAAACAATCGAAATTTGTTTCGAGAGCAAACTTCAGGTTATTTGAATAAATTGAATGACAACCGTATTCCTGCATACTGTTGAATACATTTGGAGGTTCTCCAAGAGACAGGAAATCCGCAAACTCGAAAGCCTCGATCTATTCTACTCTACAAATCTATTATTATTATTATTATTTTACCCATTTCTACCGGCAATGCTCAAGGCTATTCTCTCTCTCTCTCTCTCTCTCTCTCTCTCTCTCTCTCTCTCTCTCTCTCTCTCTTATAATAATATTAATAATTGCATTCAATAGAGTTGGAATTGGAAATAATTTCAATTGTAATTGAGTGATAATAACATTTAACAGAAATGTTTCCATATTGAACAAATCCATGTTTGAAAATTTTTATCAAACTGTATCTTCAAATAGAAATTTCTTTCAAATAAGTCAATGGAGTTTTTTTTTCTTCTTCTTTAACATCTAATAGTATAATTGGATTGGTTATTTTTTTTTTTAAATTGTATTACAGTTGTGGCCCTGTAACTTGAAGTTTGTGACGTCAAAGGGATCGAAAGGGATTCGAAAACAAAAAAGGATTCGTATAGTTATATAAAAATTTGTCTATGTCTAAATGAATTTCAACTAGTTATACTTAAATTAAAATTACGAAATTAATTAGGTAACATCACTGAAATATGAAGTTCATTTTAGATCTCGTGACGTTTTATCGTAGGTGATTCCGTTTTCGAGTTATATTTTTCAGAACGTTTGTGATTCATCCATACTGACATACACACTCGCTCGTACATTCAAAATTTTGCTTGTTTTCAAAACCATACAAGATCATATTGTAGTCTAAAGCGCAAAAAAGGGTCGTAATCACTTAATTACTTGTTGAAAAGGGATGATGGCAAAAATTCTCAACAGTTTAAAACCAAAAGGTTTTTTGAGTACTTTTATGATCACCCCTATTTTCGACCTTTGCGTCGTGTTCTTAAATGACTACTTAATCAAAATTAAAGCTAAACTCGTCAAGTTTACTCATCGAGTTTATAGCACTATCTTTAATTAAGCAAAAACACCTTTGTTAAACTTTAGAGCATTGAAAACCTTATAGGATCATGAAAACAAGTTTAAATTTTGGATAGATGTCAGGATGAATGGACGGATCCCAAGTGTTCCGAGAAATATAACTTGGAAATGGAACCACCTACAATAAAATGTAATGAGATCAAAAATCATCTAGATATTTCAGTGGTGCTACCTATTTAATTTCATAATTTTAGTTTAAAGTGCAACTAATTAAAATTCATTTAGATATGATAAAGGTATTTACGATTATTTTTTCTTTTTTTGCAATACTTCGTTATCAAATAAAAAGAAATAACCTTAACTTTTTGATCAACCTCTCTGACGTCACAAACTACACCTTAAATTGTGGAAACTGTATTTCTGAAAATCTAATTCGTAGTCAACTTGAAGTTGATTTATAGAAAACTAAAAAAACTTTACGTAATAGGAGGGAGTTTTATGTTATAATATGAAATTTCTGAAAGAGAAAACGGAAACTTACTAACAAACAGTTCATAAATGTATGTTATTAATAAATTTTACTTACATTATAACTAACATGGTTATGAATTTTGTTTGAAAACAGTGTTCCTTTGGTTGTGCAATGTGGAAAGAAGCAGCATCGAGTAGTTGCGACGATGTCTGCGTAAGTTCGAAACTAGAAGACGAAACCGTGTCACGAGATTTCTGATTTTCCATCTTTGTTTCTCATTCCAGAATCAAACATTTGAACGTCAGGTGACTCACACAAAGGTAATGTCCAGCTATCAACTCGCTAAAACATGTCTTCCTAAATAAAAAAAAACCATTCAAAGTTTATAATTTTTTTCAGTATCTACACTGCAACATTGGCTGCCATTTTGCAGGCAGCCTTTACATACAGAGTATCAAAGGTATAAAGTTGCGAAATCTCGGGGTGAATATTCATTTTCCGATTACGTGATCTTTTGTCGTTTTCTTTCAGATGCGTTGGGTGAGACACCATCCGCACCGGTGCTCGTGGCGGATACGCAGACCAACGTATCGGTTGGTGTTAGATGGAAAGGGCCTTCGGTACCTTTAGAACTCCCCGTCTCGTACTTGGTCCAGTGGAAGTACGAATCCGTACCGGGAGTAACTTGGGAGTACTATCGTCCTAAAGTGCCCATCACCGAGGCCACATCGCAGATCATCGAAGGACTTCAACCTTACACCAAGTACAAAGTAAGGCTTAAAATACATAGTAGCATCAAAATTTACGTTACAAATTGGTACCTTTTTGTTTTTCCAGTTCCGCATCGCTTGGATCATCCTCTCGAAACACGACCTCATCTTCTCTAAAGAAAGCGTTTGCATCTCGACACTTCCATATGGCCGTAAGACATTCTGAAGTAAATCTGTTACAAATTCTATAGAATGTTTGGTCTATATTCGATAGCACCTTCCGTGGCACCCTCCATTACGGCCGTGTCCAATGTCGATTCGACTAGAGTTTCCGTGACCTGGGATCCACCACGGTTTCCAAATGGACCCATTCTCTCCTACATTGTCCATTTGTACCAACACGATAAAGGATCCACCTTAATCAAAGTACTTTAATACGGTCACGACGTTGAACAAGCCTCCGTTTTTACTAACTGGCACCATATCTCATATTTCCATATATGTTTTCGTAAAAACAGGACATTCCAGGACCAAATCCGGACAATTTCTTTATCTTCAGTAACTTGCAATCCAACACGACGTACACAGTAGCCGTGGCCTGTCGCAATAGTGTCGGTGAAGGTCCGAGAGCGACACAGGACATTACCACACTTTCGGGACCTCTAGGTACGATCGTTAACAGACCGAAACCTAAGTTTGAAAAAAAAAATCCTCTTCAAGCAGTTTCGTGAAACGTGTTCTCTCTTTCTTTCTGCAAGTAGTTGATGAATCCACGGGAGCTTTTCTAATCATAGCAGATGCAGACAAAGTGGTGAAACGAAATTTACAAAACATGATGGAAGAGGTTCTGTATACACCAGTTAACAGTTCAGTCCACATCACAGGTAAAAAAAAAACTAAAAATTTTCAAATAAACTGTGAATGGTGTGCCATTGATTTGTGTCGGTATGCGGCCAGGCATGGCGAGTCACTCGAGAGGAAACCTGTTTTTTGTATCGGATTCATCGGGAGATATTCACCGCATGCCCATTATTTATGATGCCGCTCGCAACCAAACCGTCATCACGCCTTCTGAGCTGCAGGCCCAAGTCACGCGTCTTTCTGTCGACTGGCTTAACGATAAACTTTACTTCGTAGAAAAGCGGCAGGTAAATTATAAAAAAAGCGGCTAATACCAATGGCTTGTGAAAAAAAAACCACAACTTTTCTTGATCTGATTGAATTTCTTAGATAAGTCGCTGTGATTTTGATGGAAACAACTACGAAGTTGTCGTCGCTGGCTTAAATCGCTACGAAAGTGACCTAAAAGTAGATCCTTACTACGGGTAAAAATGCAACTTTTAGCTATTTTAAACAATTTCGATACAACGGTCTCATTCAATTGCATTGAAAATTTCAAAACCAAAAAGCTATCTGTACTGGGTGGCATCGGGTTCTCCTAGCGGTGGTCTCTACCGTATCGATCTCGAGGAACTGGGAACGGCTGTCCAGATCCAAAATGATAGTCAACTACTAGTCCAAGATAGCCACCTTTCGGCACTAGCCATTGACCATCAAAACTTTTGTATCTTAATTGCAAACAACAAGGAGAATACGGTTTATGCAGTTTCTCTCAGTGGGTAAGGGCACCGATCTCTGATAGTTCGCATCTAATACCGACGAGGATCATTCTCTCTAGCTCACTCACTAATCGTTAGGTCCGAACTGGTGGATGTTCGTCACAATACACAGCAGCCCAAATTCCAAGGAACCAAAGCAATGACCATTTATAAGGACCTCCTGTATTGGACCACGGCCGACCAAGTTTACGAAGAAGAGCATCTCAAAGACAGGTATTACCACAATTCCATTTTTGCAACAAAGACGGAGACGCCTTTTGTGGCTTTGGACATTGTTCATTCTGAAGCACAACCTGTTCCAGGTATGTCAATTTCACTGCCAGTTTCGTAACATTCGATACGTTACTCATTATTCTTTTATATCAGTTCCAGTTAACCCGGTTACAAATGTGCAAGCCCTTTTCCACAATGTGCAAGCTAGAGTGACGTGGCTTCGACCAAGACCTTTAGGCGGATTAGGCATGTTGCGAGCATATGGCAATCTAGCCACAATCTAAAGTACTCGATAATGTTTTATGGAAAACACAGGTCGAGGTGCGTGGCAACAGTGGCATTACGAAATATCCGTCAACGACTCACAGCATGATGGAACCCTATCGAGGACTAACATCACTGAGACGAGTTACACGCTAACAGGTCTCGAGCAGAATACATCGTATTCAGTCAAAGTGAGAGCATATTCTCGGAGTGGGACTGGCCCGTGGTCGCGATTGTTTACTGGCACCACACTTAAATCAGGTAAATTGTCAATTTTGCTAAGATTATTGTACTAACGCAATGTTTTTGCAGTAATTTCCCTTCGCAGATTTGCTTAAAACATGTTACAACATGCTTTTCCAGCAAACATTTAGCCTTAAATGAGGCACTTCACTGATTGCATTCAACTCCACTGAATTGTTTCCCTTTTAGCAACGGAGAAAGGTTCTCCTCACATTCTGTGGAGTTCCAAAGGACTCTTGAAATCGGACATGGTTGGTAACAATGTGGAAACAGTCATTTCTTGGAGCAATCTAGACAATTCTCAAGTGATCGGTTCGTATACTTATATTTATTCAAAAAGGAATTGACGAAGTTAAAGCAGTATCGTATTTCGTAAAGATATAGCTTGGTACAATGAACTGCTCTTTATCAACACAAACGATAGCAAAGTGTTTGTGTACAATACAAGTGATCACTTGTCACCAAACTTGCTGCCCAACATTAGTTCTGCCATCAGTGTGGCAGTCGATTGGCTTGGACGAAAAATCTACTGGTCTAATGGGAAACAACAAATGGTGAGACCTATTCTTGTTTTGAAGGTCTTTGTGGATATTCCACATAGTCTTTTCGGACGTTCCACAAAATCCTTGCCGAATGTCTGCAAAAACTAAGGAGTTTCCACAATGTCTTTGTGGAAATTTCACAATGTTTTTGCGGAGATTCCCACACAGTCTTTGCAGACACTCCAGAAAGCCTGTCCAACTTGCAACAATGTAGTCTAAACTCCTTCAATCAGATATCGAGGGCCAATCTAGATGGAAAACAAGTGGAACCACTTCCAATTCTCACAATAGCCAAAGAGTTGAACATCGATTCCGTCAACGGACACATTTACTGGACTACGTCACATTCGATAGAATGTGCTCGTCTCAATGGTGAAGAACCAAGAAAATACTTCCAAACGGGGTTCTTTTCTGGAAGAAAAGGTATTCTCGTAGAGAACTTACATCTTAGACAATTGCTCTCGTAATAGTCTAAGGTTACATTATAAAATCTAAAGCCTCTGCCAGTGTAAATTACTAAAAAAATCATTGTTCTTTAAGTTATGGGACTTACGCTGGATCACGACCATAAGAGAGTCATCTGGATGGTTTGGAGTTCCGAAGGGGTCACAGTATACCAAGCTCCAATGGCCTCATATTATCCAGTGACGCGAGAAAAAATTGTCAATACCATAGTGACCGAATACGTGGAACCCTTTGCCGAAGATGCCTTGTAAGACTTGGTTCTACCTGCAGAATTACTCGATAGTTATTTTTCAAACTGCCGTGTACATTACTTTAGGCAAGGTTCGATCCGATACTTCAGTGACCACCTTTACTGGTTACGAAATCCTAACGAAGCAGTCGTCAGTGATCTTTCCGGCCAGAATGCGGCACATTTATTTAATTCTGGGCTCGTAGATTTGAAATCTCTTGCAATTGTCGATGCAACGTTGCAGCCATATCCCAGTAAGAACGCTCAAACAAGAATATGATGATGAACCTAATGATACCACTTAGAACGTACAATATATAATTGATTATTGGTAATATTAATCAATTAACAGACAATCTGACGTCCAAAAGTATAGAAGTCGTTCCGAATGCCGTCGACAGCACGACAATCAATGTCAACGGTGTCTGGAAAGATTTTAACATCAGCTGGAACAAGGTGTCCAACGTAAACCATGGACAGGTTTTCTACGAAATTGGAATCGATGATGAAACCGATGATTACGGCTCCAGCGTTGTTACGGTACGAAACCATTAACAATTTCATTTTTCATTTTCTTTCTTGTCACGTTTACGTGAAAGTTATTTTTGCTAATTTTTGCCTACACCTCCCAGGATCCCCTATAAAAGTTTGTATGGCCGCCATCTTGTTACAGACAATAGCTTATTAATAAGAAAAAAATAAACTTAATCACGTCCATAGGTCAGCGAATATCCATATTATGTGTATCCACATCTACGATTATTGCCACCGTACTCTAAAATTACGCTGTCAGTGCGAGCATACAGTTACTGGGGTTCGGCACCGAGGACGGTCAAAACGGTTTATTCCCCCATGTCGGGTATGTACAATGTCACGTCTTCTAATGAAATGCCACAATTTCTTACAACATGCATGTAATTGCCAGCACCCAGTGAGCCTCTCAATCCGCGTGTCTTTGTCACATCCAACACGGCGGGCACACTTGATGTGGAATTTCGATGGTCTCCACCGAAACGTCCCAATGGCATCATCCTCGGTTACGTGGTGACGGTATGGAACAGTGACAAGAACAACCGAAAATCTCTCGATCCCATCTGGGAGGAAAACATTCTCGGCCAGAACAAGTTGGTTTATGTCAGTAACCATTTGAGCCGAAATTCCACGTACATTTTTCAGGTAGACAAATGTCACATATGTCCTACATCTGAGTAAAAAAATAGTTTTGGTGTCTAGTGAACTTGTTTCCATTATATTTTTTTTTAGGTTCGAGCTTACACCGAGGTCGGAGAAGGTCCACAGTCGGAAATTGTCGAAGCAAAAACTAGCTACGAGAGTCCCATTCCAAAACTTCTCGTGGCAAAGGAGAACGCCATAAGTTTGATCGACATGGATAACCACGATGAAACGACTTTGACTATCGGGGTCGCAAATCCTTCCAATGTCGCATACTTATGGCTTGACGGAACAGTGTTTTGGTTGGATCAAAATGCCAACGCTATTTTCCGTTCCAATTTGAATGGAACAAACAGGACCAAGGTATTCCTTCAATTTGTGTTCACTGTGTAGAAAAATGGCTGTCAATCTTGTGCTTTTATAACCGTCTTGTATCAGTTACAAAGCCTAATATTCAGTGGTAACAGCCTGAATGTGGACTGGGTTGGTCGTCGCCTCTACTGGTCAGAAGTTGACGAGATCAGTAGAAACAGTTCCATTTGGTCGCTGGATATTGATCGAAAAGATAACCCGAAAGCGGTTCTTAACACTGGCACTAGGATTGGTGCCATAGCATTTGACCCTTTTACCAGGTAGATTTATGAAATTAAATGAAATTCGCTTCCAAATGTCATTCCGTCGTTTGTTCTTAAATGTTCGCAGTACTCTTCTTTGGACAAGTATCGGTTGGAATGGAGTAGGAACCATGATGACATGTAAACCGGATGGATCTCAACTCAGCTCTCTTTTCTCTACAAGTAATTCCAAAGAAAATCATCGTGTTGAACGCGATTCACATGCAGCCAAACATGAAGCCAACCACAAGCCCAAAAAATCGAAGGCAACGAAAACGTGCAACTGTCCCAATAATGTTGTGGTTGCATCTGCTATGACTTTAGACACAACGAGTATCGATTCCGATGAGAGGCGACTGTTCTTCGTGGATGAGCCGCACAAACTCCTCTGGACGTCTGACCTTGAAGGTTGTGACTGTCAGCTTTTACTGAATGGCAGCAATTATGGTAGAGACATGTTTTACCACGATGTTTCTTCTTGTCACATTGCCTGCTTGTTTTCATCTCGTAGGGTTTCCACCAACTTCAATCACAGTGGATTTCAACAGAATTTACTGGTCGTATGCTGTGTCCAGAAACGTTTACAGTATCAAGAAGCCAAATCCGAAGTCCGAAAACAGCGCAAATGACACACCAATTCCAGAAGTGTTTGATGGTGTTCGTAGCATAGAGGCCTTCGGATCACATTTGCAACCTTATCCAGGTTAGAAACGTTATTTTCAATGGTATTTTTTTCACTGCGTGACTTGTCACTTCAAAATAAGTCACAGGTGACTAATTTTTGTAGTGACTAGTCACTTGAAGTAGACAGGAACTCTACTTCAATTTTTCAGCCAGCTAGACTCTTATGGCTCTAGTAGTATTGATCACCAGTTATAGTAGACATTGACAAGATGACTTCAAAGCGACAAGTCACATATGACTAGTTGCAAAAATATCTCTTGAGTAAACAATTTCTTTTATGTCATTAACAGATGTTAATTGCCTTACTCCGCTGCCAAATTACAAGGCACCAGTTATTGAAAACGTGACGGACACGACGATCACTTTGCAAATAGATGCATTTACTCGTCACTCTCAAAACTGCGAAAATGTTTCGATCGCATCTGTTCTTTATACTATCTATTACGTGGCTCTGAAGGATACCGACTCGGTGGATACGTGTGACACGAATGCTACTTCTTGCCTCACATTAGTAAGACTACAGTTTCTGTTCATTTGATATTAATTGTTGCCAGCTTTACGGACTAGTCTATCTTAACAGGACACTTACAAGCTGACAGACATTGTCACAAACCTCGAACCATACACAACATACTCATTTCGAGTGGCCGTGAGCAACTTTTACACCAAGACACGCTCGGAACCTGGACCGGCCACAATACAGAGAACAGCTGAAAGTGGCAAGTTGGTTTGTATATCTCGATCGGAACCACAACCACTAACATCAGTCTCTTTTTTCATCATACTTGTTCAGTTCCTCCAAAACCAACAAATGTTACGGTGACCGTCGTTACTCCAGATACAGTGACTGTTTCTTGGGACTCTTCTGTGACTGTAAATGGTCCTAAAGTGAACTACACTGTGTACTGGCGGCGGCAGCCATCGCCATCAAACACAGTCAGCGTAACGTCGAACAAAAACTACTTTAATAATGGTAGTGACACCTCGAATCATTTGCATGATTTGGTGAAAGGTCTCGATCCAAGCCAGGAATACGCATTTTGGGTAATACTAAAACATTTCATTGCCATCTTTTCACTGGCCTAAATGAGTGGACCAAGTTAAATGCCTTTTTTTTTTTGCTTAAAAGGTGCGAGCAACTGCAAGTAGTGGCGGCGTTTCCAACCAAAGCAACGAAGTTCTAGTCCAAATGTTCGACAATCCGAACAGCCTGCAGTGCAACAACGTTACTTCAACATCCTTGTTACTATCTTGGAAATCTCCCGACACATCAATTATTACCAAACATGCTCTGAAATACAAAAAGGTATTTGACTTGAATCGTGGCGTTATACTTTTGCAAATCAGATCTAAAAGTAAATCCTTTTTTTTTTTTTTTTACAAAATGGCAGGTATCCGACACTTCGGAAATCGTTATCGGTAAATTTGAAGCAACGGTACCTGGCCACAATTACACTTTCGTAGTTCAAAACTTGGTACCCAAGTCACGATACATATTCTCGCTTGTAACGATTTACAACTCCAGTGAATTAGAGTATCATTGGCCTAAAGGAGACAAATTTACTTACGAGACATCCGGTACAAGTATTACATGTTTATGCTCTCTCGACTTGTAGCTGAACGGTTTTTTCCCCTATTCAATTGCAGGAGACCTCCCAGGAATTCCGGGAATACCAGAAGTGGTTGGCAATTCACGGGACACATACAAGGTTCTTTGGCGGCCATCCGATGCTCGAGGTGGCATGCAATTAGCGTACATCCTCGAAGCTAAGTAAGTATTGCAGGTTTCCCCGTCAAATAAAACACTCGGCACGTTTAATGTGAATTGCCTTTGTTTCTTTTGCAGACGGCTCGATGAAAATGCAGAGTCCGAATTTGAGGTGGTGTACAATGACAGTGACAATAAATGGACTGTTTTTGGACTCGATCTGAATACTGATTACCTTTTCCGTGTTTGCGCTTACAACGAATACGGTGTTAGCAATTTTAGCGAGAACAGTCTGAGGAGACCCTTCTTTCAGGCTTCCGGTTCGAAAACAGTATAAGTGCTCAAATGGTTTTTATTATTGACATTCTCTTCGTCTTTAACAGCTGAAAATGAACCGATTGATGAAGAACAGCTTGAGATTGTCTTGGGAGCAACAGTTCCCGTACTTTTCTTACTTCTCGTGGGCATTTCTTACGTTTTATTCAAAGGTGAGAACGACAAATACAATCCAAATCGAGACTTGCCATTTCCTAACACCGAATTTCATTTGCAGTCCATCGAAAGAGAGAAAAGGAAAAGAAAATTTTGCAAGAAATTGTGCACAACGCACACAATCCAGATCTAGAGTTGGCCACTTTACGCGATCTTCCACAAAATCAAAATTTTATCCACGAGAACAATGCCTTATACGCACTGAGGTAAAACACCGAAAAAAAAGATCTTTTCGTTACGAACGAACGATTTCTAATCGCAAATGATTTCAGCGATATTCCAAGCGATGCCGAATTAGCTGCATTACCACACGTTAGTTCAAATCAAATCGTCTTGATAAAGTTTCTCGGTTGCGGAGCTTTCGGCGAGGTTTTCGAAGGCATTGCTCGTACTTTACCCGGAGAAACCGAAACCGACATTCGAGTGGCCATCAAGGTAATAACTTTTTTGCGAATGACAACACAATTAAAATATTAAGATTCCTTTTTCTTTACTTTCTGGTAAAGACGTTACGAAAGGGCGCCACCGACCACGAGAAAACCGAGTTTCTTAAAGAAGCCCAGTTGATGAGGTGACATCGAAACCATTTGTAAATTATAACAGAATTCGAATGTAACTGCTTTTTTTTTTAACAATTTCCAGCAATTTCAAACACGAACACATATTATCCTTACTGGGCGTTTGCCTCGACAACGACCCGAATTTTCTAATCCTGGAACTGATGGAAGGAGGCGACTTGTTGTCGTATCTTCGAAACAACCGTCCGACTGCCGTAAGTCGCCTCCGATTTTCTTTTTTCTTAGAAAATTCGGTGCCATTGCTATAAATTCTTTCGTTCGTCATAGTTTTCACCATCCATGCTGAGCAGTCAAGACCTAATCAGTATCTGTGTTGATGTTGCGCACGGTTGTTGCCACTTAGAAGACATGCACTTCATACACAGGTAATTTTCACCAGCTTGGTAAAACTAAAAGTTCGTCATATATCTCGATTTGTACGATTGGTAACCATCAGAGACTTGGCAGCAAGGAACTGCCTCGTATCGAGTCACGATTCCTCGCAGCGGACAGTTAAGATAGGAGATTTCGGCCTAGCACGCGATATCTACAAGAATGATTACTATCGTAAAGAAGGTGAAGGGCTTCTGCCAGTACGGTGGATGTCACCCGAATCACTCGTTGATGGAGTTTTTACCAGCCAGTCAGACGTGTGGTACGTGATAAATGACGTGTCTCTTAGTTTTGATATATGGTTCTAACGAAAACAAATGGTTTTAAAGGGCTTTTGGAGTACTCTTATGGGAAGTGATGACTCTCGGTCAGCAGCCGTATCCAGCTCGAACAAACGTAGAAGTACTGCACTATGTTCGAGGTGGTGGCCGCTTGGACAAACCGGACAATTGTCCGGATGATTTGTAAGATTACAAAATTTCGATCAATCTTACAAACAATCGTAACATTCCGAGCGGTTTCTTTTTTGATGATCTAGACATCAATTGATGCTCAAGTGTTGGAGTTACAATCCGAGCGAACGGCCAACCTTCAGATATTGTCTTGATAAACTACAAGAACTGAGGCGAAGATCATCGCAAACACCGTCTACGACAAACAATAATAGCGTTCACAATCAGAATTATTTAGGACGCCAAGAAGCCGGTAAAGTAGATCCCGAGATGCGGTCGTTGCCGCATGCAACATGCACGTTAGGCTTTTTTTGTAATTTTGTAATTCATGCTTTCGCATGTGTTCCATGATGATGTCGAAAGCCGTTTATTGTGCCTCAATGTGTTTGTTTGCTTGCATCGTTTGCATTATTTGCATGAAAATCCGCATGGATTTCTTTTTTTTTGTCTTTTTATATATCGTAGCCGGAGGAGTTGATAACCTTGCCTACACCTCCGATGAAAATGTTCGCTGTAGTTTGACAGGTACTGTAAAGAAAACGCGTAACTTTATTGCACGTGAGACCCGTATGTGCATTTTCAATCAATCCTTTTGTTTGTCGAGCTTCATAATCAGCGATCTTTCGATCGTGCGAACAGCTGATTGTCGAACTCTTTAATTTGTCTGCGTTTTCAGAAGAGCAACACGAAGAAGCTAGAACAGGTAGCTAAATACGTTAAGTGGTTGAGCTACCTTTCTAGTTCTTAAAACACTTTTAAGTTTCTCTTAATTATTGTTCCTGAAAGACAGAATAACCAGAGTTCGAGGATCTTTTTTTAAAAACGAATATAACATTAAAAAATTGTTTTATTCGTGAAGGTGAAGTCCCGTCGAGAGCCGGTTCGTCTGTACCAAGAACTCGAGTGTCCGAAGCAGAGACGGCTAGCATCTGCAGCACAACGGTAGCCATTGTTTGAATTTGAAAAAATTACTCTGCAAGCAGCCGTAAAGGCCGTAATCTACCATCGGTATTAACCGATATGCCATTAAACAAATTATGTCTTTCCTTAAGCAGAGCGATACGAGAAACGGATGCAGACGATTAACTTCCGAGACCGACAATGACGACGATACGATCGAGTTGCTCGAAAAGCAACCCGAAAACACCGGAAGTCACCGGTACCTCGAACTTCTGTACGACAACGATCTTTCGAACGTTTACGACGAAGACGGAGGTTACGAGGTCCCTCTATCGTCTTCCATCCGCCGGAAGGGTCCGTTTGCACGGGAATGGGCCCCCGTGAAAGAAGACCAAAGTTCTCCCCACTCCACCTACGGCATCGGTGACATTCGAGCACGAACAATGTCTGATAATTCCACGCTCGGAAGTACCGGAAGTATACCACCAATGTTTACAGATGGCGTTCCTCGCGTTTCCGACGAAGACAACAGCAGCCACACATCGCAGTTGACGGACAGCGACGTCAAAGAGACGGACGATGCTAAACAGTTGGCAGCAAGTTATGGGAAAGTGATGCACCGATCGAAACGGCGCGGTGCCAGTCAACCGCTTCTATCAATACATTTAGGGGACGACGACGAAATGTCTCGGATTCGTTGCCAAAACCGAGGATCGGTCGCAAGCGTGGGCGACATCGAAATGTCAACGAAAAAGGGCATCTTCATCGACGGGCAACTGTTTTGTGTCAACAGCGCACCTTTGACGGATGCATCCTCAGAACATCATCGCAACCTAGGACATCATCATCATCGGCAGCACAAGCCATGGAGAGAGTCCTCTGTATCGCTGGGGACCGATGCTTCGTCGAGCAGCGACGGCATTGGTGCAACCGACCCCTCAACAGATGCCACCTCCAGCCATCTCTCGGGCATATCTGCACTGTCAGCATATTCTTCGTCATCTACTTCGGGAATAGATATGGACTACGCGCCGACATCTGCCTGGTGCTAGTAACGGACATTCCGAAGACTTTTTTCTTTTTAACCCACCGAAGTCGCAATTTTCATATTAGGACATTGTTTTAGATAAGATGTTTTATTCTTCTTCTTTCCCTGGACCACGTCTAGCACAGAATGGCATCGTTTACGTACTTTTACGGAAGACAGGAAGACGCTGTGCGATTTCAGAGCTCCTGGTGTTTCACAGGTTTTTTGTGTGTATTGGGGGGGGGGGCACCTAAGAATTGAGGTGGGCCTGGGCGCGGACCTAGTGCGCCGCCTAAACCGAACAACGTGTTTCTTGCGTGTCACGATCATGTTTTTAAAATCCTTTGCAATTGTTTCTGTGTTTTTTTTTGTAAACTATGTATGACCACATTTTGTTTTTAATTTTGCATTTCAATACTACAACTGTACAATGTTATTATGTAAATATTATTAAGAGCTCATTTATTGTAATTTTAAACTCCTTTTCTTCGTATTTTTCTGTTCTGTTAGAAAAAAACAAAAAAGGGGTCACACAACACATAATGTAAATACATTCCACGATATAAAATTATGTTTAATCCAACATGTGTGAATGCTAATTTCATATTAAGGTGGCTTTATAGATATTTATTTTCTTTTTGTCCATCCAGATGGCGCCACTGCAGTGGCTATTATGTTATAATCTCTTTCCCCCCCCCCTCCAACCCGCGGTTTCGAGAAAATTTGTATTTTTTTCAAGCAAACGTTTTTCTACGGATCCCTGTAAAGGATCATGCAAGATTTTTTTTTAAATCTGGACATTTCCACTTTTTCCAGAATCTCAACATTTCGACTTTAATCTCGACTTTTAATATTTTATTCGGCCATGTTAATTATGCCATGTTGTGCGCACCATACTCTAGTAATGAAACTATTGCAAGCGCCCTCTTGTAGCAGCAATAATTTAATTTTTAGAGTATGGTGCGCACAACATGGCCGAATAAAAGAGATTAAAAGTCGAAATGTCGAGATTTAAAAAAAAATCTTGCATGTCCTTTACAGGACTCCGTATTTTTCAGAAGAAATATTACGAAAAAATTCAAAGCTGTTTTAGAAACTAGAATAGTCGGTGATAATGTGAAAAGTTTTTTCAATGATGATATCTTTCAAAATAAACTTTTTATGAAAAGTTTGAAAAACACGGACCGAAAATAGTTTTTTTTATGAAATTTCAATCGAAAAACCACAAAAAACACGGGTCATTTTTCAAACTGAACTATAAAATTGTTTATTTTTTAAGATATTTCAATGAAAAAACTTTTAGCATAAACTTTTACCATTCTAGTTTTGAAAACAATTTGAATTCTTTCATAACGTTGTTTCTAAAAAAAACCGTTCACTTGACGTTTATGCGTCTAAATTTTACAAAAAAAACATCTATAGAGCATAATCATTAGTCACTGCAGTGGCGCCGCCTGGTGGGATGAAAGCAAAATAAACATCTATGAAGCCACCTTAAGAACATAAAAATGACAAACATCTATTATACAATTTTAATAGTGGTCGAGAAGAACTTCAAAAAGTGGTCGGCGTCTGGCGTGAAAAAAAAAAAAAAACTCGAGTCGACTTCTTGCTGTTTCAAAGTGGTCCAATTGTAGCTGAATGAACTGAAAAAAAAGTGGTCGTATAAAGTCGACTCGAGTGGTCGGGTTAGGCCACTCAGCTACCACTTACTTCAGTTTATCTCGACCACTAAAAGTCACTCGTCTGTGAACGCTCTATCCAGGATTTAGGAATGGATTCGCAAATGCCTAAAAACAAATAAGAAACTAGAAGGGTAGCCTGATCTTTCAAAATAAACTTTTTAAAGACAAAAATTGTCTACTGAAAGTTCAAACTTTGTCATAAAATAGCTTATTTTAGAAGATGTCTCACACAAAACTGCATTTTAACCTTTCTAGTTTCTAAAACACAAACGTTTTGTTCCTGAAAGGTAGAATAACAAAGAGTTCGAGAGGCATTTACACTTTAAAAAAAAACCACCTTAACCGTAATAATTAGCAGGTGCGTTCAGTTTCTAAGCTCTTTTGAGTTTCCTCGTAAAGCTTTACTTACGTGCGTGCGAGACACCGTTTATGTCATAATTTCATTAAAAATGACACGAGAAGCGACTCTCGTACATCGAAAGCTCCTCAAGCCAGTTCGAAAGCGCTTAGAAAACTGAAAACGACACAATACTGAATTAGAACCATCAACAAAAAACAAAACGAGCAGCCAATCAGAGCTGTAAACTAGCAAATTATGCACTCGAAGCGCAAGAATAAACCTTGCGCCACATTTATATTATCATTTTAGTTATTTTGCGCCCATTTCCCAAGCGTTGCGGCTTGAGGCAGGCTCCTCCTTATTCGCCTTGCCCTTGTTATGGATCCCCGGCTCCCAATTTATAAACAATTATACAAATGATACTCTCGAGACTAGAACTGCTCAATCGAAGAGTCTTCGAAACCGCGAACCCCCTCGACTCCGAAAAAAACGACATCACTAACATTCTTCGGGTTTAACGTTCTTCCACCAAGTATCTGGATAAAGATACTTTTGTATTTCGATCTCTTCTCTGGGAACTTCGTACTGAACGCTGTCTACTACAACGGTCGGCATCGGTGCTTCGATGAGCCTCGTTGGAAAGCAGTGAAGCGACGGAGATAGATCGCAGTCCGGCGGCAGAACTCTTCTGGCCCATCCTATCCTCTTCATCATGTTCTGATGCGGATCTTTTTCGAAAACGACCAACCGAACGATTCCTCCGCTCCTTCCGAGCTCCTTCGAATCCGAATAGACGTCGTAGACACCGTCTTGCGAATCGTACTCAAACTTCAGACCGTTACGACGGAACGTTCTTATGAGTGTGGCCTCCTCGAAAGAGGCTAGTTCGTCATTGAGAAGACACATTTCTACATTGTCCTCCCAAGGAAGAAGCCGTTCCGTCTTAAGGATTCCCCATAGAGTTCCATAACACAGAAAGTGAGTGAGACGTAACTGCTTAAGAAGACGATCCGTATCGCTCATTATCGACTGCAGGTTGTCACGTGTAGCAGCTGGGATGTTGCAATTTGAGTCTAGGACCTTTTTGGTCCTTCTAGGCGATCCTCTAAGAGAGAGGAAGAAGAAAAGCGCCAAGAAAGCGCTTACCAAATATAACATAAAACGCTTTGTAACTAACCTCATATTGAATCTCTCAATGAAAATAAACGCGCATCAACTTACTTATTAATATAAACATAAAACTCATTCAGAAAATAACTTAAAACGCAAAAACTTTTCAATTAAACAGGATTTTAAATGAAACTGGACGCCGCCATCTTGGTTTTCACTATAGGGTGGTGAAAATTGAAATCAGGTCAAGCGGGAAAACACATATGAGTGAATCTCATACCATATTGCAAGCAGTTCTACTTTTTATCTACGTTTTTATCGAGATTTTTAGAATTCATTTCTATTCTGGATGTCCATTAAAACTCGGATAAAAAGTAAAATTGCTTGCCAACTATAGGTTATACTGTGAATCTTTGTGAATCTCATATATGATTTTTTTTTTCTATGTCGTCTCACTTGAATCTGACGCGAAGACTATCGATCGACATATCGGTATTTTGTCGATATGAAATACGGAAGCTCACTTAAGACATCTTCAAGTTTATTTTCTGCATTGTCATTGAGGATTAAATCAATATCAATTGAGAAATCGCTTAATATTATTGAGAAGTGTTTTCAATATTATTGAGGATAGGTTCGAACTAAACCAATAATATTAAAGCAAAAAAAACAAAAATATTTAAAGAATTATCTCAAACGGGCTTCCATAGACAGCAACATCTATATCGATATTTTATATTTTTGTAGTTGACTTTGAAAATATCGATTCATTTATGCAACTGTTTTGTCAGTTGTCACTAAAAGGTGATGAACATGACGTCACGCATTGACGCCATCAAGCGCCCAAACTAGAATTTTTAGTTTTATTTATTAAAATGAGTATATAATTACGGGTGGTAATCATAATGATTTTTTAAGCCAATGCTAATGCTAAAACTCATTAAGATTAGCACTAGCTTTGACTTAGCAATTATTAATAATATGACTATAAACTCAATTCCCCATAGACTTAACATGGGAAGGTCAAAACAGAATTCATTTCATAAAAACTAAACAGATTACATGAATTGAATTAAATTTTAAACTGAACTAGAAAACATATATACAAACATAACTCTGAAAGGAAGCTTTCGTGTACCTTCTAGTTTTTAAATAGTAAATTAAAAATCGAACTCATCAACCTCCACATACCCTTTAAACGTGGGAAGATCGAATCACGAAATATTTTCTAAAAACTAAACAGCTCTATAGAAATGAATGAAATTTTATAAGAAACTAGAAAACACATCCACAAACATAAATCTAATAGAGATAATTGCTGTGAACCTTTTAGTTTTTATATAAAAAAATAAAATAAAAAATGAAATGTTTCAACTCCAGCCACAAGAGGGCGCTTTATTTAAAACTGTATGCTGAGAAATTCAATTTATTTATTTTTTCCGAATTTTCTCTTATCAGCTTTTCTTTTATATTAATGTTTGTTCAATAGATTGAATTTGAACTAATCTCTAAATTTTTTTATGTCTAAAAAAACTTGTGTGCCAATTTAATAGCATTCAACAGGAAACAAAACAAGACTTGAATAAAATATTAAAAAAAATTATTAGCCCAATTTTGATTCATTTTGCCAAAAAAAAACAGACAAATACAACAAGAAATCCTGTCTTTGTTTTAAATATAACCTTGCATAGTACATTCAACTTTTAAGATATAAATGTGATAATAAAAGAAGAAAAATGGTCAAGAAAGGTTAATGATATTAAATTGTTAATTCAGTTTAACTGACACCTGTTTTAATATTTTCTAAACAGATTAAATCCATGGTGTCAAATGGATCTCATTTTATAAATTTAATTCATAAAAAAAAGCTTAAAGGCTTTTGCAATTATTGCACATTTGCAGAACTGAACCCCTTTATGTTATTAAGCCACTGCTTAAGATGCTGGACATACAATTACATCTAACCAAAAAAAGCTAATTTAACAAAATGGCTGCCATTATGATGCATTTAATTAAAAAGCTAATTTAACAAGAAGGCTGCCATTTTGTCAAATTTAATTAAAAAGCCATTGTCTAAATGTCTGTAACATTATGGTTGTCATTTAGTTACATTTAATTAAAAAAGCTACTTTTAAAAAAGCTACTGTTTGTAATAAGATGGCTGCCATTTAGTTACAATTCATTAAAAAGCTACTGTTTGTAACAAGATGGCTGCCATTTAGTTGCATTTCATAAAAAACCTAATGTTGTATGCAACAAGATGGCTGTCATTTAGCTGAATTTAATTAAAAAGATACTGTTTGTATACGATGGCTGCCATTTAGTTGCATTCTATTAAAACCATAATGTTGTATGTAACAATATGGCTGTCATTTAGTTGCGTTTCATTAAAAAGCTACTGTTTGTATAAGATGGCTGCCATTTAGTTGCATTTCATTAAAACCCTAATGTTGTATGTAATAAGATGGCTGTCATTTAGTTGAATTTCATTTAAAAAAAGCTATTGGCTGTAACAAGATGGCTACCATATACTCAAAAATGGATTTAATAAATTACTGAAAACATAAATCAGTCACTGGTTCTAAGCTCAACTTACAGCATTAGCTGATTGTAAGAAAATGAAAACTAGTTTTTTTTAAAATATTATAAAAAAAATATCAGCCTCGAGAGAAAGTTTTTATGGCGCAAATTGAGTTTCAATGTATTTTATTTATGAATTACTGAGAAATTTCAAATGTTATTGGAAAATAAATTAAGAGGAATTTTGCAGCATTTGAAATATTATTTTTAGTAAAACTATACAAAACTAACCAGAAATGTGTTGCAATTTCTACTTACAAACATACTTTCCCCCAATACCCCAATAATACTTTTTTAAAAGTCAATTTTAAAAAAATATTATTTCTAGCGTTGTTTTTAAACGAAGTTTTCGTAATGTCGATTAAACATACCGAACTCTAGTTAACTATTATTTACAGATGTCTAAACAAAGAGGTATATCCTTGCTTTTTTTGATGTTATACCTATGTATACATAATAACAGCTGTGTGTGTGTGTTATTTTGTGATGTATCATATTTACCAAAATATGAATATCAATATTTGATTGATATTTATCAATAGTATTTAAAGTAAATTGTGACTTGGCTTAAAATGTCCCTAAAATTATGTCTAGTCTACATGTTTGTTAGAAAGACAACAAACAAACAAAAAAAATGGCTGTGTGATCCCTCCCTCTTTAGAGTAAAATGATGTACAAATAATTTATTTTGCACAAATTACAAGGCCTCCGTACGTATACCTCGAATAAAAGCGGGTTTTGCGCGGCAAAACCAGTCACGAGATAGAAAATATTAAAAGTTTGTCTGAACTACGTGACTAGAAAACCAAAATTAAAGGTGGTTTGAAGAAGAAAAAACACCAACCATCCTCACTAGTCATTTGGCCGTCAAACTGGCCTTGTAGCACCATTACAGAAATTATTAACGTCGTTTACTTATATAGCTGAATATTAAAGGTAGTTAAGGGTTTGCTAGACAAGAGAGTCTTATTTGAACTTTGTTTTAAAAGTTGGAATAACCACTTTGGAGAGTTAGTTAACTTCCAATAGCAAACCGGTAAGTAGTTAGTTAATGATCTTTTTTAATTTTTAAAGTTAGTTTTAAGTTGGTTTTAAAGCCTTTCTCATAATTTAATTACACTGTCTTTCAAGTTGAGTAAAATTTTCAAAGAAACTTGAAAAGTGTTTTTTTTTAGAAACTAGAAGGGTAGCTCTCAATCACTTAAGGATATTTTATTCTTTGATATCTTTTAAAATAAACTTTTTATGTAAAAATTACAGAAGTTTTTAATGTCATTTTTAAATTATTCTGTCTTGATCAGGAAAGCAAAATTAAAAGAAACTAGAAAGTGTTTTAGAAACTAGAAGGGTAGGTCAATCACTTAAGGATATTTTCATGTTGGAATATCTTTTAAAATAAACTTTTTTATGTGAGTTTCAAAATGAGCCAACTTTAAAAGCAGACGACATTTTTTTATTTTTTTTTTTGCTTCTAAAAAGTTTACTTTGAAAGATATCAACATGAAAATTACTCTTTAAGTAGTTGAGCTACCCTTCTAGTTTCTAAAACACAAGTTTCTTTTCATTTTGCTCACTTTTATGTGACTTAATTTTTCTCTGTAAAGTGCTTTAGTAATTAACCAGAGTATATTATAAATTTCAATATAAATGTTCCCGATCGTGAAAAATATAATACAGAGGATACGACGTATTTTCATTACAAAATGTAAGATACTTTATTATAGTCATCTCACTATAACTTGTGGAGCTTGTGACGTCAGAAAAGTTGATTAAAACCCTAGAAATTGTGTCATTTTGTGCCATAGAAAAAAGGGTAATACGAAAAGTTCTCAAACTATTAGAAACTTTTTCTTTATTATCCATTTTTTCTAACAGACAAAATGACAAAAAGCTTAAATTTCTCGTGAACTCCGCTGACGTCACAAGCTTCAGATTTACAGCGAATCTACTGTATACCATTTTGCATTTTGTTTTAAATACTTAAAGTTGTATTTTGCATTTTACTTTTCAGATGATATATAATTCTAATTGAAATTATATGTAAATTTTACGACATTTCACTCATTTGTAAAATTGAATTATTATACATTAGAGCTCGGATTTTTATGCAAATATCAAGCAAAATGTTTCTCAATTTATTACCCAAAGTGCCAATTATGAAGTAATCATCATTAGGAACAACTGCAATTATGCTTTTTTTTTTCTAATTTAAAAAAAAAGGCTGATTAGAGGCTAGATGCCACTTCTGGCTACTATCAGTTACCAACTAGATTTCTAGCCTCTAACCAGTGTTTTTAATTAGAAAAAAAAAAACTATAATTGTTGGTTGATCTCTAAATGGGTGATTGTCACTTCACAATTGGCTCTTGGGCCACAGATTGAGAAATATTTACTTGATATTTTGCATACAAATCCGAGCTCTAATTTATTATTTATTGCAAACATTCAGATAAATGTTAAGAATTTTCTAAAAAAATTTCTTAAACTTTTACAATAATTATATAATTTTTCACTAACTTCTACTTGATATTAATTGATTAATGAAGCATAATCTTAAAATTAATTAATTAGAAATTTAGTTATATTAAAAAAAATACATGGTTGTCTTGAACTTTTGAAAATCAAGACGTGTTCGTACTATCAATGTAACTTAAGTTACTTTAAAATTCCATTTGCACAAAAATGGACGTCACAGATTCATTTTAATGGCCACCTTACGTTGTTTTTTATATGGTTTTTATTAATACTCACGGCCATATTGTTAATTTTTTTTGTTAGTATCTTTGCGTTGACGTTGTTCGTTCCGAGGGGTTCCTCGTAAACAAGGTCATACTTAAAACAATTTTTCCCTCTTTACAATAGGTTGTCCTCCATCATTGGGTCTTCTTATGTAATATTAATCTAAGAATTATATAAAAAAAAATGCTTAGCTTCCAGGCTAACTTTTATATAGGCTTAATGACAACAACAAAAAACTGGACTGACCTAGTCTACATCAAGAAAAATCAGAAAACTTTTCAAATTCAGGCTCAATATAACATTTATTACCATTTCTCGTAAAAATGTCTGCCATTAAAAAAAATGGCGAACTTTCGTTAGTATTTATGCTTTAAAATAAATTTTAACCATCTTAAGACATGGAATTTACACAAAATCATAAAATAAAATAATAGGTATTGAATAATTACTCTGTCAGCAGCCTCGAGGGCCTATGACAAAAGGTATAATTTAGTCAAAAAGGAGCATAAGAAATGCATTGTCAAATTAACCTTTTGTCAACAACCTTTCCTTAGAATGTAAATGTCAAATTCAGTCGAAAGGCAGCGTTAGGCACAGGCAGTTAGAAATCGGGAAGAACTTCAGTTGGCTCCACCATTTTTATGACGACCGGCAACTTCTAATTGGTTTGTTGTGTGGTTCGACGTTGAAAAGGGCGGAGAGCATGTGACGTCAGACTACATAACCAACCAATTAGAAGTTGTCGGTCGTCACAACAAGGGCGGAGCCAACTGAAGTTCTTCCCGATTTCTAAATGCCTGTGCGTTAGGCCGGGAACAAATTATAGGTAACCAAATGAGTGGAGCAACCAGCAACCAAATCCTGAACACGTGACAAGAAAGTGGTTGCATGCTGGCTGGCACACAATGGTTGCTTGTTCTCCCTCTGCTCACTATATACTGAGCAGAGACAACATCCACTTACTACTGTTGTCAACTATCAATTTGGTGCCTGCAACCAGCAACAATTGCTGGAGACTGTTGCTGATTGCAAGCTTACATTGTTGCCTATCATTTGCGCCTGGCTTTAGTATAGGCCTTATTTGTCTTGTCCAAATTGCACCCTAATGAATCCTCTCAAATGAAATGTTTTCCTTGCACAACAACATCCTCTGGAAGTAAATCTCATTGTCGAATGGCCCTAGGTGCAATTGACGGAAAATAAAAATCTGTTCGTGCAAAGATTTCGCTAATTTTTTTTTGATGTGGTCACACCTACCCACACGTACAACTTTGTACAGCATACTAGAAGCTTAGCTAAAGACAAGACCACGATAAAAAAATTAAAATTCATGCCGAAGTCTGCACGACAAACTTCTAACCCTTAACCGGTCTCGCTGCTGAAGTTCTGATAGAATGCTATTGTCAAACTTTGAAACTAATCACTAGTAATCAGTAATCACTAATCACATTCCCCAGAATGAACTGACTGAACGGTGTGTGGGGATTCCACACTGTGCATTAGTATGCCAGATGGGAGATATACCCTATATGTTACATTACTGAGATACCCTCTTAAAACCTGCTGACGAAACCTCAACATTTGCATAGCCTTCCAAATAATATGTTCTATAGGGCCTATGAAGCTTCCATGATAGTTTCTTTGGTCCGAATATTTATTTCCAAAAGTAATTTTGTCACAACGACAATTTTACGGCCAAAGACATTGTTTTTTTTTCTTTCAGGTATCTAAGATGAAGTCTTTATTCGTACTGGTTGCATTACTATTGGTAGCAGTTGCCGAAATAAATACCTACAACATCTTAATGATAACCGTAAATTCCAGAAGTCATAAGATAGTCTTTGATGCAGTGGCCAATGGACTTAGCAAGAATGGACATAAGGTATAACAAATAATTACTTACTATGTTTTTTTTTAAAAAACAAATCTGTTGCACATTCTAAGATATTACGATTTACGAACACGGTTACTTAGGTCACTGTAGTATCTTCGTTAAAGGAAGATTACGTCGAAGGTTCCCAAGTTACCCAAGTGTTGCTCGAACGTACCGAGGACACGTCTCACATGGATAACTCGCAAGATCTACTCGTCGAAATTGAATATTACGGAAGAGTCATCAACGAATTAGTTAACAAAGCATCTGCCTTTTACGAAGATGCTTTCATTCAAAACTTGATCAAAAATCCTAAAGATCCCAAAACTCAATCGCCTAAGTACGATTTGGTTATCGTCGATGCGATCTTCAACGAGTTTTGTTTACCGCTTGCTTATCATCTCGGTGTTCCGACCATACTACTCTCGCCTTCGGTACTCTACCCGCAGACTGCCTGGTACCTTAGCATTCCCCACCTTTCCTCGTACATTTCGTCACCTTTCGTAACGTACCCTAGCAAAATGTCTTATACCGGTAGAATGCATAACACTTGGGTAAGTTTTCGTGTCCTACATGCCATCTACTTCCACGGTTATTCGACCCTAGAACACATTGCGCACGAACTCATTCCGAACACGCCGACCATAAATGAGTTACTCGGAAATGTTTCGCTTTTATTTACAAATACCAATCCCGTGATCAATTCACGAGTTTCGACGATGCCGTACTTTATCGAAGTTGGAGGACTGCATTGTAGGCCAGCCAAGAAATTACCAAAAGTATAATTTGCAAATTTATCTATTTATGCATTTCATAATTTAATGGTATTGTTTATTTTGTAGGATTTAGAAACATTTGTAAATAATTCTGGAAATAATGGCGTCATTTATGTCTCGATCAACGATACGCTACAAGCGAAAACGAGAAACCAATTGGTTCAAGCGTTTTCGCAACTGCAGCAGAATGTTATTTGGGAATATGCCGAAAACATCGAAGGACTTTCGAAGAATGTTAAACTTGTGACGAAAGCACCACAACAAGATATTTTGGGTACGAGGAACAAAATGGTTTGTTTGCAGGGCCGGAGTAAGGCTTCGGCAAAGTTGGCACATGCCAGGGGCATATCCTATAATAGAAATGAACCATAAGTCCGTAAGCCGTAACCATTTATCGAGGGAATATTTGCATCAGGTTGTTTGGGTAGATCTTTTCAAATGCATATTGATAATGGGATTCGATTCCTACTTTTGACGATAAAAATTACTTAAAAATAATATGTCTAAATGGCAGCCATTTTTTTTTTAGAAAATCTATGGAAAGTTTATTATGAAAGATATCAACATGAAAATACTATTAAGTGATTGAGTTACCCTTCTAGTTTGTAAAACACTTTCTATGTTCTCTTAATTTTGGTCTGAAAGACAAAATAATAATCAAAGAGTTGAAAATCAACCTATTCATAAAACACATCCTAATAGTATTTTCCAAATTGATATCTTTCAAAATAAAACATTATTTCATGGCAGCCATCTTGTTACATGCTAGCATTTTTGCCAAAAATTTCTGATTCTAATATTAATAGGAAATCTTTCTGTATTTATATTTGAAATGTGAATAATTACTCTCCAAAGCATCTCAGAGGACCTGTGACAGAGGGACTATTTTAGTTCCCCAAAAAAAAAAACAGCATAGAAAAATGCATTGTCAAATATCAATTTTAACATTTTTGTTTTTTTACGATTCTTGTTTGTTTTATTCATATGTTTTTAAACAGGAAATCAGAAAGTAAAGTTATTCATTGGTTCCGGAAGTACACTTGATGTTCAAGAATCCGTTTACCACGAAGTTCCGCTAATCGGACTACCGTTCACAACACATCAATTGAAAAATCTGGGCCTGGCTGCTAATCTAGGATTTTGCGAACATGTTAACGTAGATAAGTTAAATGCAGATAATCTTGTCAGTACAATTAAAAAAGTTCTATCAGATAAAAGGTAATTTATATAATTTTAAAAAATGGTCTCCCCAAAAAATTGACAACATTACTAAGAATTTGTACTTTTTTTTGGGGTGGGGGACAGGTATGAAGAAAATGTTAAGAAAACCTCGAAGTTATTTAAAGATCGGAAGGAAGAACCAATGGAAAGTGTTACATTTTGGGTCGAATACGTTATTCGTAACAATGGAGCTCATCACCTGAAATCTGAGGCTCACAACACTGAAACTTACGAATATTTTCTAATTGATACTTTTGGAACCATTTTTACTTTATTCACATTGGCATTAATATTGGTGGTGGTTCTTATTGTAGTTCTAACACCATTATTAGGTAGACCTTATAAGGGACAAGGTGCTAAAAAGAAGGCTAAGTCGGGTTAAAAGTTACCTCTCTCTTAGGCATTGTTTCCACTCAACACTTGGTGAGTCTAAGTGGAAACATACCTTTAGGCTGCCATCATCTGCATCTATCAACAAGTTTTAGTACACAATGGTATTGCATTCATAATAGATATTAAAAGGTGGTGAAAATTGGTTATTCTGCAATTTTGATAGCAATTTTAAGAAAAAATTGAAAGCAATTGTTAGAAACTAGAATAGTAAATGAATAAATGGTGTAAAATATATTTTTTTAAAAAATAAGAAGTTTGATCGAAACATGTATTTTTCAAACTTTGAGAATTTACTAACTTTGTTCTTTTCTAGTTTTTAACATTTTCTGACATCAATTTGTTAGAAACTAGAATAGTAAATGAATGGGATAAAATGTATTTTTTTTTTTTCAATATGGGATTAAGTTTGATCGAAAACACAACAAACTTCGTATTTTTCAAACTTTGAGAATTTACTAACTTTCTAGTTTTTAACATTTTTGACGACAATAATTAGAAGAAAATGAAAGTAATTGTTAAAAACTAGAATAGTAAATGAATGAATGGTGCAAAATATATTTTTTTTCAACATGGGATTAAGTTTGATCGAAACACAACAAACTTCATATTTTTCAAACTTTGAGAATTTACTAATTTTTTTCTTCTAGTTTTTAACATATTTTTCTCTTAAAGTTGATTTTACAAAATTTTCTTAATTAGTTATTTTAACGTCCTAAATTAATTTCCGAAGTTTTTTAATAAGTAACAACTTAATAAGATTGTACATTTCTGTTCATATGTCGTAAAAAGAAAAAATACAGAGAAAACCAAACTTACATTTTGAAATTTGTTCGTAAAAAAGAATTGTTTAAATTGAAATTTAATTAATTTACACAATTAAATATTTGTAATTGTTTTTTAATTAATAAAAAAAAATTAAGGGTTCAAAATTACAATTGTTTTCCGTTACTAACAACAGCAACATTCAACATTCTTACACATTAAAAATTGTTAATTGTCATTTAATTAAATTAATTAATAATTGGAATTTGGTCGTAATTGTTTCCTCTCCTCAAGATTTTGATTTTGAAAAATTTTAAGACAAAAATCTTGTTTGTTTTTTTCATTTTTAATAAAATTGTTGGTTATTTGTTAAGTTTATTTTGTTTGATGATTTCAGGTGTTAATTTTCAATAATTTTAGTTGTTTTAGAAACTAGAAGGGTAGCTTAATCAATTAATAGTATTTTCAATGTTGATATCTTTCAAAATAAACTATTTATAGACAAAAAATTTAAAAATGCCAGCTTAAAGTTGGGTCATTTTAAATCTAACATAAAAAGCTTATTTTGAAAGATGTTTTAGAAACTAGAAGGGGTTGTTGCTCAATCAATTAATAATATTTTCAATCTTGATATCTTTCAAAATAAACTATTTATAGACAAAAAAAATTTAAAATGTCTGCTTAAAGTTAGGTCATTTTAAACCTGACATAAAAAAAGCTTATTTTGAAAGATGTTTTAGAAACTAGAAGGATAACTCAATCAATTAATAGTATTTTCAATGTTGATATCTTTCAAAATAAACTATTTATAGGCAAAAATTAAAAAAAAATGCCAGCTTAAAGTTGGGTCATTTTAAACCTGACATAAAAAAGCTTATTTTGAAAGATGTCAAAACATGAAAATACCTTTTAAGTAATTGACCTACACTTCTAGTTTTTAAAACACATTTTAAGTGATTGACCTACCCTTCTAGTTTTTAAAACACATACAAATATATCTTCATTTTCCACCCGAAAGAGCCGTTTTTACACTTTAAAACCACCAAAGTGAGGTAATATTTTTTTTAAATTTTCACCCAACTTGAAGTGACCTTTCTAGTTTCTAAACCACTTTTTCAAAAAGTAGAATAACTAAGAGTTCAAAAGGGCGTAACTTTAAACTTTAAAACTACCTTAACACAATTTTATGCTCTAATTAAAAAAAAAACTTTGCAAAGTTAGTTAATAATCAAAGGTCTAACTTCAAGAAGGGAAACTTAATACTTTCAAAAGTTTAAACTTCAACTTGAACTCTCAAAGCAAAGTTCCGACTTTCTAAACATAAAAATCCTTGTTTTGTTGACTCTATCCTTTCACAAGGTTTTTTTTATGTTGGAATCCTGCTTAGAAAGTACACAGTGATATTTAAGTGAAAAAATTTTCTTCTTGAATTTGGACCTTATTTTAATGTACATCAAAGAAAACCCGCTCTTTTGAGTGTCAATGAAGGGCCTAAGGGCGTAATAAGCTCAATTTGCATAAATCCTTCATTCCAGTTTAAACTTGTAAGTAAAGAATTCACAATTAACTCTGATCTTAACTCATTTATCAAGATTTACGATTTTGTCGGCTTCTTCTTTATAAAAACAAAAAACACCTTTTTTATATTCGATTTTAATATGAAACATGTATATTTAGGGACCAAATTCAAGAAGGAAACGTCGTCCCTTCTTTTAGATAAAAATTTGAAAAGAAACTTGAATGTGTTTTAGAAACTAGAAGGGTAACTCAATCACTTAAAAGGTATTTTCAGTTTGATATATTTCAAAATATGCTTTTTATGTCTGTATAATTTTAATTGTTGTTTTTAAAAAAAAACGTTTATTTTGAACGATATCTATCAAACATGAAAATACTATTAAGTGATTCAGCTACCGGCCCTTCTAGTTTCTAACACACTTGTCAATTCCTTTTATAACATTCTTTTAAAGTGTAAAACGGCCCTTTGAACTCTGGTTATTCTGTCTTTTAGGTGTAAAATTTTAAAACTGGTTTTAAAAACTAGAAAAGTAGCTCAATCACGTGTGTAATTTCATGTTGATATCTTTCAAAATAAACTTTTCATAGATGAAAATTAAAATATTCTGTTCAAAGTTGAAAAACTAGAAACATTTTTAGAAACTAGAAGGGTAACTCAATCACTTAAGGATACTTTTCATGTTGACATCTTTCAAAATAAACTTTTCATTTAATTTGAAAATGACAAAAATGTAAGCAAAACGATATTTTTTTTTTAAATTTTTGTCTGGAAAAAGTTTATTTTAAAAAATATCAACATGAAAATACCTTTAAGTGATTGAACTACCCTTCTAGTTTCTATTAATTTTGCTCGTAAACAACTGAGTAACCAGAGTTCAAGTTGCGATTACACTTTAAAACCTCAAAGAAGAAATTGAAAGGGTTTTAAAAACTAGAATGGTAGCTGTATTCACTTAATAGCATTTTCATGTTGATATATCGTTCAAAATAAACTTTTTATAGACAAAAATTACCAAAATATCATTTGATTAAAATTAGGTCATTTTGAAATTGACATAAAAAGTTTATTTAAAAAAAAAAACTATCAAACCATAAAAAATACCATGATTGATCTACCATTCTAGTTTCTAAAACACTTTCTAGTTTCTATTAATTTTGCTCTTCTGAAAGAAAGCGAATAATCAAAGAGTTCGAAACATCAGCTGTTTATAAACTATTTCACTCATAAAAAGAGGGTTTTTTGTGTGTGTGTCTGTATTGAAACCCTGATGTAGAGAGTTCAAGTGTTAAGTTTCCATCTTGAATTTGTGCCTTTAAGTCTGTTAATATATTAATTAAATGTATGCGTGCCACACACTCATCAAATGATATATATATCTCATAATATACATAGTATGCATAGAGAGAGAGAGAGAGAGAGAGAGAGAGAGATAATAAATGAACTAGTTTAAATGTCATTTTAATTGTCAAATTAATTTCATTCAGAAGATTAATTTAATTATTATAAAGATAAGATAATTTTTTCTTTCTAACTTCTAACTTGGAATTTTAACTAATTAACACATCAATTTAAAGGTCAACAATATAATCAGGTTTAAAACAAAAGTTAAATTATGCATTTTTTTTTTGTTAAAAAATAAATGAAAACTTGTTAAAAGTTTAAAAACCGCAAAAATAAATTAGAAATAAAAGGTGTCTTTATAAATATTTACTTTGTTTTCATTCCCCGCCCCCCAGATGGCGCCACTGGAACTATCGCTGTCTCTTTATGGCAAATGGTTTTAGGGCAAACGTCCTTTTAGGACAAATGGATTTAGCACAAGTGTCATTAGGAGAAATGGATTTAGGGCAAATAGCTTTAGGCCAAGTGTCTTTAGGACAAATGTCCTTCTAGGGCAAATGGTTTCACCTTAGACTATTACTTTACTGGACTGGCAACTCCCTATCTTCTACATGTTAAAGCGTTAAATGCATGTTCATAGGCGAAAGTGACGCCAGCTCCGTCTGGTGGCATTATTTTTAAAAAAAATCGCGAGTGAAAGTCTGTTTTTTTTTGTGTGGTTCGACGTTGATTGATGTGACGTCAGCGTACATAACCAACCAATTAGAAGTTGCATTCGTCATAAAAATGGTGGAGCCAACTTCTGTTTGTCCCGATTTCTAACTGCCTGTGTCATAGCCTCCTATAGATAGTATCTATAGGAGGCTATGCCCGTGTAGTTCTTCATCGGTCATACTTTTTATACTAATATATAAAAATACACCCTACATAGCAACAAAATGAACTCGTCCAAAACTTGACTTTTACTATTCAAGTTCATATACCATAGTCCCGCTAGAGGCGCCACTTGGAAAACGACGATTCATAATTGTCAAACACAATATTTCGGGAGTTGCCAGTCCAGTAAAGTAATAGTCTAAGGTTTTAGGGCAAATAGCTTAAGGACAAATGTCCCTTTAGGGCAAATAGCTTTAGGGCAAGTGTCTTTAGGGAAAATGTCTATATCCCCTACAGGAGGGCTCTTCCTAACAACTTGCGGTTTTGAGAAATTTTACATTTTCAAGCAAACGTTTTTCAGAAGAAACAAAACGAAAAAATTCAAACTGTTTTAAAAACTAGAATAGTTGGTGATAATGCTAAAAGTTTTTTTTCAATAATGATATCTTTCAAAATAAATTTTTTATGACACTTTGAAAAAAAGGGCCGAAAATAGTTTTTTATGAAATTTCAATGAAAAAAAACCTAAAAACGTGTTATTTTCAAACTGAACTATAAAATCGTTTATTTTTTAAGATATTGTCATGACAAAACTTTTAACATAATCTTCTACAATTCTAGTTTTGAAAACAATTTGAATTTTTTTTTTTTCATAATGTTGTTTATTAAAAACGTTTAGTTGACGTTTTTGCGTCGAAATTTTACAAAAACGTCTATGGAGCCAATATGCCAAAATATGCGAAAATATACAGAACAGAAATTTCATTGTAGAAATCTTGTCGTACAATTTGCACTTTTTACCATAAAAATTAAGTAAAATATAAAACCCTAAAAACATGAACCACACAAATTTTTATCCCAATTTGAATCCAATGCAAAAAAAAATACAATAAAATTACAATAATTACTAAAAAAAAAATAAAATAGGAAGATACATTTCAATTAGGCCTATATTGGTCTTCATTATAATTAGACTCAAGAATAATTTACGCAAATAAGGGGGGGAAATATGAGGGGAAAGTATACATTAAGGGGGGAGGATTGAAACTAATTACAAGTCATTAATAACAAAAAGGAGAAACATCTCCTCTCATCATATGGCCCACCATTAATTAGTAGAAGAACCAAATTTAACTCCCCTCCCCCCTTGGAATATTAAGTTTGGCTGACATATTCAGTTTCAACTGAAATTTGGACAAATGTCCGCCATGATGATGATGATCATGATATTCCTTAAAAATGACAAACAGATGTCCATTTCACTAAATATATTCCCATTACTGCTGCACCCTAAGCTCACCACCCCTTTTGCCCATTACCCTAAAAAAACCATGTGGCAGCCATTGATATATTGTATCTCTTCCCTAAAAAAACCTCAGAACCTAGAAGACTCTCAGTAGGGGCACTGCTAGCCACCACAGGGGGCCTATTTTATCTATTATAGGCCTATGAGAATTCCAAAAAAAAGTGCTTTTTAATGTAAATATAAAATATGCATTTATGAATTATTTCAAAAGAATGATGAAAAATGCTGATAAAAAAATGGCTGAATATAATAAAAGACCTTTAGATGCAGCAATGGGTAGAACCAAACCGGTTTAATCAGTTCAGAAGTTGAACATATTGCAACTCAATGAGACTGAATCTCACAAAGTTGCAAGTTTTATCAAGTTGCATGTCGTTTCACACTATAAACACAAACAAGTTGCAAGTTTTATTGCATCAAAGCTTTATCAAAAGTTGCTAGGGCATAAAACAGTGACTTAGGGCTCGGATTTTTATGCACAATTATCCAGCAAATGTTTCTCAATCTGTTGCCCAAAAGGCAAAAGGAAAATTTAGGAAAATTTGCTTTTATTTCTTCAGAAAAATGGAAATGTTTTACTGAAATTATCTTTAAGACAGGTTCATACTGCTTTAAATGCTTACGTAATATGTAGGGCTCGGATTTTTATGCAAAATATCAACCAAATGTTTCTCAATCTGTGGCCCAATTGTGAAGTCATCATCAACATCATCATTAGAACAACTGCAATGATGCTTTTTCTAATAAAAAAGGCTTGTTAGAGGCTAGAACTCTAGTTGACAACTGATAGTAACCAGACAGCTAGCCTCTAAACACCTTTTATTAGAAAAAGCATAATTGCAGTTGTTCCAATGATGATGATGATGATTACTTCACAATTGGGCACTTGGGCCACAGATTGAGAAACATTTGGTTGATATTTTGCATAAAAATCCGAGCCTTACATATTACGTAAGCATTTAAAGCAGTATGAACCACAGGCAGTTAGAAATAGGTTAGAACTTCAGTTGGCTCCGCCCTTGTTATGACGAACGGCAACTTCTAATTGGCTGGTTATGTAGTCTGACGTCACATGCTCCGCCCTTTTCAACGTCAGACTACATAACCAGCCAATTAGAAGTTGCCAGTCGTCATAACAAGGGCGGAGCCAACTGAAGTTCTGACCTATTTCTAACTGCCTGTGTATGAACCTGTCTTAAAGATAATTTCAGTAAAACATTTCCATTTTTATTCTGAAGAAATAAAAGTAAATTTTCCTAAGTAACTGTAACTGTAAAAAAACAGTTTTTTCAATATTGTACAGGAAATGAATTTTCATCTAAATGGTGTTTCACATTAAATACTAGAATGTCATAGATTTTCTCTTCTCCTTTTTTTCAATAATTCTATTTATGAAGGGGGAAGGGAAAATGTCCAATAATAACATCCTAGGGATATTAGGAAGAATAGTATAGGGAATATAGGGAGGGAGAGAAAGGGGGGGAAATGATTCAAAATGCATCATGGGGAAACCCGTGCACGACTGCACGTGTTAGCCATTCGTTTTGGTCAATTTTTGTGACACTTGAGTCATCTATTTTATGTTATCTCTGTGTCAGATACAAAAAAAATAGACATAAATGTAGCCAACTGTCACAGAAAAAAAAATATCATATTCTCATAAATGGCAAATTTAGTTCTGCATTTTTTTTGCCACGTTTATCTACCCATACGTATCAGATATTAATCTTTCTGATGGACACATCAATAAATGTCAAACTTATTGTTCCATTTTATACATTAATACAATGTAAAAATTTCAATAGAGCATAATGTATTATTAGAAAACTCATTGTTAAACGTATCTGCATTATTTTAATTCAGTGAAATAGGACACACATAAAGCATGATATAGAGAGAGAAAAAAACATAGAGGGCGCTAGTTTGTTTTTTTATTATGCAGTGCCTCTAGTGGGCTTTCTTTTATTAAAACTATATTACTTTTAAGATGGTTTATGAACAGCTGATTTTCGATTTCGGATTATTCTTCTAGTCTTTTTGAAGCATAATTAGGAGAAAAAACTAGAAAGTGTTTTAAAAACTAGAAGGGTAACAATCCCTTAATAGTATCATCTTGGTATCTTTCAAAATGAACTTTCTATAGACCAAAAAATCGAAAAATATATCACCTGAAGCATAATAAAGAGAAAACTAGAAAGTATTTTAGAAACTAGAAGGGTAACATAATCACTTAATAGTATTTTCATGTTGATATCTTTCAAAATGAACGTTTTATAGACAAACATTAAAAAAATACAATTGTCTGAAGCACAATTAAGAGAAAACTAGAAAGTGTTTTAGAAACTAGAAGGGTAATTCAATCACTTAATACTGTACATCATCAGCTTAAAGTTAGGTAATTTTCAAACTAACATAAAAAGCTTATTTTAAACAATACCAACATGAAGCTGCAATTGGGCTCCTGTCCCTCTGCGACAAGTCTTCATGACTGCCTTCTGAGTCATTCTTCAAATTTAAAACTGAAGTTCAAGTATTTGGAGGGGGTGGGGGGGCCAGAAAATACTTTGTACAAAAAACTCATTATTAACTAGAAGTGCAACTCAATTATAATTTTAGATGGTGCTGCCTCCTGGTGGCTAAACTTACCGTTATGAGTAACAATACTACTTTGAGGAGGTGGGGAGAGTAAGGGAATATAGATTGAATCCACGATAATTGAACAATGGCTAAAATAATCAATTGTGGCTACATTTGTAAGATTGCACATCAGGAGGATATAAATTATAATGTAGACACATTTTCTGCCATATCTGAATTTGAGGGGCTAAGCAAGAACTTGAAGGAGCAACTTGAAGCAGCAAGGGACGACTTTGAGAGCTGTTATTGGGGGCCAATGATCCCTTGAGAGAGTCAGCCAGGCCACTTGCCTAACATCTTCCTTCTTTTTTCTTCTATTTTCCTTGATATGGATCTTGTTGTGGCCAATCGACCCCCCTCCCCTCCCCTATCCACTTATATTCACAACCAACCAACCAACCCCGTTTCCATGGAAATGTTCTTTTTAGAAATTCATGGAGGACAATGAAATTCATTGAGCAACGTCATTGATCACTCTGCATGAGTGGACTGACGCCACCACCACATTGGTGCCACTGACATGTCAGTCGTGACTTCTGCACACACACTTACATTATCACAAGGGCTCAAATTCAAGAAACAGTTGAACCTCCAACTTGAAGATGTACTTTCTGTCCCTCTGCCTCAGGGTCTTCATGAATGGTTGCAGAGTAATTTTTCAAATTCAAATTCACATTAAAGTGGTTTTAAGTGTAAACGCATCTCGAACTCTCAGTCAATTGTGTCTTTTCACTGTTTTCAGGTGCAAAAAAGAACAGAAACATAGAATGTGTTAGAAACTAGAAGGGTAGCTCAATCACTAAAGAATGTTTTCATTTTGTTATCTTTAAGTGATTGAGATTTCTAGTTTTGAATTTTGCTCCTGAATTACACAATAATCAAGAGTTTTTTTTTAGATTATAGAGGGTTTAAGTTGAAGTTCAAGTGCCAAGTTTTCCTTCTTGAATTTGGGCCCATTGTCTCTCTCTCTCTCTCTCTCCTTGCATTAAAACCAATTTGAAATCCCCTTTTATGTTACCAGGGCAACTGGTAACAATCCTGTCACATTCAATAAAGCAAAAAGTCCACTTTATACAGAAAAAAGAAAGAGAGACAATAAAAACTAGAAGAGGTTTTTTTTTGTGGTCTTTTCTCTTATTATTTATCTTGTGATAAATATCAAAGTGGTCAAACAAAAGAAACAAACAAAAATGTTGCCTCAAACTAAAACGTGTGAAACGTAGACTTTTTTTTCTCAGTAAAAAAAATTTGCATTATTTTTACATAATTCATTCTAGTTTTCATCAAATAAAATTCCGAAGAAAACTTTTATGCAAACTTCTATTAGAAAAATTGTAAATTCTAAAGGTATATTTTTTTGAAAAATTCGAGGATTCGAGAACCTTTTAGGATTCGAGAAACTTTTAGGATTCGAGAACCTTTTAGGATTCGAGGGATTCGAAAACCTTTTAGGATTCGAAAACCTTTTAGGATTCGAGGAATTCAAAAACCTTTTAGGATTCGAGGGATTCGAGAACCTTTTAGGATTCGAGAACCTTTTAGGATTCAAGAACCTTTTAGGATTCGAGAAACTTTTAGGATTCGAGAACCTTTTAAGATTCGAGAACCTTTTAAGATTCGAGAACCTTTTAGGATTCGAATTATTCGAGAACCTTTTAGGATTCGAGCGATTCGAGAACCTTTTAGGATTTAAGGGATTCGAGAACCTTTTAGGATTCGAGGTATTCGAGAACCTTTTAGGATTCGAAGTATTCGAGAACCTTTTAGGATTCCAGAGATTCGAGAACCTTTTAGGATTCGAGGTATTCGAGAACCTTTTAGGATTCGAGGAATTCGAGAACCTTTTAGGATTCCAGCGATTCGAGAACCTTTTAGGATTCGAGGGATTCAAGAACCTTTTAGGATTCGAGGAATTCGAGAACCTTTTAGGATTCCAGGGATTCGAGAACCTTTTAGGATTCGGATTCGAGAAAATTTAGGATTCGTCCCACTTCTAATTTTTAGTTTTAAACTGAGTTACTATCATTGCAAATATGACAATAAATGTACTTGCAATTTACAAAATAAAAAACGTTCAAAATGCATCACATTTTGTCACGCATTTTGATGGCACATCTCATTTGGTAAACGCCGGTTTTGGCATTTTCATCATTTGTCATATGTTGGTCGCCATTATTAATTTATATACAAATAACTTTAAACATCAAATTAGTTCCACTGAATAACCCAAACATGAAGAACTCATAAAACATTATTGATGGTCAGATAATGGGATAAATTATATTTACACAGACAACAATAACAACAACCATTTTTACCAAACAGTAAAATTCTACTTCAAGTCTGGAAGATAGAATTCAATAACCTTTTTGGAGGAGGAGGAGGAGAAGAAGGGGCTTCTGTATATTATTTCTGACTGAAAACTGACGTTGATGATTAAACTTGTTTTTCAAAAAGAAAAAAACATTTTTGCAACATGAAAATGCATAAATTTTCAGCTGTTTTTTCTTCTTCTCTCTTTTTCTGGTTGGCATTTTTAACATGTTATCCTTGGAAGAGTGTTGCAGATGTTGCCAAATATTCGCAATGGTGGTGGAATGTGTTTCTTATATTCACCATTAATAAATTAAAAAGGCTTGTGACATGTGTGTCATATATGCAAATTGTCTTTTAGGTTTTTGCATATTTTATCTTTCTTCACCAAAAGTCATACTTCTTTTTTTTTGGTTCAATATTTATTATAAATGGTAGATTTATGCAAATATAAATTTCAGAAGTTTAAAATTTAAAATTAGTCTTCTGTGATTTATAATTTATATATTTAAAGAGGCGTTTCTTTTTTTTTTTTTTTTTAGGTTAGAAAATATTCATTTTCTATCACTTTAAACTCAAAAAAATGAATGTGGAAAGGTATTAAGGTTGGTAGGAAAATAATTGCGGTTTTCGTTTACTGCAATTGAACCTCAGCTGTTTTCAATATAAGTGTAATTACAATGTGTTTGTGTTAAGATCATTTGAAAGTGCATTTTGCAGTCTGTATTTGAGTAACATTAACTTTGATTTTATTGTTAATTGTGTTTCAATTTAGGTAGCTAACTAGCAAGGCAGCTTGGCTGCCAAAAATGCATTTCTAGATTTTATCAAATGCAGAGACTCCGGAATTTTACACCACCGGAATAAATAAACTTGTAATTAATTGGCAAAAATGTGTCAATTCTATTCTTTATTTCAATTAATAAAGTTAATTATTAATTCATAAATTTCGTTATTAGCCGAGAAAAAAAAAAAAAACCGCAATTATTTTCCTACCAACTTAATTATTATTACATCAGTGCAGAGCCAGAGTACCAATTTGGGATCCTTGACCAATATGGTAAATATGTAGTGCACTAATAGCAAATAGCATCCTGAAACTCGCAGCTTGCATCACAGGTTTGGCTCTCTCTCTCTCTCCACTATGTTTTTACCCTAAAGCCTGGTTTACACGAGTAGAGTTTTTAGTAGAGTACTGGGTAGAGTAGAGTAACTCTACCCATAGAAACCCGGCAAAAATCGCAGTAGAGTAGAGTTTGCAGTAGAGTACTGGTTTGCTGGTAGAGTACTATTGCACATGTGGCAAAGCAGCTCTACTCTGTTTAGTCCAACACGTTGTGCAATACATTTGTTGTACCTTTTCTTTTTGTTAGATAATTTTTTAATATTTTAAATAACAAACATGAAGTTCACGGAGGATGAAACCGTTCAGTAGTCCTGCGATTACTCTCCTATCATGTGAACGGTTCCAAAACCATTTTTGGTAGAGTAGCGAGTAGAGTCTACTCTCCTCGCTACTCTACTCTACTAAAAACTCTACCCATGTAAACCAGGCTTTAGAGAGACATCAAAAAGGATTTTGTATCTCCATTAGAAACAGTGGTCTTTTGTTTAAACATCAAAAACCATTCATTGTTAAGTAGATGCACCCAAAAATGTACATGACAAAAAAAAAATATCACAAAAAGAGCCCCAATGTTAAATTGCCTGAAATAAATGGTATTCCCACAAAGGGTAAAAAGAAGAAGGGAGAAGAGGAAAATGGAGAGAGAGAAATAAAAACCCTTCCTAAAAATCCCCTTCATCTTCATCAGCCAACAAATACAAGAAAGCAAAAAAAAAAAAGCTTTTTCGTATGCTAATATCATGCAAATGACATATGCAAATTAACTAAAGATCACACCCATATAGAAACAACTCATTTTATTCAACCCTCCCCCCCACCTTCCATTTTTTTTTCAATGTGGGCTTTTTTTTTATTTAAATTAATATAATTCAATTTCTTTTTATTTTTAGATTGCCATCTGCTAAAAATATTTTTGCATTTCAATAAATTAACTTAAAAACTTCCTCCTCCAAGTGATATTTTTTTAAATAACAAACACAAAAATCAAAATTATTATAATAACGAACAAGGGGAAGGGGGGTTGTTGGTTTAATATAAGTAGGATTAAGTATGGTCCACACCATTCTCATTTTAAGGATCGGTTCAGCAGCATCTCAAAACGTAAAATTCAAAATAGCTGTCTTAGGGCCCGATGCACACGTACATGCGTTTTTCGGTAGCACCGGGAAAAATTAATGCACACATGCGTTTTTGGACGTGCGACAACATTGCCTCGGTCGCAATTACGGTCTAAGATACTAGAAGTTATATGGGGTAAAATGCACACATACCTCCGTGCACGCAGTGGCGCCGCACGTTCAATTTGCATGCATTTTGTTCTATTATCCAACAATTCAGACTTTGATTCCGCCATTTTGTTTTGTAGCAAATAACCGCATGAGTGCATTGATCTATAGACAACAATGTACTACCAGACCGGAGTTGCGTGTGTGGTGCCGCTGTGGGGGCTGTGAAGAACGGCGGAAAAAGCCCCATATAACTTCTAGTATCTTAAGACCGTAAATGCGGCTACGCAGTGGCGCCGCAAGTCCAAAAAACGCATGGTGTTCATCGGGGCTTAAGTGGTTTTAGGGCAAACATCCCTTTAGGTCAAATGTCCCTTTAGGGCAAGTGATTTTAGGTCAAATGTCCCTTTTGGGGAATGTATCCCATTAGGACAAAAAATATTAGGGCAAATGGATTTAGGACAATGATATCCCTGTAGGGCAAATGACTTAAGCCTGGGGATGTGTCTTTAGGGCACAATGTCTATATCCCGTTTATAAACTTATCTAAACAAAATAAAAGGGACCAGAATAAGAAAATCACGCTGAGCACATATTTTTCGTGTTATCCGATTTTCTGGTTTATGTTTTCGTTGTTCAACAGTTTCCACTGAATACATAAGTAACCCTAATAAAGGGATTTCATTTCTGAAAATAACAAAATCCCATTTGTTAGGGACCTAATTGGATTTTATGAATGTTTCACCCTCCCCCCACCCACCCCCGTTTTTATTTCATTATTTATATAATAATACTTTATGTATTCACATATTGTATATTTCAAATGCCATAAATTTTCATTAGTTTCTTACAAACTGGAAAATGTCAATTCTTTCTTCCCATTTTTAATAATTTCACGCATTTAAACATATGGATAAAACCTAGATTAACTAATGGATAAGTTAATATCAAAATGCCCTTCTATAATATTATATATTCTAGTTAATAGGGGCCTGTTATTTTAGGGCAAATGTCCCTTTATTGTAATTCGCTTTAGGGCAAACGTCCATTTAGGGTAATTGGTTTTAGGGCAAACGTCCCTTTAAGGTAATTGGTTTTAGGGCAAATGTACCTATAGGGCAAATAGATTTAGGGCAAATTTCTTTAGGGGATTTATCTTCAGGGCAATTATCTATATCCCAGTTAAGAGAATAAAGGTTGTTAATTCAGGCAGTTTCATTTCAGAAAGAATGAAAATGTTTTTAAAAACTAGAAGAGTAACTGAATCACTTAAGATGGTTTTTTTTTCCATTGTGATAATAATTAATAATAAAACTTTTTATGTTAATTTGAAAATGAGCAAATATTTCGACTTTTGTGGTTCAATTAAAAAAATTGCCGGAAAAATTTGAAATTATTATTCAGTTACTATATTCTAGCTTCTAAAAAACTTTCATTTTTTTCTTCATAAAATTGTTTTATAAACTAGAAGAGTAAAATTAATCTCTTGTTTTGTTATCTTTAAAAAAAACTTTTTATGGAAATTTAAAATTCTCCATTTTCTTTAAAAAAAATGACAAAATGTTCATTTTGAAAGATATGACCATAAGTGAATCTTATGTGATTCATTTACTCTTCTAGTTTCTAAAACACTTTTTTAATTTTCTTCATAAAATTATTTTAAAAACTAGAAGAGTAAAGGAACCACTATTTAAAAATAAAACTTTTTATGGAAATTTAAAAATCTCCATTTTCTTTAAAAATTTTTTTGGTCATTTTCAAACTGACATAAATTGTTCATTTTGAAAGATATGAGCATAAATGAATCTTAGGTTGATTCCTTTACTCTTCTAGTTTTCTAAAAAACACTTTCAATTCCATCATCATAATGTTGCTTTTCTAAAAAGTAGAATAGCAAAGAGGAGTTAGTTCTCTTATTTGAATTGTTCCTTTTATGTGATTTGCATATTATGCAAATGATTTAGTTAGAAGTCAGAAAACACGTCTTAAAATTGTCTATAAAAGCATATGCTTTTTTTTACAATATGTTTGTTGTTGTTGTTGTTGAAAAACAACAACATTAGTAGAGTAAAGTAGGTGTCGTCGTCGTCGGGTCGATAAAAGAACAAAAGCATCAAGTTGTTATTTTCAAATAAACGTCTTTTCTTTGTTCCTCCGGAGCTCAATTTTCTATTTACATTACAATGTGTGACATTGCATTTTCAGTCTTAATGTCACTATAATAAAATTTATTAGGGCCACTGACGAAAAAGAACATTTATAGACCGACTTCCGACACAAACACTTATTTCCGCCATTAACTCAAGAAATATTCAGCCATTTTTTTTTACTAACGCACAATTTAGCAATTAAAACAGGCACTCAATACAGAGTTTTATTGAGTATCCCCCCACTGAATGCTTTTTTTCTTCCTTCTATGTTGTGAACCCTGCTCTGAGGGTTTCAGTTTAAGTTCAAGTGCCAAGTATATTTCTTTCAAATTGAGCAAAACAAACCAACAGAGTTGTTTGGCTTTGCTTAAGATGGCTAGTTAAACATTTAATTTGTCCATGTAGTGCTAGATGGCGCCATTGTCTCCCGATAAAAATACATTTATGTATTTCTAACGTGAGACAGTGGCGCCATCTGGCACTACACGGCCAAATTAAATGTTTAACTAATCATCTTAACTTCTTAAGCCTTGTTTTGCACGGTGCTAATTTAAAAGCCGCTAGTAGTCAACGCATACCTGGTAAGTAAGAACTTACCAGGGTTACCAACTTACCTGGTATTAGAGACCTACATAAAGTCCATGGGCTGGGCTGGGCTGGCATTTTTATGTTAAAGGCCCATGGGCCTGGTGGGCTTCATGGGCCTTGTGAGCCTCGCTGGCATTGTGGGCATCATGGGTTTGGAAGGTGTTCATCATTTCTCTCATGGGATTGATTCTTTAAAAATGTATATAATTGAATCACATATTATCTGTTGGGCCCTCCTGAGTTCATTTCAGTGCTTTCAGGGCATCATTTTTTGCCATTTTTTGGGTTGGGCTTGGGCTGGCATTTTTATGTTAAAGGCCCATGGGCCTGGTGGGCTTCAATTTTTTGCACAATGTAGGTCTCTATCTGGTATGTTTGTACAGTATTTGTATACGGGGCTAGTAAAAATCCAGAGTCAAGTAGGTTAGTGTTTAGTGTTAGTTGTATTAGTTTTATTGGAATAAAACTTTGTTGCTATGCCGACACAAAATTGACTAGTTAGTAACTTGGCAAGTACGTGTTTCCACGGGGTAACTGGAAGGGGGAAAGTAGACCACGTGACCAGTAACGAAACAGCAAAGTCCTCGACTTGACTTACCACAATCCCAGTATGTGGGAAAGTTACTGTTTACATTAGGTATAAGTTTGGCTTAGTTTACTGTCTGCTAGCACTAGCGGCTAGTTAAGTATATCCTTGCGAAAACACGGATTTACTGCGTTTTTTACATGTTCCTTCCAAAATAAATCTTTGGAGAGAGAGAGAGTTAAAGCTTGTTAAACCAAGATATTTAAAAGTATCAACATGATCCAACAGATTATCTACCAATTCATGGATAATCTACCTCATTTGGAATATACTTACCCTGAAACATGCTAAACCTTGCATTTCCTAATGTGAACACACCATTCCTGTGACTAGATTAAGAGCTTTTTGAAAAATTTCAACATCACAATTACTTTTGATTTCTCCATATATATCATCAAATATGGAAAGGCTATAGAGGCTAACTTGGTTGATTGGAAACCAAATTCCACCAAATTCAAATATAAGACGACCAAAAATGGCCGCCAGGTAGTTTTATCCCAAAAGGAATAAAAGATTAAAAAGATCACTAACCACTATGTATATAATAAGTATTGTAAGTTGTAACCAATATACCATTTATTCAATGAAGTTATAAACCCTTTTTTTAACCACACAATTTATTTAGTAAAGAGATTACTGAGAGATTATTATTATTTTTTTCCTGAGAATTGTACTTAAAGACAAGATTTATTGTGTGTCAAATATATTTTGGTGGTTGGGCCTCTATACTCTCTCCCCTACCCTCCACTCTCAGCTGCCTCACCCCCCCCCCCCCTCATGCCTATATTGCCTATAGGGCCTAATAGTATATAGGTATCCTATTAATTGCAAAGAAAAGGTGACAGGAACCGCCATTTTTTACACCAAAAAAAAAATATCCAAACTCACCCTTGTTCCAGGAACCACCCCTCCTGGCTATCCACCCCACCTAACGTTTTTAAAAGTAAATTCGGCCTTCAAACAATTTCTCCTTTTAAGTTTTCCGACACTCAACTTAAATAGAACACGTGACCAACCTAACAAACGTCCATATTTAAGGTTAATGCACAAAGGGGGAGACAAAAAATGGGAACATTTCTGGCAGACATTTCACTCCAGAACACCAATTTCGAGGGTTCCTATAGAGTTTTTTAGATATGGCGCCAATATTCCGGATTTTGACACATTTTCACTCTAAAATGTATTATTTTTTTGCCAATTTGTGGAAAAAGTGATAAATAGGCTTAGGATTTTTATGTGTTTTGCATTTTTTTATTATAAATTTAAACTAATATGCAAATTGGCTTAAATGAATTTCATCATTTAAGTAAAGTCCATTACCATGGACTTCTTAATTTTCCATTCATTTCATTAGTTTTGTTTATAAAATCACAGTTTTTTTTATTTCAATTTCAACAATTTGATGAAATTTCAATGAAATTTATAATTTTTCATTTATTTCATCAGTTTAGTTAAATCCCAGTTTTTTTTATCAATTTCGACAATTTTAAAAAATGTCCATGGAATCCATAATTTTCAATTTATTTAATTTAGTTAAATTAGTTTCAACTTAATGAAATTTCCATACAAATTAACCATTTTCCGATGTATTATTCCATGCAATTTCATCAGTTGCAATAATAAATACAATTTGATGAAATTGAGAGAAATTTGAAATCTTTCAACAAAAAAATATCATTAATTTTTCCAGGTTTTTTGTTTGCTTTTATTCATACTGCATATTTTTTTTACAATATTTATCACTTTTTTTATTAAAATTTCCTTTTCTGATGATAAATGATACTTGATGACACCCTGTATTGACATTGGGAACACGAGTTCACAACTTAAGAAATATTTAGAAAATAAAGTTGAGAAAAACATGTGTTTCTTTTTTTTTTTTTTTGATGGTTTTCAAAAAAAGAACATGCTCTAGCCTCCTCCCAGACCCCTCCAAACGCCTCCCTCTTTTTTAGGACATTGACCGAACAGAAGAAAAAATCCCTAAAATAATAACAGGAGGCCCCCCCCTCCCCTCCCTCCTCCCCGCAAACTAAAATAAGATGAAGGAACCGCCGCCATTAATAGTCAATAGATTAATACAATCCTCCTACACATTTTTATTTAACATTGTTGAAAACACATGTTATTAGCAAATGTTTTTTTGTAACAAATATTAAAAAAATCGGTTTAGAAAATGTTATTAACTTTTGTTATCAACATTTATTTGATAACATTTGCTATTGACATTATTAAAAGTCTCTAGAAATTGTTAATAACATTTTGCTATTAACTTTTGTTATCAACATTTATTTGATAACATTTGCTATTGACATTATTAAAAGTCTCAAGAAATTGTTAATAACATTTTGCTATTAACTTTTGTTATCAACATTTATTTGATAACATTTGCTATTGATATTATTAAAAGTCTCTGGAAATTGTTAATAACATTTTGCTATTAACTTTTTGTTAATAACATTTGTTATTTTTTTACATATTAACATGTCAATAATATTGTTACTAACTTTGTTAATAGCAGAAATTTTGCAACCGCCGCTCTGAAGGCGTTCCTCCTGATCAAAAGGATGTTGATAACGAAATGTTACTAGCAAGTTATTTCTGTTGTCAACACTGTCAATAACATTCTACTCGTGGATCAGTTTCCTGCTCAACATGTTGCTAATATTATTTTTGTCAAAAACATTTGCTATTAGCATTTTGTTATTGACATCTACCAAAACAGTCAAAATTGTTAATTAACATACATTTGTTATTAACATTTTGCTACTAACAACATTTTTGCTATTTCTTTGGTGTAAACAAACCTTTAGAAAAATTAAAAATCGGCCAAATAAAGTGTTATTAACTTTTGTTCTCAACAGATGTTGATAACATTTGCTATTGACATTATTAAAAATCTCTAGAAATTGTTAATAACATTTTGCTAATAACCTTTTGTCAATAACATTTGCTTTTCAGCATTTGTTATTTTTTCTAATAATTTTTTGTAATAATTTTTTGTTATTTTTTGTAATATTGTTCCTAACTTTGTTAATAGCAGAAAAGACATAAAATATCTGATGTTCTTAAAATTCTGACAAAGCAAAAGCTTAAACAAAGCTCAGCTTTGAGCTTTTTTTCTTCTTATTTTGGCCCAACTTAAAAGTGAAAAACAAAAATGGAGTAATCTGTAATTGGTGATTTAATTTACTCTTCTAGTTTCTAAACCACTTCTAATTTCTTCATAATGTAGCTTTTTTTCGAACTTGAATTCTATTACAATTGTTTTATCCTTTCATTTTTGAAAAGAAAAAAAAAACCGTCGCCATTTTGTAAAATGGCGGTAACAAAAAAAAAATTCTATCAATTTTTAGGTGGACTTATTTATTATTTATGGTTGAATTCTGGGTAATCAATTATTTTTTTTTCTTCTTCCAAAATGGCCTCAAGGCTCAAAGGTAGAGAAAAGTAGAAAAATCTTATTAGAAACAAAGTCAAAATTAAATGACTTTAAGAAAATTAGAAACAGAAAAGGGGTGGAGTTAAACCCCTTTTATAAAATCAACGATTATCCCCTGTTCTCCCCAATTTTTAAACTTAATCCCAGTCGCTTTTTAAACGGTTTAAACTTCTAATTATCACCAGCTGTATTTTTCATCATCATCTTGTTTAAATAGCCTCTCTCGCCAACCCTCTTCTTCTTTGTTTTCAACTGTAATCTTTTACTTTGAAATACAATAGTTCAAAATTAAAAATCACAGTAAACACGTTTTGTTAAATGCCTTCAATTAAATGGAATCTTTGCTCCAACTTGAAACCACAGGCAATTAGAAAACGGGATGAACAAAAGTTGGCTCCGCCCTTTTTATGACGACTGGCAACTTCTAATTGGTTGGTTATGTAGTCTGACGTCACATGCTCCACCCTTTTCAACCGTCGAACCTACACCACAAACCAATTGAAGTTGCCGTTCGTCATAAAATGGGTGGAGCCAACTTATGTTCATCCCGTTTTCTAATTGCCTGTCTTGAAACCTCTGTAAAAAATCATTGAGTATCCATTGAACAGAATATTTCTATGTTGGAACCCTGTTCAGAGGGTTCAAGTAGCTGTCTTAAGTGCGAAAGGAAGAAAAGTTGACACTTGAACTTCACCTAAAACTCTCTCTCTTGAATAGGATTCTACAACAAAGAAGAAACCCTCTTTTGGTGAATTTCACTCATCAGAATTTCTCTTATGCTGGAACCCTGTTCAGAGGGTTCAAGTAGCTGTTTAAGTGCACAAAGAAGGAAACTTAACACTTACACTTGTAGCATCTTGAACAGGGTTCCGAATCCAAACACGTACTGACTGAGTAATCGCTGAAGATTTTTTATGCTGGAACCCTGTTCAGAGAGTTCAAGTTGAACTGCAAAATATAATACTTCTTCCATTTTGGTATTTGGCCTATGATTATCATCTTCAAGTGCAAAATAAAAAAGAAACATAACACTTGAACGTCTACTTGTACCCTCTAGAACAGGGCTCCCACAACACAGAAGCAACCATATTTTATTGAGTATCATTGGACTCCTTTTACAGAGAGTTCAAGTTGAAGCTGAAGTGCCACCTATCCAGCTTGAATTTTGTACCAAGACAGTTCTGCACTTGAACTTGTACCCTCTTACTCAATATTCAAACGCAAGACAAATACCGTTTTATTGAGTAGACCTACAAGCAATTACATATTCAGCTTTTTTTTCCAATCAAGAAGACCGGTTAGAGGTTAGAATTCTCTGACAGATGTCAGGGCTTAGAAAATTATAGCCTCAAACCAGTCTTTTTTGATTGACACATTCATAATAGTAGTTACTTTTATTATTAATTTATTATAAATTAATAATTACTGTAACCGTTTTATAACTTAAAGTAAAAAATGGCGGCCTGTTTTTTAAAAAAAAACTACTGTTATATTGTCTTTTCTAGTATTGTTGATTCTAGTATTTTTCTGCACACTTGTAGGCGGTTCTTTTGGCTATTATTTTCTTTAGAGAAGAAAAAAAAAAAACTCCTCAGCCATGATGAATGGGATTTGGGTGACATTGTGAAAGACATCAACCAATCTTCTTTTTTATGTTAGGAGGGGAAGGAAGGGGGAGCCAAATAAGCTAAAACGATGAGCTTTTATACCCTCACCCTCACCCTACCCTCTCCCCAAGTCTCTTTTCCCCTCCACCTTTACCCCATGGTGAGAGAGAGAGAAAAGAAAGATGGATCTTGCTTTTCTTATTTTTGCTTTCCAAGAAATCTCCTTTACACCTGGGAATGGGATGGGATTTTTTTTTTGTTAAAGATTTTTCCTTCCAAAATAATCAATTGCAGTACAACCTCCCCCACCCCCCCCCCCCCCATCCACCTGAACCCTCAAATCTAATCCTAAAGATCCTATGTTTTAAAAAAAAACCATGGCCGTCGGCTACCATTTTGTAATAGAAACTAGAAAAGCTTAACTACTATAGAGAACACATTGCTTTTAATGTGGGGATGTCTTTGAAACTGGAGACAGAAGTGATCAACTTTCAAAAGAGACCCAAATTCAAAAAAAAAAAAAAGAAAACTTAGCACTTGAACTTCAACTAGAACCCTCTAAGCAAGGTTCCAAACATAGGAAGAAATCTTTGTTAAATAGTACTGGTAAAAAATAAAACAGGGTAACCCCAGTTCAGAGAGGGTTCATGTTGAAGTTCAAGTGTAACGTTTCTTCCTTCTTGAATTTGGGGCTTTGGCACACTTGAGCTTCAACTGGAACCCTCTAAAGCCGGGATTACACCGAGGAAAAATGTTGTGGCATGCGGATTGCGGCAAGCAACATCGTGTAGCATACTGTTGCAGTGCGTCACCCAGAAAATCTTGCCACATGCGACATTCCTATTATACCGGAAGCTACAACTGTCTCTTGTGCTATGTCCAACGGGACTGTGGCAAACAGTGGCATCTGTAATCCGTTTGTTTCAACTCGGATCGGAAACAATGGCGCGCACAACATGCAATGTGATGCACGAGTCACATTCATAGCATATCACAGAGGAAACATTGTGCGTCCTGTCGCATGCCAGTGTTGCATGCAACACCACTGCACAATAAAAACTAGAAATGGGCTCCCAACAATTTAGGAAATCCCATTCCATCTCGTTGATCTCGTCCCATTCCATAGGATTGGATGAGAGTAAACAAAAATAGATGGGACAGGTGGAACTCATGGGATCCGTGGGAATGATGGAACCTATGGGACGGTTGGAGCCCATGAGACACGACACAGGCAATTAGAAAACGGGACGAACAGAAGTTGGCTCCGCCCTTTTTATGACGACCGGCAACTTCTAATTGGTTTGTTGCGTGGTTCGACGTTGAAAAAAGGCGGAGAGCATGTGACGTCAGACTACATAACCAACCAATTAGAAGTTGCCGATCGTCATAACAAGGGCGGAGCCAACTGAAGTTCTTCCCGATTTCTAACTGCCTGTGCGCCATCTACCTTGCATTTACACAAGTATAATTTCTATGTAGTCCTCTCTTAAGGCGATTCGTTAAACTGGTTTTGTATTTTCAAGAAATTAAAATAACTTTTAAAATGTTATATTTTAAAAGATAATGATGATTAACTGAAGATGATTAGAGGTTGTTTAGGGGATTATTTCTCGTTTGTTATTTAGATTCACAAGTTGGGAGGTGAAATATTTATTATTATGACTACATTTTTATTATTCACATTTTCACCCTCCCACTTTATAACCATCATAATAATAATTATTATTTTATGGACGTCTCTCATTAAGAAACATAATCGATGTTTAACTTCATTCAGAAAAGCAATTAAAAGTGTATTATTAGAAACTAGAATAGTAAATGAATCACTTAATACGTGTTTTCATCGTTGATATAATTCAAAATAAATATCCGAACAGACATTTTCCGATTTTTTTTCTTCGGATATCCGAACAGACATTTTCCGATTTTTTCTCTCTCTTCGGATATCCGTTATCCAACAAAAAGAAAATCGGTATCCGCGGATAGTAAAATTTACTATTCGAGGCACCACTAGAAAAATGATTGAGGTGCCCCCCCTTCTAGTTTCTAGATTTTTCATAGTTGTTTTCAAAACATCCACTTCAAATATCTGATTGAAAGTCTTTTATAAACTAGAAGAGTAAATGAATCGCTGAATACATTTTCATGTTGATATAATTCAAAATGAATATCCGAACAGACATTTTCCGATTTTTTTTTTCTCTTCGGATATTCGTTATCCAACAAAAAGAAAATCGGTATCCGCGGATAGTTAAATTTACTATTCGAGGCACCACTAGAAAAATGATTGAGGTGCCCCTTCTAGTTTCTAGATTTTTCATATATTGTTTTCAAAACATCTATTCAGAAATTGATAATAAAAATAAATTGAAAGTCTTTTATAAACTAGAATAGTAAATGAATCGCTCAATACGTTTTCATGTTGATATAATTCAAAATAAATATCCGAACAGACATTTTCCGATTTTTTTTTCTCTTCGGATATCCGAACAGACATTTTCAGATTTTCTTTCTCTCTTCGGATATCCGAACAGACATTTTCCAATTTTTTTTCTCTTCGGATATCCGTTATATTATTCCGCGGATAGTTAAATTTACTATTCGAGGCACCACTAGAAAAATGATTGAGGTGCCCCTTCTAGTTTCTAGATTTTTCATATATTGTTTTCAAAACATCTATTCAGAAATTGATAATAAAAATAAATTGAAAGTCTTTTATAAACTAGAATAGTAAATGAATCGCTCAATACGTTTTCATGTTGATATAATTCAAAATAAATATCCGAACAGACATTTTCCGATTTTTTTTCTCTTCGGATATCCGAACAGACATTTTCCGATTTTTTTCTCTTCGAATATCCGGAGACATTTTCAGATTTTCTTTCTCTCTTCGGATATCCAAACAGACATTTTCCGATTTTTTCTCTCTCTCTTCGGATATTCGTTATCCAACAAAAAGAAAATCGGTATCCGCGGATAGTAAAATTTACTATTCGAGGCACCCCTAGAAAAATGATTGAGGTGCCCCCCCTTCTAGTTTCTAGATTTTGAATAGTTGTTTTCAAAACATCCACTTCAAATATCTGATTGAAAGTCTTTTATAAACTAGAAGAGTAAATGAATCACTTAAATACATTTTCATGTTGATATCTTTCAAAATAAACTAGACTTTACACTTTTTTTGTAAATTTTAAACTTTTTCGCATCTAAAGTGAAAAAATGAAGATTAATAATTCTGAAAAAAAATAGCTATAAAAAGTTTCATTTTGAACGATATTTTCACATTAAATTATTGCTTATATAATGAATAATTTACTCTTCTAGTTTGCAAAACAATTTCAACTTCTTCTCAAATGTTGATTCATGAAACAAAAAGTAACTTTTAATTTCCGTATTTTTTTTTTTTTTACAAAATGGCTGACTTTATCAAAAGTTTTAAAATAAACTTTTTTATGTTGCAATTAGTAAGTTTTATAACTGCCATAAAAAAGTTTAATTTAAAATATAAAATCTACAATCAATCACTTTGTGTCTATTAGTTGACATTAGTGAGTGGACACAGTGGTCATTTTATATTTTCATCACGTGTGAGGAAAAATGTACGGAGCCCTGTAAAGGCCATGCGAGATTTTTTTTTTTTTAAATCTCGACATTTTCACTTTTTCCAGAATCTCGAAATTTCGACTTTTAATCTCTTTTATTCGGCCATGTTAATTATGCCATGTTGTGCGCACCATATTGCAAGCGCCCTCTTGTAGCAGCAATAATTTAATTATTAGAGTATGGTGCGCACAACATGGCATAATTAACATGACTGAATAAAAGAAATTAAAAGTTGAAATGTCGAGATTTTTAAAAAAAATCTCGCCTGTCCTTTACAGGGCTCCGTAGAAATATTATTGAGGAGAAAAAAATATAAAAATAATATTCTAGAAAATTCAAAATGGCTGCCTAAAATAATTTTCTTATAGTTTATGGAGTTGGTGACGTCAAACTGAAGCTTTACCCCCTGAAGTTAAAACTTGTCTTCATTTTATAATGTTAACCTTAATGTTTATTGTTGAATTTTTGAATTATGTGGCTTCAGGGATTGAAATTCAGGCAAACAGAGAGAGAGATGAGGCCGCCTCAATTCTAGTTTACTGAATTTTTTTTGGGCGTTTTTCACTTCATTTCTTTCCTGTGTACTTTTTTTTTGTTAAAGGGGGGAAATTTCAGTCTTGTTTTTAAAAGGAGGGGTTGGAGGGACAAGCAGTTAGAAATCGGTCAGAACTTCAATTGGCTCCGCCCTTGTTATGACGACCGGCAACTTCTTATTGGTTGGTTATGTAGTCTGACGTCACATGCTCCGCTGGTCGCAAAATTTCTGCTATTAACAAAGTTAGCAACAATTATTATCAACATGTTAACATAAAAAATAACAAAATTCTGAAAATGTTATTGCTAAAAGTTAATAGCAAAATGTTATTAACATTTCTAGAAACTTTAAGAAATGTTAATAGCAAATGTTATCAACAAATGTTGATAACAAAAGTTAATAACATTTTATAAGCCCGATTTTTAATATTTGTTAAAAACATTGTTAATAACACTTAGTTTTCAGCAATTTTTACCTCCATTGTAATTCCAGCCTTTAGAAAAAGGTTAAGAAACTAGAAGAGTAAATTCAAAATGGCCGCCATGTTTTTTTTTATATCAAATTATCACCAGAAATCTTATCTCTTTTTAGAGAACAAGTTAGTTTTTATTGCAGATTTTTTTTTGGTATCAGATCAACATTTTTTTTTGTTTTCAAAATGGCTGCCAACATGTTTTTTTAAGTAAAAAAAAAACATGGCGGTGGGGGGGGGGGGGGCAATGGATGGATTTCCTTTTCTTACCATTAATAATCCGTGACCTAAATTATCTTACAAACAAAAAAATACTGTAGACATTTGGTATCAAATTGTATCCAGTAGTTATTATAGCTGAATAGAAAGAGAGATAAGAAGAAACAGTGACTTAAGTCAGTCAGTCAATATGGCGGCAAGTGGCATTCAGGCGCCACCCTAATGATAATGCCTTTTTTTTTGGCCTGATGACTTTGTCCTAGAAGAACTTCTAGAAAACTAGAAAAAAAACTGGGAGAGGAATATTTTTTTGGTGTACTGTAATGGCCACCCATGTGATTTGACAGGCAATTAGAAATCGGGACAAACAGAAGTTGGTTCCGCCCCTTTTTATGATGACCGGCAACTTCTAATTGGTTTGTTGTGTGGTTCGACGTTGAAAAGGACGGAGAGCATGTGACGTCAGACTACATAACCAACCAATTAGAAGTTGCCAGTCGTCATAAAAAGGGCGGAGCCAACTTCTGTATGTCCCGATTTCTAATTGCCTGTGTTTTTCCTATCGTAACCACATAATAATATACAGGCAATTAGAAAACGGAATAAACAGAAGTTGGCTCCGCCTTTTTTATGACGACCAGCAACTTCTAATTGGTTTGTTGTGTGGTTCGACGTTGAAAAGGGCGGAGAGCATGTGACGTCAGACTACATAACCAACCAATTAGAAGTTGCCATTCGGCATAAAAAGGGCGGAGCCAACTTCTGTTCTTCCCGATTTCTAACTGCCTTTGGGTCAACTACATCAGAATTTCATCATGATGGAGGTTTTTCAGAGTAATTGTATTCAGACTTTATATTATACAATTATTGATTTCATGTGTTCTCTCTCTCTCTCTCTCTCTTTCTATCTATCCCTGAGTATCCCCCCCATTTTGTCAGTTGTTCACTGGATAATACAAGGAGGAGGAGGAGGAGGAAAGGGTGAAGGGAGAAGAAGGTGTGTTCCAAAAACCACCACTTTTGCCCTGTAGGCAGTAGGCAAGTAGGAAACTATCAGAAGAAACCACCCTGGGTTTAGTTTTCCCCCTTCATTTCTAGTTTTTAATAAAAATCTCCTTCAGTTCGATTTCTCCTTCTTCAACTGTAAGGGTCATTTGAAAAGTTCCACATATATAAATTACTCTGCCTTTTTATTTCAACATTTGTGGCTGTAATCGGAAACCTAAGAGGGTTTTTTTTGTGTATTTTCAAGAATACAGAAATGCGATTGAACCACCACCTGCTGGAAAATTTTGACTTTCCGGATTTGTACATCATTTTTTACCATTTATTTCATCACATATAATGCTATATATGGGCTCATATGGAGAAGGCTATATGTGAAAATATGACGTCATCGTGTAGGCCCTACATATTCTTTATATTATCACGTTCTCACTAATGGTCGCCATATTCAGTTATGTGAATAATGTGATGGGTTTTCAGCTTTTTCTACAGAAAAAAGTAAATGGATCCAGTGGATTCCAACCATCTGTAAAAACGCTTCAGACCACATGTCGTTTCCGGACCCCATTTTTTTCGTTTTCTTTCCAGATACAGAACAGTATCGATTATCGGAACCATTTTTTTTTTACTTATTTTTATGAAAATTTCGTTGCAATCCGTTTTTTCTTACATTTCTCCACTTTTTCTCAATGGGAGTTCGATTACATGAACTTTTGATTATCTGAACTATGCATTTCCGACATTAGTTCCGATAAATCGACGTTCTACCTACTGTATTATCGGTTTTCTTTAGTTTCCACAATTACAGGTCATTTAAATATAAAAATCTTAAAAAAAAAAAACCAATGAAAGTTTATTGGAACTTTCTTAATGACCCTTACTTTCAGAATACTACCAAAATGGGGAGAAAAAATCCCTAGAAAAGGTTTTTGCAACAAATGTTATCGATCCAATATTCTTGAAAAGCAGTTATTTACTAAATGCTACTTTCATAATATTTGTAAGCCCTACTGTCATTGACGATTTTCGCCTAAAATGGGGGAGGGGGGAGCAAACTTTGAAAAAAAAAAAACATAAGGGAGTTTGCCAGTCCCTTAGTGTTATGTGGTTTATTGCGCTTATGGGCACGGTGGGGCTCAAAACTCATAATAACAGTAAATGAACTTATGACCCTGGGGCTTCAATTATTCTAGGGAATCACTCAGAAAACCAGTAACAAATTAAGGAGTTGAGCAAATCAACCACAGGGTCCTTTTAATGCAATGCAATGCAGTGTAGCAGAACTTTCTCCAGATTAAGGGGATTCCCAATTTGCATTTGCAATGCATCAGATGAGCAACAGCAACACCTGAAACGTCTTTTTTTTTTCTTCTTAAACCTAGTAATAAATAATTTAACCCTTTTTTTCTCTTTCGTTCGTTGAACTAAAAGTTGTCATTTAGAAAAAGTGCAAAAAAAAACAGGACTTGGGACTTTTTAACTTGTTTCTCTCTCTGAGACAGGCCATAATAATAAAACTTTAAAAAAAAAACATCTAAAAATAAAAGAAGTGTTTGTGGCCGACTCTCTCTCTCACTCTCTCTCTTTGAAAAGTTAACTAATATTATTATTATTGGCACATTGGAGGTGCGCCACCTAACAGCTTTTTTTTTCTCTCTTTCATTCTTCTGCTTTTAAAACAACTTTTGCTCTTTTTTTAAAAAAAAAGTTGTCTTATCTTTTTGATGTTTTTTCTTGTCTTTTTTTTGACTTTCTTGAAAAAGCATCCAACCGAGGAAAGAATTCCACAAACACATTTCTCTCTCTCGTTCTGTCTTTCTCTCTTTCCCTCTATGTATCGATCTATTCCTTTCTGTCTCTATTTCTGCCTATCTCTCTTTCTCTCATTCAGTTACTCTTTTTTTCAGTCTCACAATCACTCTTTCTGCCTCTCTGTTTCTGTCTTCTTTCCTTCTATTTCTCTCTCACTGAGTCACACTTTCTGCATATCTCTGTTTCTGTCTCTTTTCTATCTATCTCTCTCTCATTCACTTTTTCTGTCTTTATTTCTATCTCTTTCAAGTTACTCTTTTTTCAGTCTCACAATCACTCTTTCTGCCTCTGTTTCTGTCTTTCTGTCTATCTGACACTCAGTTACTCTCAGTCTCACAATCACTCTTTCTGCCTCTCTGTTTCTGTTTTCTTTCCTTCTATTTCTCTCTCACTGAGTTACTCTCAGTCACACTTTCTGCATCTATCTCTCTCTGTTTCTGTCTCTCTATGTATCAATCTGTCTGTCTCATTCACTCTTTCTGTCTATATTTCTATCTTTTACACTTAAGTTAGTTACTCTTTTTCAGTCTCACAATCACTCTTGCTGCCTCTCTTGTTTCTGTCTTTCTATCTATCTATCTGTTTCTATCTGACACTCAGTTACTCTCAGTCTCACAATCTTTCTGCCTCTCTTGTTTCTGTCCTCTTTCCTTCGATTTCTCTCTCGTATCTGTCACTCAGTTATTCTCATTCTCACAATCACTCTTTCTGCTTTTTTTTCTATCTCTTATCTTTCTGTCTCTCACTCAGTTACTCTCCGTTTAGTCTCAGACACTCTTTCTGCCTCTCCCTCTCTTAAAAAATATGTATAAATATAAATAATTCTCTTTTTAACAGCAAAATGATGTTTAAAACGAGAACCAAACACTCAATTTCTTTCTCTCTCTCTCTCTCCCCCTCATTAAACACAACTCATAAGTTGTAACTTTTAGTTTGTGTCAAACACATGGAAAAATCCTCTCTCTCTCTCTCTCTCTCTCTCTGTGTTTTTCTCTCCTTGAGAAAAGTGGATTTTGAAACGTGATTCTGACATCCGAACATGACAATTACGAGGAATGTGACACTGTATTTAAGGGACTATTTCCCCCCCCCCCCCTTCTTCATACCCTCATCTCGGGGCTTGTCCTCCCCCCCCTCTACCCTCTCACTAAAATATAAAACCTCCTCTTTAACACTCAACTCAATTAAAACAATAATATTTTAGAAAACGTTTTTAAGGCTTAAATTCAAGAAGAAAACTTAGCACTTAAAATTCCAACTATTTTTAATTTTAAGATGGTTTTAATTATTTTGACTTTCAGAACAGTAAAATTATCTTAAAATACAAAGTGTATTAAAAACTAGAAGGGTATAGTCCATTTGTTTAAGGGTATTTTCGTGTTGATATCTTTCAAAGTAAACTTTTTATCAATGTTTGAAAATGACCAAATTTTAAATTTTTGAACATTTTTTTGATTAAATTTTAAACTTTTTAACATTTTTTTTTTACCAAATTTTAAATTTTTTAACTAAATTTCAAATTTTTTAACATTTTTTTGACCAAATATTTAATTTTTGGACATTTTTTTGACGAAATTCTAAACTTTTGATAATTTATTTCACCAAATTTTAAATTTTTGATCATTTTTTTGACGAAATTTTAAACTTTTTAACCTTTTTTGACCAACTTTTAAATTTTTTAAATAAATTTTAAATTTTTGAACATTTTTTTGACCAAATTTTAAACTTTTTAACATTTTTTTTAACCAAATTTTAAATTTTTTAAAACTAAATTTTAAATTTTTTAGACCAAATATTTAATTTTTGAACATTTTTTTGACCAAATATTTAATTTTTGAACATTTTTTTGACCAAATATGTCATTTTTTAACATTTTTTTGACCAAATTTTAAATTTTTGATCATTTTTTGACCAACTTTTAAACTTTTTAACTAAATTTTAAATTTTTAAACATTTTTTGAAATGTAAAACGAAAACGAACAATTTGAAATTGCCATAAAAATTTAATTTTGAAAGATATCAAAAACATTGAAAATTACTAAAAATTACTGAGAAAAATTACTATTAAGTGATTCATAGAGAGCTACTTACTCTTCTAGTTTCTAAAAAACACTTTCAAAAAATATTAACTCATAAATGATAACTGCATTGAAATTATACTCAAAGAGAGACCAAAAACAAGAGCGACTATAAACGCGGCATCGAAAAAAAAAGGTGAACAAACAAAGGAGTTTTAATTGTTTTTACAGATGTTTTTTTTTGTTGTGTTTAATATTTATTTACAAATAACCTGAATTTTCATATTTAAAAAAAGACCCATTGATGAGAGGCTACAAAAACACAATTAACAATTTCACAAAAAACTTGATTGTAATATTTATTATATTTTTTTTAAAAAAAAAGATTGATTGATTTTGCAATTTCACTGATTTTGCAGATCGAATCAAGGATATGAGAGACAAGAAAACCACCGAACTTTTGTTTCGTTTTTTTTTAAAAAAAAATGTCTTCCCACTTTTTAACCTGAGTCTTTTTCAAGGAGAGGAAAGGAGGGGGGGGGGGTCTCTTAGAGGCTATAGGTCTCTTCCTTTTTTTAAAAAAAGACCCTAAAATTGTTTTTATCTTCACTTAAAAAAAACAGGGATCTTAAAAAATAATATCAAAAAGGGTTTTTGTGCCCCTTTAAGGTGGCTTTATGGATAATCATTTTTGAATTTGTCCCACTAGACGGCGCCACTGCAGTGTCGAATGCTATACCTTCATAGACGTTTTTTGTTAAATTTGGACGCAAAAACGTCAAGCGAACGTTTTTTTTTTAGAAACAACATTATTAAAAAAAAAAATTCAAATTGTTTTCAAAACTAGAATGGTAAAAGATTATGTTAAGTTTTTTCATTGAAATAATCTTAAAAAATAAACATTTTTATAGTTCAGTTTGAAAAATGACCCGTTTTTTTGGGGTTGTCTTCATTAAAATTTCATGAAAAACGCATTTCCGCTTTTTTTTTTTTTACAAACTGTCATAAAAAGTTTATTTTGAAAGATATCATCATCGAAAAAACTTTTAACATTATCATCAACTAAGCCTATTCTAGTTTCTAAAACAGCTTTGAATTTTTTCGTAATATTTCTTCTAAAAACATTTGCTTGAAAAATATGAAAAAATTCAAATTATTTTAAAAACTAGAATGGTAAAAGATTATGTTAAAAAAATGTCAATGCAATATCTTAAAAAATAAACAATTTTATAGTTCAGTTTCAAAGATGACCCATTTTTTGAGGGCTTTTTTCATTGAAATTTCATAAAAAAAAACTATTTTCTGCCTTTTTCAAACTTGTCATAAAAAGTTTATTTTGAAAGATATCATCATCGAAAAAACTTTTAACATTATCATCAACTATTCTAGTTTCTAAAACAGCTTTGAATTTTCTAGTAATGTTTCTCCTGAAAAACGTTCAGCTTGAAAAATAAACAAAATCTCTCAAAACTGCACGCGAAGAGAGGGAGAGAGTGTCATCCTACAGAGACACCACTACAGTGGCGCCATCTGAAAGAACAATAACAAAATAAATACCTATAAAGCCACCTTAAGAGACACAAAATATCTAAGGAGTGTTGCGTCCCCTTAGATTGAAAATAGGATTCAGGATTGAAAAAAATGGAATAATGAAAAAAAAAAAAAAAATTGGCACATGAAAATTAAAAAAGCAGAAAAAAAAAAATGGAAATTTCACATCCATTTTGTGTTCACATTTTTTTTTTAAAAAGAACTGTGAAATCCAGAAACACAGAAACTGAAATCCAAATATTTCATTTAAAAACACGACTCCTTATATTCCTTGTGGCCATTTTTTTTTTTAGAAAAAATGCAGAAAAAAAAAAATCACAACTTTTCCGTCTTTTGCAGATTTTTTTTCTAGCTCACAAGGACACAAAATGGCTTCCAAAACTAACTTTTACAACAACACAAGAGAGGACTCTATAGCTCCCAAAGAAAAAACCGCTCTATAGCTTCACAAAGGTCCTAATAGCCTTACATTGGCCCAGTAGCCCCAAACACACACAAGGATCAAAAATTAAGGAATTTCCTGCCCCTCAAACGTAAGCTTCCGGTCTCCGTCCCATGTTCGAACGGCTCTTAAAGAATCTAGCGTAGAAATTCTGCCATGAAGTGAGCGTTTTTCCTGACCAAATCCAGACTCCGGATGTGATGCCCACGATAAGGGCCATAAAGTATTTGATCATAAAGACGGCAAAGGTTGGTTTGGGCCAACGATGAAGTGCCGCTTCCGAATGAATCGAAGGGCAAGGAAGGGCATACTCTCCACCCGGTTTACACATGTCCCGCTGCCATGTCTGCATCCAAAGAGGAAGGTAACTCTGTTCGTAGAAATAGCAAGCGATAACCGAAACGGCCGGCACGGTATACAGGAAAGAGAAAAGTCCGATTCGAAACATGAGTTTTTCGAGTTTATCCGTTTTCGTGCCATCGTGCTTCATTATGGTTCGAATTCGAAAGAGCGATACGAAACCGGCAAGCAAGAAGATGGTACCGAGAACGAGATAGACGAAAAGCGGTGCGAGAACGAATCCTCGCATTGCGTCGATGTTCCAGAGACCTACGTAACAGACACCGCTGAGAACATCGCCTTCGACACGACCCATGGCCAAGATGGCCACCGTCTTGATGGCAGGTACACCCCAGGCGGCCATGTGAAAATAGTGCGAATTCGCCTCGATGGCTTCGTGGCCCCATTTGAGACCGGCAGCAAGGAACCACGTGAGTGTCAGGATAACCCACCAGATGGAGCTGGCCATGTTGAAAAAATAGAGTAACATAAAGAGGATAGTGCAGCCTCCTTCCTTCGTTCCCTGACGAATGACCGAACTCATTTTCAGCGAGGGCATGTGGTACGGTGGATCGAAGGGTCCGTTGCAGGCCAGTTCGTTCTTCATCGCGAACCCGACGACGTAAGACAGAGAAACCATGCAGTAGCAAACCGATAAAAATATGATCGGACGTTCGGGATATCGGAACCGTTCCATGTCCACCATGAAGGTGAGCACGGTGAAGAAAGTAGAACACATACAAAGGATGGACCAGATTCCGATCCAAAAGCGAGCGAACTGTCGCTCTCCTTCTTCGAAGAACATCTGGTCACAGGGGGCAGCACAGTTCTTCAGTTCCCTTTCGCCCACTCGCAAAACATAATCCAGACTCTCTCGAACCTCCAACTGAGCCGGACAGGTCAGTTTCATTTCAGTCGTCGGTTTAAGGTTATTGTGCCTCGTATCGGTTCCGGTCGGACTGTACGGAAAGTAACCCGTTCCAGGAGGTCGTCTCATACCAGTTCCGATATCACCACCAAGATGTCCTCCTCCTCCTCCTCCTCCACCAAGCGTTCTACTTCCGCCTCCACCGGAAGTCGCCTGAGTGTTATTCTCTCCAACACAAATGTCGACTCCCCCAGCAACCGGAAACTTATCACAGTCCAGACTTTCCGGCCACTGAAATCCGAACTTATTCATCAGACTCTCACATCCGTCTCGTGCCGACAAACATAGCGAACGGCACGGTGGAAGTGCATGATCTAGAATGGTACAAACCGGAGCATACATGGAACATAAAAAGAACTGTAAATCAGGACTACATTGTACTTTAACCAATGGAAAGAACTGATGGACTTCAAGTCCAGCATCTTCCTGTTTCTGATGGTTCAATAGATTGGGCATTATGGTCTCATTGTACTGTAGGTCTTTACAAAGCGGAATGGTGATAGCCTCGCACCGACCATGATGAGCTAATCCGTCTTGATCAGACACACGCGAATACATGGACTGATGATGATGATTCTGATTCTGGTTCATTTGTCTATTTATTCCACCATGTTGTTGTTGTTGTTGTTGTTGTTGTTGTTGTGTGGAACAAATAACCACCATGAATCCGATCAATAAAAGAACGACAAAATCACACCGATTGTAATCCATTTTCACGCACATTTTTTTTCCTTTCTTTTTTTGCAATTTTGCAATATTGCAATTTAAACGATAATATTCAATATAAACAATATTAAAATAAAGACTTTGTTAGTCTTCTATTAAAGAAAAAAAAAGAACATTATTTGATTTTTTTCTTATCTTTATACACTTACGATGTATTTCTCTTCTTGCGCGGAATCCATTGGCGTCAACGGCCGCCAGATCACAAAAACACATTCATGCAGAGCGACCGAAGAGCAATTGCCCATCATAAGAGAGTTCTCTACTAAAACACAGTCACAGAATAGAAAAAAAAAGTCTTGTTAGAGGCTAGAAGCCGCTAGTTGGTATATGCGAGTGTCTTGAAATGTCTAGCCTCTAATACACATCATGACATCACGCAAGAAGAACTACTTCTTTAGTAACTTTACTCCAAAATTATGGTTCTTCAATGTTAAAAAGAGTAATTACAGGCTAACCGCTAGAGGCCGCTAGTTGATAAATTCTTGACTCTTTTACCTCGTAAACTCTAGCCTCTAATACACACGCACTTAGAAGTTAGAACTACTTCTTTACTACAAAATGATCGTTCTCCAAAATAAGTAATTAGAGGCTAACCGCTAGAGGCCGCTAGTTGATAAATTCTTGACTCTTGTAATCACGTAAACTCTAGCCTCTAATACACACGCACTTAGAAGTTAAAACAACTTCTTCAGTACAAAATGATCGTTCTCCAAAATTAGAAAGAGTAATTAGAGGCTAGCCACTAGAGGCCGCTAGTTGATAGATTCTTAATTTCTTATGCCTTGAAAACTCTAGCCTCTAATAAACACGCACTTAGAAGTTAGAACTACTTCTTTACTACAAAATGATCGTTATCCAAAATTAGAAAGAGTAATTAGAGGCTAACCCCTAGAGGCCGCTAGTTGATAAATTCTTGACTCTTTTACCTCGTAAACTCTAGCCTCTAATACACACGCACTTAGAAGTTAGAACTACTTCTTTACTACAAAATGATCGTTATCCAAAATTAGAAAGAGTAAATAGAGGCTAGCCGCTAGTGGCCGCTAGTTGATAGATTCTTAATTTCTTATGCCTTGAAAATTCTAGCCTCTAATACACACGCACTTAGAAGTTAGAACTACTTCTTTACTACAAAATTATAGTTCTCCAATGTTAAAAAGAGTTATTAGAGGCTAGAAGCCGCTAGTTGGCATACACAAGTGCTTTAAAAATCCTAGCCTCTAATACACATGCACTAAGAACTACTTCTTTACTCCAGAATTATGACTACCGAATGTTAAAAAGAGTAATCAGAGGTTAGAAGCCGCAAGTTGATAGATTCTTGTATTGCACCTCAAGAACTCTAGCCTCTAATAAACACACACATTAAAACAATTCACTAATTATTTTTTCAATCAAAAAGACTGCATAGAGGCTAGAAATTCTAGCTGACAAAAGCGAGTGTATCGAAAAGTTTAGCCACAAAAACGAACACGTTCGAAGAGTTTCCTACTAAAAATTACTATTTTTTTCAATCAACAAAAGACTGGTTGGAGGCTACAAATCTTTAGCTGACAAAGCTATAATGCCTCGCAAAAACGCTCCTAAATACACAGTCTACAAACAAACACTCATGAAGAAGTTCTTTGCTCCCAATTATAGTTTTTTCAATCAAAAATAGTGGTTAGAGGCTAGAGACTGTAAGAGGCTATGACCCCAACAGTAGTGTGCCGAGAATTCTAGCCTCTAATATATTTAACAAGCACCCACCCCCAGATACGTCATTGAACTTAATTGGTCAAATAAAAAGCAAAATCACGCCCATTGTGGTGGCCAAGGCCTAAATTCAAGATATAATCTTGGCATTTGAACTTAAACTTAAATTGTCTTAAAAAAATTTAAACAAAAAAACCTCTGTTAAAGAATAAGAAATTAAATATAATTTACAACGTTAGAAATTTGTTTGGAAATATTTATTTAAAGTTGAACTGCAGACATTTTGTTTCTTAAATCTGGACCTAAAATCGGCTTTTTTTTAAACAACACCCACAAGTGACAAGTGACAAGTGGTGACAAAGAAGGCGCCATCTAGTGAGAATTTCAAATTTTCCATACGAGATAAATATAGAGAGGTAAATCAACTAAGAGTTTTTCCTATGAAAGATTTTGTGCCAAAACTGAGTGTTGCCAATAGATGGCGCAGACTGTACTTAGAGCTTCAGTTACAATACGATTACAGGGCGTACGAGATTAACTTTCAATGTCGTCCCCCTTGAAAATAGCTTGCCATACAGTACGAGATTCACACCCTGCGTCGTCCCTTCTTGGCAAGCTGTATTCCGTCTAGCTTCAAAAAGCAGACGATTCTTCGCTCACTTTTGGCGTTTCTTTCTAACATGGAGTTGATTTACCTTTATACATTTATCTTGCTATAATTCTAAGCTAAAATTCGTCATTTAATTTGCATAAAACAGGTTTATTTTTTTAGAACAAAGCTATTTATTAGAAACTAGATTACGATAAATTCTTTCATAATAGACTTTTATCAGCTGACTTCAATATTTATTAATTACGTCATTTTCTTAAAATGTCATGACGTCATATCATTAAAACCAATTATTGTACTGTAAAGATTACTAATATGGCATTATTTCCCATAAAGACTTTATTTAAATACGACGCCATATTGGTTCAGTCTACCATTATCAACAGGCTTCAATAATAAAGATTACGTCATTGTCATGTGGTTTAGAAGCACTTAAAGCCATGACATCATAATATTGAAGCCAACTATTTATTACTACTAGTAGTACAATCATGGTGCATTTTTAGGTTGAAACATATACAAAAACAACGCCATATAACGTCTCCCCTTACATTATCGTGGTTCGTAAAACGAATGCTTCAATATTTCAGTGTAGGACAGTTAACTGACATCCTGTATATAAAAGCAAAACGTAATTATTACCATTACATCAGTCACTTTATTTCGTTGGTTTCTTCCCGATAAAATGGCTTTAAACACTGCTCACGCTAATAACGGAGTGTTAATTTATGCTGGAGAATTGTAAGTGTTTGTTTTGAACCTCAGATGTGTTTCTAAAGTGATTTTAAATATTATTTTTCTACTGTTTTTATTAGTATTCTGTTGTATTGCGACAATGTCGAAATCGATTTAGACGGAGATCATCCTTATTTCAAGGGAAACAAAAAAGGGCGGCTTTACCTCACGACACACAGGGTAATAATATGCCGACATAACGACATCAACCATCGTATCGTTACAACGACGACGACGACTTGACAATGTAGCATCAACGTTGCAGCACCATTCTAGTCATATTATGCGATGATGTTGTGCAACGTTGAGAAATGGTTGCGCAACGTTGTGCAACATCTGTGCAATGTTGCATGATGTTGCACAATGTTGTCTGATGTTGCACAACGCTAAAACTGTCGTTGACAGCTCGAAACAACTGTTAAAAAGGGCAAAAAAAAATTTTTTTGGACCCTTTTAAGATGGTTTATGAACAATTTTCAATCTTTGAAGAGCAAAATTAACAAAAACTAGAAAGTGTTTTAGAAACTAGAAAGGTAGCTCAATCACTTAACAGGATTTTCATGTTGATTATCTTTCAAAATAAGCTTTTGATTAACCCAATTTAAAATAATATCGCCTGTTTAATTTGGGTCGATAATTTGCAAAACTGGACATAAAAAGCTTATTTTTGATAATTATCATTAAGTAATTGATTTAATAAAAACCCTTCTAGTTTCTAAAACAATTTCGTGTGTTTCTCTTAGTTTTGCACTCGAAAAACAAAAATAATCAGAATTTCAAAGGGTGTTCACAATTTATAACCACTTTTTTTTCTTTCTTCGAAGATGATCTTCACGAATTCCGAGAAAAAAGATCTCCTTCAGTCGTTCAGTTTTCCATTCATGACGATAAAAGACGTTGAATTGGAACAACCTGTGTTCGGAGCAAATTACATCAAAGGGAAAGTTTTGGGACAACCTGGAGGTGAGGTGAAGTGAGACCGAAACGGGCTCCCATCAAGGAGGGAAATCCCATCTCATCTCGGTCCATCCGATGGGATGGAACCTGTGGGACTGATGGGATGGGATATGGGACCAAAATTTGTTGCTACTTTCGGTCTCTAAACGGAATAATGAAAATTTCCTTTGCTTACAGGAAACTTCGAGGGTAAAGCAAAGTTTAAGCTGTTCTTCAAACATGGAGGAGCGATCGAATTCGGACAATCGATGCTTCAAGCAGCTAAAACAGGTTTCTTTAATGCTTTTCATCTTCAAAAAATTCTCTCAATGAAACCGTGACAAGACTTGTCAAAATGCTCGTAATCTCGAGAGTTCGGCTTTTTCTTTAACAGCGTCGCGGATAATGCCTCAGGAACCTCCTCCGTACACTCCTCCGACAGGGCCTTACTATCAGGCTCCTCCTCCATCTTATACGCCACCAGATGGAGCTTATTACGGCTTTTCACCTCCAACTCACGTCTTTGCTTCGGCTCCACCACGTAACGAACGTTCGCAACCCGATATAAATCTTAAAAAAATTAATCAAGAGTCGATTTTTTTTCTTTTACAGCCGGAATGGTCTTTATGACGGATCAACCTCCACCGTATCCCGGTTTGAATTCCGGTTATGCTAACGGGAATCCGGGATCATATGGAGCTGCTGCACCTCCTCCGCCGCCAGGTTTTATGGATCCTAAAGCGCAGGAAGCAGCTCAAAGTGCTTATTACGATCCAAATAATCCTCATTACACTTACGTCGCACCTCCGAACTACGTACGAGTTCATTTTTTTTTACTTTGTGCGAATCCGATTACTAAATTTCCGGTTTTTGTTTGTTTTTCTTAGGGCCAAGTGCCTCCAACGTACGATGAAGCAACGAAGAAGAAGTTTGAGTAGATTTTATTTGAAACGATGAAGAGAAATTACAACTTTTGCCTATTGAATTCCATTTTTGTTCTGTTTTGTTTCGTCTCGTTCTTTCAATTTTTAACGGTGGAATTAAAGAGTTTAGTTGTTCGTAAAAAAAAAGGGTTCTTCTTATGTATAATATGAGAATGTTGAAATAATAAAAAAGATGATTAATATTATTTTAAGATCAACTAAGATTTTTCATTGTATTTTTGCGCAAAATGAATTAAAAAAATAACTCGAAGCCATTTTTGTTAATGTGTTTTATTTGAAGAGTAAACGACCTTCGAACGCCGGTTTAATTCCCTCTTTCAGGAAAGCAAAATTAAAGAACTTTAAAGTGTTTTAGAAACTAAATGGTTGTTCAATCACTAAGGCTATTTTAACGTTGATATCTTTCAAAATGAACTTTTTATAAACAAAATAAAGAAATGTCTCTCTTAAAATTAAAGTTGGTTCAAACTTAAGGTGGATTTACACCGGAGGTAATATGACTGAAAACACGTGCTATTAACATGTTGATAATATTGTTGTTAACTTTATTAATAGCAGAAATTTTGCCACCGCTCTCTGTAGTCGGTGTCCTGATTGAAGGATGTTGATAACAAAATGTTACTAGCAAGTTATTTAAAATGTCAACACTGTTAATAACATTCTACTCTTGGATTAGTTTCCTGCCGACACACTACCAACATTTTCGTCAAAAACATTGTTATTAACATCCCAAACTAACTCTTATTATTGGTGTTTTTCCCCCCCCCCCAAGGTTTATACGACAATACATTGCTGATGTTATTATATAAATATGTATTGACAATGCATCTTGCAGCACTTGGATCTTAAGATCCCTTTGCCATAGGCCAACCAGCTGCTTGCAGAGTATTTTTTGTAATTGTAATTGTAATTGTAATCAGCTCAATCAAGTACAGGTATTTTTATGTTGTTATATTTTAAAATAAAGTTTTTACAGTTGTTTTAAAATTATCTAAGTCCACTGTGAAATTGGTCGAGAAAAAATGTATAATAAAGCTCTTAATTCTTTAGTTAATGTTCTCTGCAGCTGACAAACTTTACCGAGAAGCGTAAGGCTTTGCTCAGGTTTACGGTTCGTCAGTGATTTCTACTGAAGTTCATTTAGCATGAGGGTTGTTATACTTTCAGAAAATAAAATAAAATCTTGCAGTCGAACCACTCTAAACTTTCCATTTCACGTATTAAATTAACTTTAAAAGAATTCCAAATTGGAGAACCTTTTTTTTTCTGGTAAAAGCATATAAAATTTTATTAAGAAGACAGAAAAATTTGTGTCGGAAGAAATGAAATAAAATATAAAATTATCCACCTTCGAAATTGTACGAGAGATATGTAAAATTACAAAACGAAACAATCACCAGGAAAAAAAAAACAACTTTTGCCTCGAAAAATCCATCATTTCGAGAAAAAATTCATTCTTTCATTCCCCCTCCCCCCCCCCCTTTCTTTTATGCCACAAAAGCTTAAAATGAATAAAAATGTAATCATATAAAAATTAAAGTACAAGTTACCCAACAACCGAAAAACAATCGCATATAATACTTATTTAGTTTTTTTTTTTGCGTAAATTCATCATGAATTTTCTCGATAATTACCAATCACTTTCAATCTATTAATGTAGCAAACAATTAAAAAATCAATTACTATTTTTTTCTCTTCATATTAAGACAAAACAAAACTTATCACAGCTCAGTCTTGGTATCTCCTTTTCTCTTTCGCTGCAAATCTTTTCGTTAAGAAAAACCTCGACCCTCAGCTTTTTTTTTATTCGTAATCTTAATTTGCATTCGATTTGATTGAAAATATCACCTCAAAAACCTCTTTTCGTACAAAAAAACAAAGCTTAACATATAAATTGATAACGTAACCCCCAACAGAAATGCGCAAGAAAACTAAACTGCCAAACTAATACACAAAAAACGATCAGCTGCGACAAAAAATATATATATCTGTATATTAAAACATCGAAAGAAAAGAAAAAAACTGACCAAACTCACCCCAGAAAAAAATTGCAAAATTAAAAAATGTGGACCCACAATAAAATAATTCCCCCTCAAAGAAAAAAAAAATATGCATCTTTCTAATAAAATTTCCGATTATCTAATTTCGTAAAAGATCGAAATTAGAAATCGAGTTCGGATCTCGGTTGAGCAACAATTGATTTTTCACTTTCGTCAACAAAAGTTTTCTTTTTTCTTTTTTCGTTCGAATTGAATCGAAATTACAAAGACCTGAATGATTTTCTTTTAACGGTCGACAAATCTGATTCGTAGTTGAAATTACAAACATCACCTTCGATGTTAAGCCAACGTAAAACCAAGACGCTCTCTTTTTCTCTCGTATCGCCATCTTTAAATTAATCTGAAAATAAAATTTTCCATTTTTTTTAGTTTCAATTTTTAGCAGAAAAAATAAAAATTAAACTTCATAAAAGAAGTTTAATTTTAAACACCTCCGGTTATTTTTCATTTCAGAAGCAACATTAAGAAGAAAGTGAAAATGTTTTAAAAACTATAAGAGTAATTTTCATGTCAAAATCTTTTAAAATAAACTTTTTATAGAGAACTTTTTTTTTAAAAAAAATATCATCTGTTTAAAAATAAGTCACTTTCAAAACTGACATAAAAAGCTTATTTTAAAAGATACAGTGAAACCTTGGATTGCGAGTAACGTTGCCTGTGAGTGTTTTGCAAGACGAGCAAATTTTTTTAATAAACTTGATAAACGATCGTGGTCTTGCAATACGAGTAGTACGTATTACGCTTTGTCTGCCGTGCGTAACGGGATCACAACTGAACCTTTGGTTCGCTTTGATATACGAGTGCCTTGGATTACAAACACGTTTCTGGAACGAATTATGCTCGCAATCCAAGGTTTAACTGCATCACCCTGAAAATACTATTAAGCGATTAAGTTACGTTTCCAGATTCTAAAACGTTTTCAGATTCCTTTTGTTCCTGCAGACAGAATTACCAGAGTTCGAGAGGCGTTTTCGCTTTAAAACCATCTTAAGTAGTCTAGTTATTTTACATTATTCAATACGGGGAAATACTATAAGACGATGACATCCTTTAATAAAGCCATAAAAGATTGCGAAAAATTCACGACAATTAAGACATAACAACAAAAAACATTTATACTTTCATGCCAAGTTATGTTTACTGGTTAGATTATGTTAATTAGGAGCCTTTTCACAAATTAATGTATTACTACTCGCATATAACAAAAAACAGCAAGGCTAATTAAAATGGGCAGGTCTAATGACAAGCAGCTCAGTTATGTCCAAACAACCAATCGGAACAACCCAGAAAGAGAGAGATAGTGATGCGGCTCATTTAAATAACTCGTGAAGTAATCTCGACTTGAAATTTCGACACAACTATTAAAAAAAAAATATTCGAGACACCTAATAATTGCCACTTTTTGAAGGTGAAAAGCCCACTCATGAGTCACTTAGCCGAGACGAAACCAATCTGAGTAATGCTCTTCAAACGGTGTCTTGTGCCAAAACGGCGATGTCGAAATTTTTTTTAAATTATACAATTAACATACTTTCTTATAATTCTATTATTTATACCTTAAGTCTTTTATGGCTTTATTAAAACAGTTTTTATTGTCTTAAAATTAGTCAAGTTATTAAAGTGAATAATGTAAAATAAATTCTGATACATACATTTCAAGCTTGAGTAAACTAGAACTAAAATAACAGGCGGCATTTTTACGATTAAAAATTTCAAAATAAAAACTACAGTAGAGTCCCAATTATTCGAGGTTCCGCCTTGTTATCCTAGCTAGTCTTTTTTTATATATATATATATATATTTTTGCATGTAATAAGTACAGTAGAGTCTCGATTAGCCGAGGTTCCGTGTTATCCGAGCAATAAAATATATTTAAAGTAAAATCTCGATTACTGGAAACAATTTTTTTTTACTTATTCTTATGGAAATAAAAAAATTTTCTTTGCAATTGGCTTTTTCTTACTTTTATCCACTTTTTTTATTCACAGTTTGCTTATATGAACTTTTGATTATTGGAATTATGCATGTCCGACATTAGTTTTGAATTTGAAAAATTACTCTGCAAGCAGCCATAAAGGCCTATGGCAGAGGGACAAGAGTCCAAGTGCAGCATAGAAAATGCATTGTCAAAACCAGAAAATATAAAACCGCATTGTTATATAAACCCAATAACAATTTCAATATTTTTTAATGCTGCAAATATATGCATTGTCAAAACAAAACAAAATTATGACTCCCATAAAATACGTTTTTCCTGCACAAAATCCCCGGCAAGCGAGTTCCATTGTCGACTTGCCCTAATCACCTAACCTAAGCTCTAATCAAGTCTACTGTATATAAAAAGCCAGTTTTTTAAACTTGCAATTGGAGAAGTAATTTGTTAGCTTTAGCTTTTTCTTTCTTATTTGTGCGATGGCTTGCTTTCTTCCTTGTGTAGTGAAAGAAAGCAATTGAAGTACAACTTTACAAACAACCGAGTTTCACCATATTTCGAGCTGTTCTTGGTCTACATTAAGCTCGGATAATCCATACTCTACTGTATTTATGATTAATTTTGAACAAAAAAGAAACTACAGCCAAAATTCGTAAAGAAAATTTGGCATTTTTAACTTCAACTTTGATCCTCGAGAGCAAATTATTTTGAAAGATAATAGTGAAAATATTAAGCTTGTTGGAGCCTGTTTTCCACAGCTCTCCTACTTTTTTTTAACCTCGATTTTATTTTTCTGTTAAAAAGGTGTTAGAAAAGAAAAAAAAGGTTACGACAAGATATTCTCTATGCTTTGTTAACAAGTTAAGTCGCTAAAAACGTTTGTATTTCGGTTCAACACCCGTATTTTCAACACAAGCAACGTGAAAAGCGATGAAACGAACCTTCAGAAACAGACACTTCCGAAGCAAGAATCGTAGTTTCTATAGTCATAATGGTTTCTTCTCGTTTCACTTCGACCTTTTCTTCGGTATGTTCGGTAATTCTCACGTGTGTCGTCTCCTCGGCCAACGTCCTACCATTTTTAAGAAAAAAAATGAAATAATAGAACAAAAAAAGATTCGAATGATTAAATTCCAGACTAGAAAAGTACTTTTAAACCTATTTTTTTTATCTTGTTGATAAGTAAAAATTCCTCAAGACACCAAAAATAATACATTTAATAAGACAAGAATCACATTCAACACGAGTTTTCAACCAAAAAAACCGAAACTGGACGTAAAACAACTCCATGCAACAAAAGTAGAAGACGAACACACATTTGACTCCATAAAGAGAAGGAGGAGGAGGAGAGAACAAAAAGAGAAGCGAAGATTGTTTTAAGTGGACTCACGACAAATGATCCTTCACACTGTCCACCGTAATATCTCCGGACGAAGCGTTAGCCTCTAACCTGCTGCTCTCTTCCTCGTCTTTTCCATTTCTACGAGAAGATGAACACACGTGCGGAAAAAAACACGCACACACAAAATAATCATGCAGTTTCAAATTGCATATATAAATCAATCAACGAGGAGACAAAAAAAAACCTAGTCATCTTTGGCAAAGTTCCGTTTGCGCATTCAAAACATTATCAAAAAAACGTCATTTTATAACTCAGGGTTGTCGGAAGATTAAATCACGAAATTAAGATTGTTTTTCGTATTTTTCTCACTTTGAAAATTTATCAATTGTTTGGCTAATAAATTTTAAAACTTTATAAATTTCTAAAAACTTTCAAACTTTCAGAATTTTTAAACTTTTTAAACTTTGAAAATTTTTTCAACTTTCCAAATTATCAAACTTTTGAAACATTTAAAAAATGAACGGTACGGATGGTAGGAACGCGGTCACGTTAGTCGAAACAGTAGGAACGGCCGGAACATTCAAAATGTTGACAGTTTGCCACAAAATGTTGATAGCGTAGTGTTGAATATCTATTGTGGAGATTTAGTGAGTTTTTGCGCCAAACACGCAATAAGGCGAGGCGGAAGACATTAGTCGATTGTTCCGACGCTACCCCTGGTCCTCCCGTTCATCAAATTAGTCGACTGTTCCGATTGTCTCGAATAGTTTCGACGACAATTAGTGCCTTCCGTGTTCCGACCACTCCGCCATTCATCAAAATTACAGTTTTCAACTTTTTTTTAAAATTTCACAATTGTTTAACTTTTAAAAATTTGAACTTTTGAAAGATTTCGAATAAATAAATTTATAGCCAAATTGAAATTCGATTTAAGTAAAAAATAAAATCGGATTTCTTTAATTAGAAAAACTAACTACTTTTTTTTAAAAAAAAAATTGCAACCCCTGTTAATTAAAAACCTACCCAAGTTCGTCGTTCGCTTCGATCTCTTCATTCTCGACATTAATCTTAGGAATGTCGCTGTGATTCTCGAGAATCACTTCTCCAGACCTGGCTCCGATCGGTAACTGCAACGAACACTTCAAACACGAAATATGGCTGGCAGACAGCGAAAACCGCTGAAACTCACTAGAAGAATGCAAATAGAAACCTTCGCCTTTGCAAGTATAAACGAGACTCGAAATTCCACTACAACAACAACAACAAAAAAGAAAGTTTAGAAAGCTCAGCCTCGAAATAAAGTTAAAAAAAAAACAACTTTTTTCCCCGTACTTTATATCTTCTCGTTTAATACAGCGACAAATGAGTTGCCTACGAAGATCCGGGATGCTAAAAATGGCAAGATCTCCCTGATTAGTCAGACAAGTGATGCAATGTTCCACGTAGTTTGGATCCGATCGACTCTGATATTCTAAGAATCCTATCTTTCGAACTCGAGCTCCTTCGTGAGCCGTAAGCTTGAATTTTCCGTAAGGTTTCAAGCTCGGAAGTGTAAACACTTTGAATTGCTCTTCGGAACAGATAACCACACGGTGGCCGCCACCAGCACCTTCGGTTGGCTTCGTACGATTGTTTTGAACTTCGGGATTATCGGATAGAAAACGGCACGAAGAATCAACAATCGAGATTGCAACGACTGGCGCTCGATGCTTCAACTGAATTTCTTTTCCTGAAGCGTAAAAAACAAAGACAAAATTTTCCAGTTTCTGCTTTTTTAAACTAAAAATATCAATTTTATTTCGTTCTTTCGAACCTACCGAGACGTGAAACGACAGCAGATTCTTTCCTTTTCTCCGCAGCCGGTAAGACAACGAGATATACGTAAATAGCTCCACTGTTAGTTCCAGCCCAAACAGTTGCCGTACTATGGCCCACTGAAAATAAGAAGAAGCTCTCTCGTAAAGAAATCGTTATCACCGAACTGCTATTTCATTTAAATAGAATTTACCGCTGATGATGTGCGTCTTTGCAAAGTAAAGACATCGGACCATCGAACCTAAAGTGTCGTCGGAAGATCTCGCTTCGATCTGACGTTCTATAGGTTTCGTATCGACGGCCGTCGGAGAACCGTCGACGGATCTCTGTTCGATGGGAGACCCAGGAGTTGGCGATTTGCCACCGGCTTCTTTGTTATCGCCACGAGACGGAGATTTGTCCATTCTACGAGAACGCCCTCTTCGCAATCTACGGAAAGATTCTCTCAAAGATTTCTTGAATGATTTTCTTCGTGACATCGCCGCATCACCACCAGCTCCAGTTAGATCTGAAAACAAGTTTGATTATACGTTGCAGGTTGCGACACCAAGATGAAAATGAAGATGTATTAGAAAGTGGAACAGTAGCTGAATCACTTCATAGCATTGTTGTCATGTTCATATCTTTCAAAATAAACTTTTTATGAACAAAAATTTTAAAAAATGTGTCTGCTTAAAAGTTGTTAATTTTTAAACTTACTTACTAATAAAAAGCTTACTTTAGAACATCAAAATGCGTGATATCACATGTTCACGTGAAAATCATTTTAAGTGATTCATTTACTCTTCTAGCTTCGAAAAAAAAAAAAACACTTTCAATTTCTTCTAAATTTTGCTTCTAAAAGTTTATTTTGAACGATTTTTGCATGAAGTGATTCAATTACTCTTCTAGTTTCGAAAACACTTTCAATTTCTTCTGAATTTTGCTTCTAAAAGTTTATTCTAAACGATTTTCACGTGAAAATAATTTTAAGTGATTCAATTACTCTTCTAGTTAAGAAAACACTTTCAATTTCTTCTTAATTTTGCTTCTAAAAGTTTATTTTGAACGATTTTTGCATGAAGTGATTCAATTACTCTTCTAGTTTGAAAAAAAAAAAAAAACACTTTCAATTTCTTCTTAATTTTGCTTTTAAAAGTTTATTTTGAACGATTTTTGTATGAAGTGATTCAATTACTCTTCTAGTTTTGAAAACACTTTCAAATTCTTCTAAATTTTGCTTCTAAAAGTTTATTTTGAACGATTTTTGTATGAAGTGATTCAATTACTCTTCTAGTTTTGAAAACACTTTCAAATTCTTCTAAATTTTGCTTCTAAAAGTTTATTTTGAACGATTTTTGCATGAAGTGATTCAATTACTCTTCTAGTTTCGAAAACACTTTCAATTTCTTCTGAATTTTGCTTCTAAAAGTTTATTCTAAACGATTTTCACGTGAAAATAATTTTAAGTGATTCAATTACTCTTCTAGTTAAGAAAACACTTTCAATGTTTTCTTCTAATTGTTTTCGAAAAGTTCTTATTGTCGTTTTGACATCAAAGCCAACATTAATTAAACCAGTAATTACGTTAGTTTAATTTTTTTATTACGTTTAAACGTTGGAATTTTTAAATTAAGTTAATTAAAAAATTAAAATAGTTGATGTAATTTTTGTGTTTCCCCATTCAAAGACATACCATTCGGATTCAAAGTGCACTTAAAGGCCACCGTCTTGTTCTGAACGTAATCGAAAAACGAAAAACCGTGAGCCGTTCCAGCGGCAACCCTTAACAAACACACAGAAGAAAAAACGCATTTAATTAACTGAGATTCAATCATGAGTCTACTAAAAGGGTTCCCTCCCTATTTCTGGACCGCAGTGAATCAGCCAGAATGTTAATTTATTACAATTTTCATATGATTATTTTTGGTTTGCAAAGAAATTCCCTGTGTTTTCCAGGATTTCTAGCATTTTTTTTTGTTTATGTTAATTTTCCAGAGTTTTTTCAAAACTTTTAGTTTATTTTCCTTGAGTTCATATTATTTTTTCTTGAATTTCAACAATTCTATTGTTTTTTCGTTCATTTTTTTCTGAATTTCAAACAATTTTATTGTTTTTTCGTTCGTTTTCTCTAAGGCTTTCTGGATTTTTTTTGTTTTACGTTAATTTTCTTGAGTTTCCCACGGCGTACATTTATTTTCTTTAAGTTTACAAAGATTCTTTTAATTTTATTCAGTTTTTTCAAAATTATTTTGTGTTTAGATTAATTTTTTTATAAAGTTCAAATAATTCTATTATTTTTCCGTTAATTTTCTGGAGTTTTTCCCGGATTCTTTTGAAATTACATTCTCCCTTGAGCCAGTTTTCTCCTCCAAGACTTGACTTTTCCAGGATTCTTTCAATTTTAAATTAATTGTCTTCAGTTTTTTCCTGAATTTCAAACAATTCTAATGTTTTTTCGTTAATTTTCACCGAGTTTTAAAGGATTCTTTCGACTTCACGCCTTCCTCAAGTTTCCCCCTCTCAGTTTCAAAGAATTATTTTGATTTTCACGTAAATTAACTCGAGAATTTCTACCAAAATATTCAACTTTTCTAAAAATTCAAGTTGGTGAGAACCCAGTTTATGAATTGAAACCACACTCACAGTCCCCATTCGGAATGAAGCGCCAATGCCGTAATAGTTGCAGGTGGATGAAATTGCATCACGTGTTCGGTACGAAACCCAGGAGCAAATTTAATTGGACCCGTCTTCAACACCAAACGATCGTGTCCTTTCCAAACGAAACCATCTCGATCGCTAACGATATTCGTAACCGTCGACTGAAACGAAATCGAAAATCAAACCTTCATTTAATTATAAACACAAAAAAAGAAACCAAACCTCGACTTCTTTTTCGGTTTCTTCGCCCGATAGTTTCATAATCATCACTTGACCCGCCGTTCCAGCAACAACTAAGGTCTCGCTAGCGACACAAAGGGTAATCTTACGAATTGCAAGACGAGGATCGTCGCTGAACGGATCGAAACAACCGACTTTACGAAACGGAGGCCATTCCTCCGAATCGTCGGCCGGACTTTGTTCGTTAAGTTCTTCGCCCGTAAACAACTGCGAAGTCGTAAGCTTATAAAGTGGCTTCAACGAAATGCCGCTAGCGTCCCAGAAGTTTACGGTTCCGTCTTCGTGACCCGTTAGAAGCAAGTCGTTAACTTTCGGATCGTCGTTGTTTACGATTCCACCGGTTATCGGCCACTTCTGAGTTAAGAGAACAGTAAAAAAACACTTATAGTGCTTAATTTATGATCAAGTGGCGAGAGAAAAGTATCATTTACTCTCGTAGAACAAGGTTCTTTTCCCTGTTCTTCGCCAACAGCAACCACTTTCGACCACAGCGTATTCGGAATGTTACTAAAATGTTGCGAACAAGTGATCGCAGACGAATGAAGTGATGCAAGATAAGGAGCTCTGTATGGTGGAAAGTTTTCGTCGTGAAGGTCTAAAACGACCATCTCTTCTTCGGCCAACACAACAAGTGAATGCGGATCATCGAATTCTTTTTAAAGAAATATTAAGAAAACATCGATTCAAATAACTTCGAGAATATAAAACACCCAAAAACACCTGGTTAGAGGCTAGAACTATAGTTGACAAATGATAGTAACCAGACATCTGAGCTACCCCTCTAGTATCTAAGACACTTTCTATTATTTTTTTCTCTTCATTTTGCTCCTAAAAATCAAAATTCAAGAGCATTTACAGCTTTAAAACCACCTTAAAAACTAGAATAACCATAGTTCTCCACAATGTTTTTAAGAAAAACAAATTAATATCATTGAAATTACATTCTAGTTTCTAACAAACTCTTGAATTTTCTTTTCCTCTTCTCAAATTTGGTCCCCCTTTATTAAAATTTACGTCACTTTTCAAAATTTCAATTCAAAAAATTCATAATATTCGTAAATTCCGTACCGTATTCCTCGTCAGCATCGGAAATTGTAAAAAAATCAACAACTCGTGACGTAAAATCAAAGACAACATGTTTGTTTTCACCCTGTTGTACGGTTACGGTGTGACGATCGCCGTAACTCGCACGAGGCATTCCACCTCCGAAAATAATAAAATCGCCTCTGAAAATGAAAAAAAAAAAAACGTTTCATTTGAGGGCTTTTGGGCCAAAATGGGTCCAAAGTTTGAGCTTTAAGCCAATTTTTCACCCTTTAGCTGTACGAAACAGCAGTTTATTAATGGCCTTGCACGGAAAAGGACCGTAAGGAGTACTGGGTCCTTCTTTCGGTTTCGAAGGATCATCGGTGGTCCACGTGATGTAACTACCATCGTTATGCGAACTCATGAAGTGATCTCCTTTGCGATGCCAACAAATGGACTCCAATTGCTGAAGAAAAACATCCAAAACGTATGAAAATAACATCGGAAGAAATCACTTCCGAGGATCTTATGTCGTTTTTACCTGCGTGCCGACGTAAGTGTGATCCGCATTCAAGCTTTCGTTGTCCCAAAGAACCAAAAGGCCGCGATTGTAACCGATCAGAATTTTATTCGAATCGTTCGGATGTTCGGCAATCGCTTCGACGGCACCGGGATTCACTCGGTAATCGTCGGGAACACTGTGAACAAACAAGTTTTTATTTGTCACAAATACATTTGTAAGAAACTGTCATAATTTCGTTTGTTTTTCTTGTAAATTTCTTTGCTTGTCTAACTTCTTTTGCTTCGAGTTTTTATTGTCTAAGGTCGCTCACAGTCGAGCGACTTTTAGTGGCCGAGACAGACTGCAAAATGTGGCCTCCGTCTGACTGAACCACACGAGTCGACTGACTCTATGCAACGACTTTTGCAGTTCATTCAACCACAGGACCCTTTTCCAACCACTGGCTGTCAACTCGAGTAGTCGGTTTCGTGCCACATGCCGATCATTTTTTGTAGTCCTTCTCGACCACTAAAAGTCGCTCGTCTGTGAACAACCCAAGGAACTTTGTTTGTTTGTTTTCTGTTCAGATTTTCCTCTCGTTTGTTTTCTGACCAGTTTTTCAGTTTATTTTGTTGTTGTTTGTTTTCGGTTCAATTTTTTTGTTGTTGTTTGATTTCGGTTCAGTTTTTCTTTGTTTTCTGTTCAATTTTTTGTTGTTGTTTGTTTTCGGTTCAATTTTTTTGTTGTTGTTTGATTTCGGTTCAGTTTTTCTGTTCAGTTTTTCTTTGTTTTCTGTTCAATTTTTTGTTGTTGTTTGTTTTCTGTTCAATTTTTTGTTGTTGTTTGTTTTCGGTTCAATTTTTTTGTTGTTGTTTGATTTCGGTTCAGTTTTTCTTTGTTTTCTGTTCAATTTTTTGTTGTTGTTTGTTTTCGGTTCAATTTTTTTGTTGTTGTTTGATTTCGGTTCAGTTTTTCTTTTTCTTTGTTTTCTGTCCAGTTCTCTGCTCATTTTTTTGTTTCGGTATTATGCAACATTCTTTCAACTCTTTGTCTGTGGACAGTTAGTATTAAAACAACAAACAAAACAGTTGCATAGTTTACTTAGGACAGCTATAGAACTACAAAACAAAACCCAAATTTGTTTGTGTTGTGTTTTGTCTTGAGTTTCAGTTTTCTTTTGTTTAGAAAATCTGCTTTTTCTAGCATAATTTTGTTGTTTTTGTCTTGAATTCATGTTGCACTTTTGTCGTTTGAGGTTTGTTTTTAAATCTTTTTTGTGTTTTTGTCTCGAACACATGTTACAATTTTGTCAGCTTGATGTGGATTGGGCCTTTGCCAAAAAAAAAACCTTATTTCGGCCATTTTATAGAGAAAACCCTCCAAAAAATAATCGAACTAAAAAAAGTTCCATCGTACTTTTGCATAACGACATCCTGATAAATGATCATATCTGTCATCTTAAACGAATTCACGTTCAAAAGATAAATATTTCCTCCTTCTGTTCCGATAAGTAAATGTTCGGCCGTCGACTGCAGAAAACAAGTCGAGATCTTTTTCAACCTTTTTTTTTATTTAATCGAGAAAAGAATAAAAATCATTAAAAACAAAATCACACATTCGTATCACAAAAAAAAGAGACGAACCTTCCTTCCAAAGAACACGATTTCACTTCTTCCAACACGGATTTTCCATCTTTGACGTTCACTTCCCACAAATGGAGCGAATTATCGTCGCATAAACTAATGAATCTTCCCTGAAAAACAACAAAAATTCGCAACAAAATTCGCAACAGATCTAAAGCGAGAAAGAAAAAAACCAGAAACTGAAAAGACTTTACTTGATTCGGAAGACTGAAAAGCTGCGTCACCGAACAGTCGTTTTCGTGTTGGCCGTAAAATTCAACACCGGGACGACCGTATCTTAAATTGAAAATTAAGACAAACCTCTTATTTTGTAAAATTTCGCATTGAAAGTATTTTTTGTAAAATTTCGCATTGAAAGTATTTTTTATAAAAACTAGAAGAGCAAACAAATCACTTAAGACCATTCTCATGTTAATATATTTTAAAATAAACGTTTTATTGGTTTTTATATTAAGTTTTAATTTAATCTAATCTTCTAGTTTCTTACAAACAGTCAACTTCTTCTCAGTTTTGCTTCTAAAAGTGTTTATTTTAAAATATTTTCACATCAAAATAATCTTAAATGATACAATTACTCTTCTAGTTTCTAAAAAAACTTTCAATTTCCTCTTAATTTTGTTTCTAAAAGTTTATTTTAAACGATTTTCACGTGAAAATTGTCTTAAATGATTCATTTCCTTTTCTAGTTTTTAAAACATTTTCAATTTCTTCTTAATTTTGTTTCTAAAAGTTTATTTTAAACGATTTTCACGTGAAAATTATTTTAAATGATTCATTTACTCTTCTAGTTTTTAAAACGTCTTCAATTTCCTCTTAATTTTGTTTCTAAAAGTTTATTTTAAACGATTTTCACGTGAAAATTGTCTTAAATGATTCATTTACTCTTCTAGTTTCTAAAACATTTCATTTTTTCTTAACTTTGCCATTAAAAGTTTATTTTAAACGATTTTCACGTGAAAATTATCTTAAATGATTCAGTTACTCTTCTAGTTTCTAAAACATTTCATTTTTTCTTAACTTTACCATTAAAAGTTTATTTTAAACGTTTTTCACGTGAAAATTATCTTAACTGATTCATTTACTCTTCTAGTTTCGAAAACATTTTCCATTTCTTCTTAATTTTGTTTCTAAAAGTTAATTTTAAACGATTTTCGCATTTAATTAATATTAAATGATTCAATTACTCTTCTAGTTTCTGAAATATTTTTAATTTCTTCTATTAAAAGTTTATTTTAAAATATTTTCAAATAAAATTAATTTTTTGAATGATTCAATTATTTTTTCTAGTTTTTAGCACAATTTCTTCTGAATGTTGCAATTCTTCTCTTTCAAAATTTGCATATTTTGAATATTTGCATTTTTTTTTTATTAAAAAACGCCGCCAATATTATATTTTATTATTTAAGATTACGTAGGATGAAATAAAAAAAAGGATACATTTTGACGGTTCCGTTCTTGGTTCCGATGGCCATCAGTTTGAGTTGCGGATCCCAAGCCAACGCACTCGGACGATGAGGAAATCCATGTTGCGTCGTCTTTTCATTTTTATTTCATCAAAAAAAAAATGTAAAGACGTCAATTAAAACAGGAAATTAGTCTTTCTTAGAAAAAAAAAACCCGCAAAAATACTAGAATAGTAAATTAAAAATATCTTTCAAAAGAAATCTTTTTATATATTGAAATTTAAAAATGAAAAAATGGAAAAAATATTCCAATTTTCACCTTAAAATTAGCTCAAAATTCAATTCAATTATTATTTTGAAAGATTTTCTTAGAAATATAAATTTACTATTCTAGTTTCTTTGAAATTTCCTCTTAAAGAGTTGCTTTTTTTAGGTTTTAAAAAAGAATTTTAATAAATTTCCTGAATTTATTTTTCATAAATTGTGGAATGTCGTTTACTTTTCTAGTATTTTTCTTGCTAAACTGGTTTTTAACTCTTTTAAGTCGTTATTTTCGGCATCCGTTTTTTTCTCTTCTTTTCGTTAAAAATCGTTAAAAATTCCTTTTGTTCAAATAAATATTTTTTAAAATAAAAAAAAATTTCATTTCGAGAAAAAAAAAATTTTGTCTTTCTTTTATTAAAACTACTTTTAAAAGTTTATTTTGAAAGATTCTTTAAAATATTTCATTCTTTTCATTTACCCTTCTAGTTTCTAACAAACTTTCAATTTCTTCCTTAAATTTGCAACTATGAAGTTTTATTTTCAAAGATAATTCATAAAAATCCGTCCATTATAGTCATTGACCCTCCTAGTCTCTAACAAACTGCATTTTTTCTTCTTGTATCTATCAAAAAGTTTATTTTGAACGATATCGTCATTAAAATACTTTTATCTTATTTACCCTTCTAGTCTATTTGTAAAGTTTATTTTGAAAGATATTATCATTCAACTATTTTATTCTATTTGCCCTTCTAGTCTCTAACAAACTTTATTTTATTCTATTTGCCCTTCTAGTCTCCAACAAACTTCATTTTATTCTATTTGCCCTTCTAGTCTCTAACAAACTGCGTTTTTTTCTCTCTCTAAAATTTGTCTCAACCAAAAAGTTTTATTTTGAACGATATCGTCATTAAAATACTTTTATCTTATTCATTTACCCTTCTAGTCTATTGTAAAGTTTATTTTCAAAAATATCATTCAACTATTTTATTCTATTTGCACTTCTAGTCTCTAACAAACTTTATTTTATTCTATTTGCCCTTCTAGTCTCCAACAAACTTCATTTTATTCTATTTGCCCTTCTAGTCTCCAACAATCTGCATTTTTCTCTCTCTAAAATTTGTCTCAACCAAAAAGTTTTATTTTGAACGATATCGTCATTAAAATACTTTTATCTTATTCATTTACCCTTCTAGTCTATTGTAAAGTTTATTTTCAAAAATATCATTCAAAAATTTCATTCTATCTGCCCTTCTAGTCTCCAACAATCTGCATTTTTCTCTCTCTAAAATTTGTCTCCACCAAAAAGTTCATTTTGAACGATATCAATACTATTTTTCCGTTCAAAAATGTTATTCATTTACCCTTCTAGTCTATTAGAAAAGTTGCTTCGAGTACAAGAAGAAGAAATTCTTCGCTTTTATCATCGAAATTGTTGTTTTTTCCGATTAAAAACAGAAAAAAACGTTTGGCATTTCGCCATTTAAATGATTCAAAATAAACAATATATTTGTTGTAATTGTTGTGTCATCTGTTTACACGTGATGATAAGGGACGTCGGTGTCCTTCGACGACAAATACCGTTATTTGACGGGAATAAGTCGTTCATATTTACCCAACAACAACTGGAAAAACGCATTTATTTATTTTGGGTTTCTTTTTCTCATTAAAACCACGTTTCATTAGGAAATTCATGAGAAAAAAAGTGAATTTCTCTCTCTTTTTTTTTTTGATAAGAATTTATCAATTTATTTAGAAAATAAGAGAGAAGGAAATTTTATACCTCTTTTAACAAAAAAACTAGAATAGCAATTTCGAAAAATGAACTTTTTTAACTGTAAAATTCAAAAATTTTAAAATTCAAACTTTCATAAAACGTTTATTTTGAAAAATATCATCATGAAGGCGGCTCATTTCCTCTTCTAGTTTCTAAAAACACATAATATTATAAAATAAAGCTTTTTTTTATGATAATATATTTCAAAATAAACTTTTTTATGTCAATTTCAATACAAAAACTTCATTGAAATATGAAATAAAAAGTTTATTTTGAAAGATATCATAAAAAAAATACTTCTCTACTATTCTAGTTTTTAAAACACTTTCAATTTTTATTCTCAAAAAAACTCGTTCTAAAAAACTAGAAAAGTAATTTTTGATTTTTATTCAAAATACGAAATTATGAAAAGCTGAATAGCTTATTAATAATTCGCTAAAAAGTTTATTTTAAAAGATTTTCCTAACAAAAACGCCCCTTCGGTAGGTTGTATTAATTTACCATTCTAGTTTCCAATACACTTTCAATTCTCATCTTTTAAGTATTAATTTAAAAACCGACAAAAACAAATTTTCAGTTTTGTGACGAAATTTCTGAAAATTAAAACTTAAATTAATAATTCAAAATTCGCTAAAAAGTTTATTTTGAAAGATACCTTCACGAAGGTTGCTAATTTACTCTTCTAGTTTATAAAACACATAACTATATTATAAAATAAAGCTTTTTTATGATAATATATTTCAAAATAAACTTTTTTTTTATGTAAATTTCACTACAAAAATTTCATTGAACTCAAAAAGTTTATTTTGAAAGATATCATAAAAAGTACTTTTAGCAGAATATTCTACTATTCTAGTTTTTAAAAAAAAAAAAATACTTTCAATACAAATCACGAAAAGCTATAAAGATCGGTTATTATCAAATATTTAATAAAAAAAAAAGTTTATTTTAAAAGATATCCTAATGAAAACGTCCTTCGATAGCTTATATTATAATTTACCATTCTAGTTTTTAAAACTTTGAAAAAAAAAAAATTTTCACTTTTGTGACTGAAACATTTCTGAAAATTAAAACTTAAATTAATAATTCAAAATTCGCTAAAAAGTTTATTTTGAAAGATACCTTCACGAACATTCG